>CM016618.1:25837082-26187778 GCA_005393395.2 Gossypium australe
TTGATTTTTTTGATTTTGGCCCAAAATTAATTTGATTTTGATTTCATAAAATGGGAAGTTGGTTTGGTCGGTTTTCGATATTTCTACACCGAACTGGCCGATTAATCACCCCCTATAAATGCTATATTTTTTAAAGTTTTACAACTCAATTTACACTATATTTAAAATCTAAATCTAATTCTAAAATCCAAGGTTTCAAACACGACCTAATATTGTTTCTATATTAACCCATAAATTTTGATATAAAAATTGTACAAATAACAATTACATTTATTAATTATATTATTTTAATTTTAAATGATATAATTGAAATGGTTAATGCGTACATTTATTTATATGACAATTTATGGCTCGAATTTTATTCATCCAAACAAAAAGTTTTTAATTTTTGTTTTGTTTTTAAATGATGGATTTAGATATTTTCCTTCCTTTTTACTTTTCAAAAACCTTAGTAATTAGATTTATTACATAATGATTTATATTTTTATTTAGTATATAATTATAAAATGACCTGTAAGTTTATTCATGAACGACTTAAGATCCACATCCTATCGGATAAAAAAAATATAATATAAAGATATTTTAAATTTCTTTTTAATATTAAATAATATTATTCCTTTGAACCAATCAAGAATTGATTTTTAGTTATTTTTTTTATTTGGCAACATTATTTGATTTAAGTGGTTTTACTAATCATATTTATTATTTCATGTTATTTTTTGTGTCAGATTGTTTTTCTAATCTTAAAATATTTTTATTGTATATAATTTATTTCATATTTTCTATAATTTAAATTAGTTTTAATGTTATTTTATTTTTTAAATAATAATTTAATATAAATAAAATTAAATTTACTTCTTTTTTTAGTAAATGCTAGTAAATTATAATAATAAAATATAAAAAAATTAAACCATAAAATTGAAACAAGAAAAATAGTAATGTTGTTAAAATATTAACACCATTTTATTTTAACAACATTATTTTATTTTTTTATTTCAGTTTTTCTATTTGATTTTTTTAATAATTTTAAGACTTTAAAATGCCTTTAAAATACAACAAAACCATCAACATTTCAAGGAGAACCATAAAAAAGACTAATAGAAAAGTTTTTTTATACAAGATTTCAATAGGTGTATCTTTTTACAAAATACCCTTTCATAGGGATGTATTTTTTAATAAGATACCATTTTTATAAGATTATGCTGTTTTATAAAATAACTTTACATAAAGTTATATCTTTATAAGGCAACTTTACGTACAAAAGGTACGTCTTTACAACACAACTATTCATTAATAATTATAATTTATTAGACTTTTCTAGGTAAAGTATTATTATCTACAAACATTATAAACTACTAACAATCCCCATTTAGTTTAAAATGTTGGTAATTTACTTTTAAGGTTTTTCACACAAGCAAATATTATGCATACAAGATGGTATCTCTCGATTTGAACCATGAATTAGTAGAAATATCTCAAAGTTCTAATGAAGTTGTTGGTGTCCAAGGATTGAACCACAACTCTTAGTATTAGAAGTTGAAATACACCACACATAATATTTATTTATATTCCTATCAGAGATTGCTCACTTTTAGCACTAATATGGCCATGTGCTTATTTTGTTTATAATAAACATTTACAAGAGAGATCCCACATCTACTTGTTAAAGTGGCAACACTTCTTATGTTTATATATGTAGAGTTCCTTTAATGTCTCCATTACTTTAGACATTTAAATAATAAACAATTAACTCTCTTAAGAGTACTTAAACTCGTCTTCTATACACAGTGGACTACATTAATTTCAATTAAACTTGTTTTTAAAATGAGTTTTACTACTGCATCATAGACACATAACGGTAACTTGTTTTTACCTAAGAAACTTTAAAATTAGGGGTTATTAATTAAAAGTTGGGTTCCCATTATCCGTGTCTAATAATTGAGTTGAAACTCATACTAATTGTAATAGTACTAAACAAGAAAAATTATTTTCTCACATTATTATTATAAATTAAAGATTTAATCTCTAATATATAATCAATTCATAGGCTAACTATCCAAATGTCTATTTTACAACATGCCTTTTGGACATTTTCCCTTTTTTCAGGATAGTTGGCACCAATTGTGACCACAATTCATTCACATTAGTATAATTTCAATCATTCCATTTCCATAACTTTAATCGAACTTGAAGTTGGATAAATGAATAAAGAAACCAATTACATTAATTTTTTAAAAAACAAATTCAATGACTTTTTCTTTAACAAGATAGTTAAATTTATTAACTTATATAATTTCATTGATCCCACTCTAATAGCCCCGAATAAATTAAATACATGTATTAAGATACGAAGGCTTCTTATTCCATAACAACGAAAGCACTTTTTCACTCTTTCATATACTAGGGGATTTCACTTGGAAAAGAAAATGTTCCATACTTGTAACATCCTTATATGGGGGCTATTGTGTTTGGACTTCTTTGCATGTGTGGATTAATTGTGTTGTTAATTGAGATGTTCTAGAGGCTAGTTATAAGTCAAGGGTAGGCGCGAATTGTAGGAAAAATTTTGTTTTTAAGCTTTAGTTAAGGGGAGATGAAGGAGCTAGGGGTTAAGTATATTTCGTGGGGAATTTAAGCACAAGATTTGGCTTGGTAAAGTGGCAAGGAGGTGCCACTTAGGGCCTTGAGATTGACGCCACATGCAGGGAAGGGGGAGCTCAGCTTCGAGCAGCAGGAATCCCATTTTCTGCTTACCATTTTGACGCCAAGGAGGGAAGAGTTGGGCTCAGCTCAAACTCTGTCAGGATAACTGTTGATCAAGTCAAGCTGATTTAAACTGGTGGAGAAGAGAAAATTTAGGAACTTGTGAAATTCAAACTCATTTGAATTGGTGGCCAGGAGAAGTCTGAGGTTGTTGCCGAAATTCCTTAGTTGGCTAGGTGGACATTTTCGGCTAGCAAAGCCTTGATGTATTCGATTGAGAGGCAAAACCAAAACCCTTTTTGCACTTGCCGATTTCTCCCTCATGCACCATTTGAAGCTAAAGCCGAAAGCTTCTTAAGCCATTGTCGAAATTCTTAGGAGCCTCTAGCCGAATCCCCATTTGAGTTCTCCTTTTTCTTCTTTGAACCGAAACCTCTTAGGCCGAATCCCTCTTTACTTCTCTTCACCCTAATTTGCTAAAAGCCGAAACCAACAACCCCACCTCCATTCGACATCTTTCCTTCTCTCTTTCAAATCTCCTTGTGCCGAAATCCCTTCCTTTTTCTCTTTGCCGAACCCCTCTTTCCATTTCATTTTCTTCTCCATCTCTTTCATTAGCAGAAGCCGAACCATTGTGGAGTTCTTTCCTCTTCTTTCATCTATAGCCGAATCTCCCTTGATCACTCAACCCCATTGCCGAAATCTCCCTATTTTCTTCTTGTTTTGTTTTGGCTGAATATCAACCCAAGCATAGATCTCCCTTGGTTCTTCTCTAATCGAATTTGAAGAGGGTAAGTAATCTTGGCTGAAACTCTATTCTCACTTCCTCTTTTTCTCTATCGACATGTGTAGACAAAAGCCGAATTTCGGCATTTGTCTTGGCTTTTAATCAACCATGCGATCGGGTTCTTGTAGGATCTTCAGGATTTTGAAGCAGTAGATCAGGGTCATCTATTCCCTGTCAATCGATTTCAGTAAGTCAGTGGTAAGGTTTCTCAACGATCCAATCTCTCTGTTAGTTAATTGAAAAGCCGAAGGCTATTAAGACTAAGGGTTAATGTTGGCCGATTGTAGGGGAAAGATCAGTGTCGCACATCTCGAGTTGTGGTTAGTGTTCGAAAGGCAGTAAGGTAAGGATTGTGGTTCCATGCGTTAACCCTTCGGGATTTGTTAATATGGCCAAATGGCCTTGGTAATGTTAATGGTTTGGCCGAATGTAGGATAAAGGAGATCTAGTGTGTTAGATCGGGAACTTCAGGATTCAGTAACCGCGTTAGTAATCAGGTGTGTATCTTACACACTTCATAATATAAGTAAATATGCTAATAACCTAAACGTGTTTAAAGCCGAAAACTGTGTGGATCTCGATATAATACCTTTATGGGTATGAGCAAGGATTTCGGGTAAATCCATTTTTGATGAGATTATGTTATATGATGTTGATGCCATGATCGACGGTATACACGGTGCATGTTTAATTTTAAAGCATGTGGGCATGACTTATATATGTGTTGCATTATTATGGGTGATATGAGAGGAGGGGGGAGGATTGATATCTGTGACTTTGGGTCACCAGTGGTTTGGCACCACCAGTGGTTTGGTACCACAGTTTATTTCATGACTTTGGGTCACCAGAGGTTTGGCACCTCATAGCGACTCGTCCTAGTGGTTTAGCACCACAGTGGGTTGGCCCCACATTTGATAAACGGGATTGTCGCCAGTGATTTGGTATCACAATGTGGGTTGGCCCCACAATTGGATTATTCGTGATTTTGGGTCACCAGTGGTTTGGCACCACATTATTATTGATATCAGTGGCTTTGGGTCACCAGTGGTTTGGCACCACCAGTGGTTTGGTACCACACGGGGTAGGAAACGGAGTTGTGGATGGCTAGGTTTGGGTGCATGATATGTTGCTTGATTATGATTTGTGTAAGCATGTTGCCATAATCGGGAGGGGGATTATGCACTGAGTCTTGGTGACTACCTTCTCCCTTATCTTTTCAGGTGATTCGTAGATCGCGGATGAGGAGCCGGGTGGACTCAAGGTGACCATGCGATATTTACATTCGGTTTACATGGACTTTGACTTGGGTACTTTACTTTAAATTTCAGTTTTATTTGGGTTTGTAATAAGGCCTTTAATTTATTTTTTTGGATTATTTTTACTTGCTTTAGATTCGATTTCAAATATGAATAAGTAAATTATCTGATTTATTTTAATAACCTGAGACACAAAGTTTTCTAAGTAAACTACGCAACGGGTTTTCAAAACTTTACCATCGGGTGGTACAATTCACGTGATAACAAGTCAACATAAATGATTTCCAAATCTAATTTTCAAGGCTCGAATACAAACGGTTTCCAAAATAACTAAGTAAGAATCACTCGGGTTTTAATAAGACATTAACGTTTTCCAAAGTAATGATTGACAAGTGAGTTTTAAAACGGATTTTCGGGATTTCAAAAACAAGTTAACGTTTTCAACTTCACATACACAGTTTTTTTTTCTTAAAACGTAGAGCAACACAAAGGTTTTCTCTGAAAATAAACCGGTAACTCGTTTGCTGCAAAAAGTTTTCACTCTGTAATACGTCAGATTCGGTCGTGGTGTGTTGATCGGGTTTGGGGTGTTACAATTATGGTATCAGAGCCTAGGTTCAAAAGCTCAGCTATGGGCCCGAGGCCCAAAATGATTTAAAGTATGGTTTCAAAATGTTTTTGTTCGAGAATACATGGTTTGAGAAGCATGGCACCGAGTCTCCGACACCAATCCGCCTAGGTAAGTACCCCTAACTAATGCTTGCATATGATTATGATTATGCTGATATATGCTTTGAACGACTAGTGATAGTGAACTACCCTAGAGACTGAAACCTATAGGACTCTGTAAACTCGCGGAAAACAAAATTCTGTAATAAGAACTGTTCATAAGACTGTGCCTTAATAATAGTGGAATAAAGACTGACGCATAAAATTTTTAAATCAGATAAGTCGATATATTAGAGATGAGCACTCGAGGTCGTGGTCGTAATACGCGTGGACGCGGTCGAGGTAGGATGACTGTGTCTGAACCCGTGGGGTCTGGCCAGGGGTCGAAAAATAGGATGCCACCACCACCACCACTAGCAGCTGCATGTGTTAAGTTTCAGGATCAGACAGGAGATGACGCAGTGTCGCAGGCGATGCTTCGAGTTCTTGAGAGAGTGGCTGGAGCAGGTGGAGGTGCAGGTACTCGGAAATCTGTACCCGAGTGACTCTGAGCCAATAGAGCTGAGGTATTCCGAGGTGTTTTAGGTTTGGCTCCCAATACGGCTGAGTATTGGTTGGAGGCGACGGAGCGTATCATGGACTATTTGGATCTGACTGTTGAGGAGAAACTGAAAGGGATAGTATCGCTTCTCCGGGATGAGTCATACCAGTAGTGGCTCACGGTTCGGGATAGTGCTGCAGCGGATGATCTCACTTGGGATTATTTTAAGGCAGCGTATCAGAAGAAGTATATTGGGTCCAGCTACATTGATGCACAGCGAAAGGCATTTTTAGGCTGGTTCAGGGAAGTAAGTCCGTATCGGAGTACGAGGTAGGATTCTTAAGGTTGACCCGGTATGCTCGAGGTATCGTGGCTACAGAGCACGAGCGATGTGTCAGGTTCGAGGACGGACTGAGGGATGAGTTGAGATTGTTGATTGCTCCACAGCAGGAATGGGAATTTACTGTGTTAGTAGAAAAGGCTAAGATAGCCGAAGGGATAAAGGAATCTGGGAGGCAGAATCATGACAGGAATAGGCATAAGAGGGGTTTTAGATCAGCTGGGTCGGTTGGTAATTCTCAGAAAAGGGCTAGGCCTAGTGGGTCAAATCAATCTGGAAGACCTGTTACTGCTAATCAGGGACCAGCGCGGTGTAATCGGTGTGGGAAATCTCATTGGGGAGAATGTTGGACCGGTGGAAAAGGATGCTTCGAGTGTGGGTCGTTGGATCATCGTGTGAGGGATTGTCCGCGTAAGCTAGTCAGGATTCAGTCTGAGGGTTAGGGCCGTGCTCAGTTCAGGAATGAGGGACCGCAACCGCAGAGGGGTCATGGTACTGGTAGAGGAGGTAATGGTTCTGGTCGGGGCCGCGGAGCACCGGGCAAAGGTGCAGGCAACACTGAGGCAAGACAGCCTGGATTGGTATATGCAGCGAGGCGTCGAGAGGAAGGCGACGCACCGGACGTCATAACCGGTACGTTCTTAATCTTTGGATTTCCATATACTGCTTTGGTTGATGTGGGTTCGACGCATTCGTATGTTGCTAGTAGCATAGTAGAGACTATGAACTTAGACTCTGAGGTTACTTCTAGGGAGATGACAGTAATTAGCCCTCTAGGTTACTCTGTAGAAGTAAATAAGCTGTATAGGGATGTACCCCTAAAACTCCAAGGGGTAGTGTTTGTGGCTGATCTGATGGAACTGCCGTTTGGGGAGTTCGATCTGATTCTTGGGATGGACTGGCTGGTGAAGTACCAAGCAAGTTTGGATTGCGCGGCTAAGAGCATGGTTTTGAAAACGGCTGAGGGTGAAGAAGTGGTGATGATAGGTAATAGAAGAGATTATCTATCCAACGTGGTGTCTGCTTTGAAAGCTGAGAAAATGGTCAGAAAGGGTTGTGAGGCATTTATGGTTCATATGTGTGCCTTGGAGGCTAAGGAGACAGCTGTAGAGAAGGTTCAAACGGTGAAGGAATTTGTCGACGTATTTCCAGAAGAACTTCTGGGTCTGCCTCCGGATCGGGAAGTTGAATTTGGTATAGATTTGTTACCCGGGACTGCGCCAGTGTCTATTGCCCCGTATAGGATGGCGCCGAAGGAATTGGTAGAGCTGAAAGCTCAGATCCAGGAGTTGTTGGACCGAGGTTTCATCCGGCCAACTGTTTCGCCTTGGGGAGCGCCAGTGCTTTTTGTCAAAAAGAAGGATGGTACAATGCAGATGTGTATCGACTACCGCCAGTTGAATAAGCTGACGATTAAAAACAAGTATCTGTTGCCCAGGATAGATGACTTGTTTGATTAGCTTAAGGGTGCATCGATTTTCTCAAAGATTGATCTAAGGTCGGGGTATCATCAGCTAAAGGTGAAGGAGGCTGATATTCATAAGACGGCATTTTGCACTCGGTATGGGCACTACGAGTTTCTGGTAATGCCATTTGGGCTGACTAACGTGCCGGCAGCATTCATGGACATGATGAATCGGGTGTTCCAACAGTATTTGGACCAGTTTGTCGTGGTGTTTATAGACGACATATTGGTGTACTCAAAGTCTGAGGAGGAGCATGATGCGCACCTGCGAGTAGTTTTGCAGATTCTGAGAGAAAAGCAGTTATTTGCCAAATTTAGTAAGTGCGAGTTCTGGCTTAGGGAGGTGACTTTCTTGGGTCACGTAGTGTCAGCTGAGGGGATTAGAGTGGGTCCTCGTAAGATTGAGGCAGTGTTGGACTGGAAATAGCCTAAGTCAGTGGCAGAAGTCCGGAGTTTTCTAGGTCTGGCAAGGAATTACCGCAGATTTGTTAAGGGATTTTCTTTGATCGCAGCGTCGATGACCAAGTTGTTGAGGAAAGGAGTTCCATTTGTGTGGTCCGAGAAACAGCAAAAAAGTTTCGACAAGTTGAAAAAGATTCTGACTGAAGTTCCGGTTTTGATTTAGCCTGAGGCAGGGAAGGAATTCACGGTTTACTGCGATGCATCACATACTGGCTTGGGATGTGTGCTGATGCAGGAAGGGAAGGTAGTGGCTTATGCATCTCGGCAGCTGAGACTGCATGAGGTTAACTATCCAACGCATGACCTGGAGTTGGCTACAGTGGTTTTCGCCTTGAAGATTTGGAGGCATTACTTGTACAGAGAGAAGTCGATAGTCTACACGGATCACAAGAGTCTGAAGTACCTTTTGACTCAGAAGGATTTGAACTTGAGACAGCGCAGATGGATTGAATTGTTGAAGGACTACGACTGTTCAATTGAGTATCATCCGGGCAAGGCTAACGTGGTAGCAGACGCGTTGAGCCGTAAGGTAGTAGCATACCTAAGAGCAATGTTTGCTCATCTTAGCTTGTACGACGACGGAAGTCTTTTGGCAGAATTTCAGGTTAAGCCGACTTGGGTAGAGCAGATTAAGGAGAAACAGTTAGTGGATGAAGGTTTGAATGCTCGAAGGTTGCAAGTTCAGAATGGTGGGTTGGAAGGTTACAGCTTGTCTAGTGATGGAGTACTGTGTTTTCAGGGGAAGGCTTGTATGCCGAAGGACGTTGAGTTAAGGCAGAGGATTCTACAAGATGCACATAGCAGCCCATACGCTATGCATCCTGGAGGTAGCAAGATGTACCGGGATTTGCGAGAACAGTTTTAGTGGCCAGGACTGAAACGTGAAGTAACTGAGTTTGTGGGTAAATGTCTGACGTATCAGCAGGTCAAGGCTGAACATCAGTTGCCGTCAGGTTTACTTCACCCGGTGAAGATTCCACAGTGGAAGTGGGAAAGGATCACTATGGACTTTGTCAGTGGACTACCCCTTACGCTTAGTAAGAAGGACTCAGTTTGGGTGATTGTGGATCGTCTGACTAAGTCAGCTCATTTTATACCGGTAAGGGTGGATTACTCGCTTCAGAGGTTAGCTAAGCTGTATGTGGCAGAGGTAATGAGGTTGCACGGTGTTCCAGTGTTAATTATCTCGGACAGGGACCCCAGGTTCATGTCGAGGTTTTGGAAAGCGTTGCATCAGGCGTTGGGTACACGGTTGGATTTTAGTACGGCATTTCATCCGCAGACAGACAGACAGTCAGAGAGGGTTATACAAATCCTGGAAGATATGCTGAGGGGCTGTGTTTTGGATTTCAGAGGCAGCTGGGAAGAATTTCTACCGTTAGCTGAATTTGCGTACAACAATAGTTATCAGGCAAGCATTAAGATGGCACCATATGAGGCGTTGTATGGGAGGAAGTGTCGTACACCTACATGTTGGACAGAATTGGGTGAGCGTCAGATGTTGGGACCAGAGTTGGTTGCTGAGACCGAGGATAAAGTCAAGTTGATTCAGGCTCGTTTGAAAGAAGCTTCGGACAGGCAGAAGTCATATGCCGATCTTAAGCAGAGAGATATAGAGTTCGCAGTGGGTGATAGGGTCTTCTTGAAGGTCTCGCTGTGGAAGAAAGTGCTGAGGTTTGGAAGAAAAGGCAAGCTAAGTCCAAGGTTTATTGGGCCGTATAAGGTGTTGAGACGAGTGGGACCAGCAGCTTACCAGCTCGAATTGCTAGCAGAGCTGAGTCAGATACATGATGTGTTCCACTTCTCCATGCTTAGGCGCTAGCGTTCAGATCCATCACATGTTGTATTGGTGGAAGAAATTGAGGTGAGCCCAGATTTGACCATGGAAGAGGAACCAGTGCAGATTCTGGATCGGGATGTGAAAGTTTTGCACAAGAAGTCAGTTCCGTTAGTAAAGGTATTATGGCGGAACCATGGCGTGGAAGAAGCTACGCGGGAACCAAAGGATGTGATGAGACAGCTATACCCTCAACTCTTTTGACCAGGAAATTTCGAGGCCGAAATTATTTTTAAGGGGGTAGAACTGTAACATCCTTATTTGGGGGCTATTGTGTTTGGACTTCTTTGCATGTGTGGATTAATTGTGTTGTTAATTGAGATGTTCTAGAGGCTAGTTATAAGTTAAGGGTAGGCCCGAATTGTAGGAAAAATTTTGTTTTTAAGCTTTAGTTAAGGGGAGCTGAAGGAGCTAGGGGTTAAGTATATTTCATGGGGAATTTAAGCACAAGATTTGGCTTGGTAAAGTGGCAAGGAGGTGCCACTTAGGGCCTTGAGATTGACGCCACATGCAGGGAAGGGGGAGCTCAGGTTCGAGCAGCAGGAATCCCATTTTCTGCTTACCATTTTGACGCCAAGGAGGGAAGAGTTGGGCTCAGCTCAAACTCTATCAGGATAACTATTGATCAAGTCAAGCTGATTTAAACTGGTGGAGAAGAGAAAATTTAGGAACTTGTGAAATTCAAACTCATTTGAATTGGTGGCCAGGAGAAGTCTGAGGTTGTTGCCGAAATTCCTTAGTTGTCTAGGTGGACATTTTCGGCTAGCAAAGCCTTGATGTATTCGGTTGAGAGGCAAAACCGAAACCCTTTTTGCACTTGCCGATTTCTCCCTCAATGCACCATTTGAAGCTAAAGCCGAAAGCTTCTTAGGCCATTGTCGAAATTCCTTAGGAGCCTCTAGCCGAATCCCCATTTGAGTTCTCCTTTTTCTTCTTTGAACCGAAACCTCTTAGGCCGAATCCCTCTTTACTTCTCTTCACCCTAATTTGCTAAAAACCGAAACCAACAACCCCACCTCCATTCGACATCTTTCCTTCTCTCTTTCAAATCTCCTTGTGCCGAAATCCCTTCCTTTTTCTCTTTGCTGAACCCCTCTTTCTATTTTATTTTCTTCTCCATCTCTTTCATTAGCAGAAGCCGAACCATTGTGGAGTTCCTTCCTCTTCTTTCAACTATAGCCGAATCTCCCTTGATCACTCAACCCCATTGCCGAAATCTCCCTATTTTGTTCTTGTTTTGTTTTGGCCGAATATCAACCCAAGCATAGATCTCCCTTGGTTCTTCTCTAATCGGATTTGAAGAGGGTAAGTAATCTTGGCCGAAACTCTATTCCCACTTCCTCTTTTTCTCTGTCGACATGTGTAGACAAAAGCCGAATTTCGGCATTTGTCTTGGCTTTTAATCAACCATGCGATCGGGTTCTTGTAGGATCTCCACGATTTTGAAGCAGTAGATCAAGGTCATCTATTCCCTGTCAATCGATTTCAGTAAGTCAGTGGTAAGGTTTCTCGACGATCCAATCTCTCTGTTAGTTAATTGAAAAGCCGAAGGCTATTAAGACTAAGGGATAATGTTGGCCGATTGTAGGGGAAAGATCAGTGTCGCATATCTCGAGTTGTGGTTAGCGTTCGAAAGGCAGTAAGGTAAGGATTGTGGTTCCATGCGTTAACCCTTCGGGATTTGTTAATATGGCCAAATGGCCTTGGTAATGTTAATGGTTTGGCCGAATGTAGGATAAAGGAGATCTAGTGTGTTAGATCGGGAACTTCAGGATTCAGTAACCGCGTTAGTAATCAGGTGTGTATCTTACACACTTCATAATATAAGTAAATATGCTAATAACCTAAACGTGTTAAAAGCCGAAAACTGTGTGGATCTCGATACAATACCTTTATGGGTACGAGCAAGGATTTCGGGTAAGTCCATTTTTGATGAGATTATGTTATATGATGTTGATGCCATGATCTACGGTATACTCGATGCATGTTTAATTTTAAAGCATGTGGGCATGACTTATATATGTGTTGCATTATTATGGGTGATATGAGAGGAGGGGGGAGGATTGATATCTGTGACTTTGGGTCACCAGTGGTTTGGCACCACCAGTGGTTTGGTACCACAGTTTATTTCGTGACTTTGGGTCACCAGAGGTTTGGCACCTCATAGCGACTCGTCCTAGTGGCTTAGCACCACAGTGGGTTGGCCCCACATTTGATAAACGGGATTGTCGCCAGTGATTTGGTATCACAACGTGGGTTGGCCCCACAATTGGATTATTCGTGACTTTGGGTCACCAGTGGTTTGGCACCACCAGTGGTTTGGTACCACACGGGGTAGGAAACGGAGTTGTGGATGGCTAGGTTTGGGTGCATGATATGTTGCTTGATTATGATTTGTGTAAGCATGTTGCCATAATCGGGAGGGGGATTATGCACTGAGTCTTGGTGACTCACCTTCTCCCTTATCTTTTCAGGTGATTCGTAGATCGCGGATGAGGAGCCGGGTGGACTCAAGGTGACCATGCGATATTTACATTCGGTTTACATGGACTTTGACTTGGGTACTTTACTTTAAATTTCAGTTTTATTTGGGTTTGTAATAAGGCCTTTAATTTATGTTTTTGGATTATTTTTACTTGCTTTGGATTCGATTTCAAATATGAATAAGTAAATTATCTGATTTGTTTTAATAACCTGAGATACAAAGTTTTCTAAGTAAACTACGCAACGGGTTTTCAAAACTTTACCACCGGGTGGTACAATTCACGTGATAACAAGTCAACATAAATGATTTCCAAATCTAATTTTCAAGGCTCGAATACAAACGGTTTCCAAAATAACTAAGTAAGAATCACTCGGGTTTTAATTAGACATAAACATTTTCCAAAGTAATGATTGACAAGTGAGTTTTAAAACGGATTTTCGGGATTTCAAAAACAAGTTAACGTTTTCAACTTCACATACACAATTTTTTTTCTTAAAACGTAGAGCAACACAAAGGTTTTCTCTGAAAATAAACCGGTAACTCGTTTTCTTCAAAAAGTTTTCACTCTGTAATACGTCAGATTCGGTCGTGGGTGTTGATCGGGTTTGGGGTGTTACAATAGTAGTGGATTTGGGTCCATAACCGTGGGTTCCAATGCACGAGATCTTGTATCACTTACCAATGAGGCCCTATCGATTAGTATTACACAGAAGAAATCAATTATAGACACTAATATAATTAGATCTGCTCTTCATAGACAAACTTGGGATTTGCGATCCCAGGTAAGATCGGTTCAGGATCATGGGATCCTTTTCTATCGGATAGGAAAGATTGTTTTACAAAATCTACTTCTAAGTAATTGCCCCTTAGATCCTATATCTATCTATATGAAGAAGAAATCATGTAACGAAGGGGATTCTTATTTGTACAAATGGTACTTCGAGCTTGGAACGAGCATGAAGAAATTAACGATACTTCTTTATCTTTTGACTTGTTCTGCCGGATCGTTCGCTCAAGACCTTTGGTCTCTACCCGGACCTGATGAAAAAAATGGGATCACTTCTTATGGGTTCGTTGAGAATGATTCTGTTCTAGTTCATGGCCTATTTAGAAGTAGAATGCGCCCTGGAGGGATCCTCACGGACAGAAAAAGATTGCGGTCAGTTTGATAATGATCGAGTGACATTGCTTCTTCGGTCCGAACCGGGATTAAAATTTGTTCTTAAGAAACCAACACATCCAACACATGCAAAATGTACTTTCTTTTACTAAAGAATGTTTAAGTTAACATTCAAGATATCATATATCAATATGTTCTTTCATTCATCTTTTCACTATTTGGGAGATTCTTAAAATTATTTTCACATAACTAAGAGGACTTTCAACTATCCACATTTAGTGAAATATTACTAGCATAGTAACCGTTGGATATCTTAAAATTAAAAGTAAAATTTTAAAACTTTTGATCAACTCAATATAAGAGTATATAAATTTAATAATATATCAAATATAATAGCCATGCGAATGAAAGGATAATATTACTTGCAACAAAAAATAATAATTCCAACTTTAAACCAAACATATATATATATAATGCATTAATAGTTACTAAGGTATCTTTACCAAAATCACATCACTTTTTGGTAGTCATCGCTATTCAACATTAAATCTATTGAAAGAATATATTGTTACATCACTATTCGGTTGTTTAATCAACCAAATGAATAACTTTTAAACATTTAAAATTTAGGATTCATTGTTGAAAGCAACAATTACCTTCAAATCCAAATTTGTTGGAAGCAACGAGAATTTCCATTCTAAAACCGAATAGGTACTAGCACTTTAATGATTTATTCATTCATTACTTTAATGATTTATTCATTCATTCTTTCACATACATATAGAAAAAATATTATCAATAGAAAAAAAATATCCATCACTATAGGCTTAAATCAAGCAGATAAATGAGATATACCTCGACGAAGGATATAAAGTTACTATAGATAATTTTGATATACCTCCCAATCTACAGTGACGCTTATCCATCGCTAAAAGTGTCGTTGGCTATTTTTTATCCTGTTAACAATCTTTTTACTGACGGTTTTGTTTCTACCATCATACTACCATATGATTTTGTGACAATCATTTATCAACGGATTTGTTTTGTTTGTCAATAATGCTATTAAAATTTATCACAAATTATGCGTCGTTTTAAATAAATTCTTGAAATTCTCAATCCATAAATTATATTTTAAATAACATAGAAGAAAATCAGGCAACAAAATGAAACAATTAGTTGACTTAATTGTATTGTAATCTAAGATCAGAGAACACTTGTAATTTGTAGCCACAAAATAATTTTTGTTTCAACTTTGATCTTAAAGTATGCATCATGGCGAGAAACTAGACCTGTTCATGGGTTGGGTCACTCGGCCCGGTCCAAAGGCTCTCCCGAAATGTGGGAGGGTTTGGGCAAAAATATAGGCCTGAAAAATGGGCTTGGATAAAAATATAAGACTCGTTTAAAAAACGGGTTTGGCCTCAAGTAAGGTATTTTTGGCCCTGGCCCCGACTTGGCCCGAATTCACTAAAGGACAAAAAAATCTTTTTTTAATATTATTTTCTTATTGTTTCCTCCCTATTTGCTACTATTTTGTTGTTATTGTTTAGATATTGTATAAAACTTATTTTATTGTTAGTTTTGTTATTATTTTAGAGGCATTTGCTTGTTAAGTTGCATCTATCTTAGTGTTATTTAAGTATACATATTTTTTAAAATTTATTTTCAATTTGTTGGGAAATATTTATTTTGAAGTATTTTTGATGAATTATATATATTTTAAAATTATATAAAAATTAATATGGGCGGGCTGGGTTGGGCCCGGGTTCTAACATTTTTATTCGGGTCAGGCTTGGAAAAAATTTTAGGCCCATTTTTTGTGTCGGGCCTAGCAAACAGGCCTAAATTTTTAGTTGAGCCCGGCTCGGCCCATGCACACCTCTACGAGAAACCACTACTCTTCCATTTTTCCACTATATATAAAATTCTCATATGAGAGGCACATTTTAAAGCCTTTAAGATTTTTATTGTTAGAAAAATTAAATAGGAAAATTGAAACAAGAAAAATAAAATAATGATATTAAAATATAACCGCTTTGAAAGTGTAGAACAAAGCCTCCAAGATACGAGAAAGCCCTCAACACTCCAAGCAAAACCGTAAATATACCCTTTCATAGGGATATTATTTTAATGAGATACCCTTTTATAAGATTATATTATTTTATAAAATAATTTTATATAAAGTTATGTCTTTATAAGATAACTTTACTACAAAATGTACTTTTTACAACACAATTATTTGTTAATAATTATAATTTATTAGACTTTTCTAAATAATAAAATATTATTATCTACCAACATTATAAACTACTAACATGAAATGCATTAAATCAATTAGTTGGATTTTAATATAATATATATTCGGAAAGTATAAAAATGAATTTATTAAATTCATAAATTCCTTAAGAATATCAAATTCTTTAAATGTTAAATAAATTAATTGACGTGAGAAATAATCATAAATATTAGATTAAAATATGTAACACCCCTAACTCGAGACTAATGCCGGAATTAAGTAAGAGGCATTACTAGACTTGACTACAAGTTCAAAACATAAAAATCTTAAGCTGTCAAACTGTGTCGTGCCGACTAATTTGGCTATAACTCAAGTTACAAAATTCGAAATTCAGATCCGTAAATTTTCCCTGAAACTAGACTTATATATCTATTCACCCTAATTTTTCTAGAATTTTTCATGTGGCAAATTAGTACAGTTTATTCTTCAAAGTTACCCTTATTACACTGCTGGACAGTTCTGACCTGTCCCTATAAAACTGCAGTTATCTGATTGCACAATTTTCCAATGGTGTTCTTGTTTATACCAATGAAAAATAGACTCCTTTAGGGTTCTACACATATAAACCATGATTCCTAATTATTTTTTCACAATTTTTGACAATTTTTCCAAGACAGGACAGTGACTCACGGATTCATTCAGAGCAGGTCTCGTTTAAACTTAATTATCTTATAATATATAAATCTTTTGCCTATTCTGTTTCTTTCGTATAAAAATAGACACACTAAGGTTCAATTTCATAACACACTTACCTCCTAATTCAATATACCCTATTTTTGGTGATTTTTCTAACTCACGTCACTGCTGCCACTACAAATTATTTTGTTGTATTTCATAAAAAAAAAATATAAACTAGCTTCTAACTGAACCTACCTACAACTCAAATTCAAGGATTCAATTAATTTCAACCATTTCCTTGATAAAAGCGATTAACTTTGATTAATAAAGCATAGACATTGCCATCATAAACTAACTTACGTTTCGAACACAATAATGTAGTTAACAGAAAATTTAGCCATATTCGCATGGCTGTTACATACATGGACCTTAAAATCATCAAACAAGGATCAAGTCTATCCTATACATGCCTTCAAGCAAACCAAAACGAAGTAGTACCCCAAATTGTAGAATGATAGTGTGAGTGACTTTCTGAACTATCCCGTTGAGCTTGTAGCTGGTTCCTAATCTATAAAACAGAGAAAACATTTCACAAAATAAGCTTACTAGCTTAGTAAGTCCTAACTCATAACAATAGAACATTTAATCATATATGAAAAGAGAACAATCTACATATGGCATTTCGCATAGGCAATTAAGTAAATAGTTTACACAAAGCCAAATACTAATAATTCGGTACCAAATTTTCTCAACGTTTATACATGAAAACCAATTGTTCCATAATAGCACGTTCTAAGCTCGACTTTCGTCAAATTACATCCATCAATATTAATTTGGCACAAGTAATATTTAACATAACATACATCACATACTTACCCGAACCATATTCTTGACAATTTAACTCTAAATTGTCTTGACAAAGATTAACTTTCTCTTTGGTAAAATACATCACCGGCATCAAGCCTGCTAGGCGTAAAAGCCTGAAAAGTAACACCGGCACAAGGCCTGCTAGGCGTAAAGCCCGATAAATAACACCGGCACAAGGCCTGCTAGGCATAAAGCCCGATTATGTCACCGGCACAAGGCCTGCTAGGCATAAAGCCCGATGTCAAAAATAGCTTAACATATTTCTCGCATTTCACTGTCACGTAACAAAGCATATGCATTTATTCACATTTAGTTAAATACAATTGAAATGCAACCTAATCCATCATCATCACATTCGGCTAACTCATGGTTTTACACCAACTCATACGAATTCTATCATCCATTAGATTTTGTAATTAACCTCAAAACATAAGCTTGCTCAAGAACTTACTTATTCATTTGCATTAGCCAAATAAATTCACTTCAATACTAAATAGTTATTCTCGGCTATATCATGAATTTGTACATTAAATTTCCACAGCTTATCATTCGCTAAATTCGTGATTAACTTATTAACATATTTTAGATAAAGGACTTACCTCGGTTGTCGATAAGCCGTGCAAATCGGCTACTCGATAATCTTTGCTTTGCCTCGATCTTGTTCCTTCTCTTTTTGTTCCCGATCTAAAATGTTAAATAAATTTTGTTCATATCCACCCTATCTCTTTTTACTCAACTCAAAACAATATTACACACAATTTAATTCAAGCAACCTAAGAACCGAATCCTTACTTCATACATTTAATGTACTTTAGTTTAACTTATCTTCTTACATATGGCCATACATTCACTTCATAAGTATACATATATAATCGAATTCAATAACTCAATTTCACTTTCTCTTATGGCCGAAATTGTCAATTTAGTGCACCCCTACTTCTTTTAAATATGAAACTAAGTAACAAGCTAATTACTCACAACTAATTTTCATTTTCCAACCGAATATTAGCTTGCTAAACTCCTTCATTATTTAATTTGAGTAACTTTGTCATCACACTTAATTCACCCGTTAAGCATATCTAAGTATAGTCACTCATTCATGGCCAATTACACTATGTGTGTATAGCCGAGCATCAAAATGAAAGAAAAGGTTTCTTGAATGCTTGTCTCACATTCGGCCACACCATAGCATCCCCATGTCTAAACCAAAACAATCTTCTTAAACATGCTCAAGATACTTCTTCTCAAGTTGTCTAAGTTCATTCATACAACAAAGTATAAACTCTCATCCATGGCCGAATTTCCTCATGTTTGAGATCAACCATTTTTCTACTTGTTTTTCCCTAATGATCAAAGAAATCAACACAAATCTAAGGGTAGGCTATCAAGCTAAGATTCAACTCTTACCTTGATTCCCACATGCATGGCCGAATCTCATCTTACCAATCTTAACAAGCTTTGCTTGTTTCCAAAGAGAATTAATCAAGAAATCAAGCCATATCAAGATAAATTATTAAGGTGAAGTTCAAACTCTTACCTATACTAACACATGCAAGGGCCGAATGAAGAAGATGAAAGTTCTTCCCTCTTCTTGATGGTGGTTTCGGGTGGATGTTGAATAAGGGAAGAAGAAAGAATTTTTTTCTTTTTTGTTTAAATCAATCTTCACCCATTTAGCATGCTTATGACAATATAATACTTTAAAATATAAAATGCATAGAAAGCATATTATTCTTGCATGCTTGCCGTCCACCTTATTTAATTATGGGGGATTTGACATGCAAATCCCCATGTTTTATGGACAATTCACTTAGCTCCCTTTTTATTAATGCCCACTACATTGGTCCTTTTTGCAATTTAGACCTTTTTAACAAATTAAACACTCAAATAGCTAAAATTTTCTACGAAATTTTCACACTCACTAAAACACACATAACAAACACAATACCTAATATTATAATATCTCTTAGGCTCGGATTCGTGGTCCCGAAACCACTGTTCTGATTAGGGTCAAAATTGGTCTGTTACAACTCTCCCCCCCTTAAGGATTTTCGTCCCCGAAAATCTTACCGTTAAAAAGGTTCGGATATTGTTGCTTCATTGACTCTTCAGGCTCCCACGTAGCCTCTTCAACTCCGTGACGATTCCATAGAATCTTTACTAATGGAACCCTTTTATTTCTTAACTCCTTGGTTTCCCGAGCTAAGATACAGATCGGTTCTTCATCATAGGTCAAATCAGATCGAATTTCAATCTCTGATGGGGCGATCACATGGGACGGATCCGATCTATATCTGCGAAGCATCGAAACGTGGAATACATTATGTATCTTTTCTAAGTCAAGGGGCAGTTTCAATCGATAAGCCACAGGCCCTATACGTTCGATGATTTCATACGGTCCGATAAATCTCGGACTCAACTTGCCTTTCTGACCGAATCGGAGTATTTTCTTCCACGGAGAAACTTTCAAGAACACTCGATCCCCGACTTGAAATTCAATGTCCTTGCGTTTTAAATCGGCATAGGACTTTTGACGATCCGAAGCAGCTTTCAAATTACTTCTAATTACAACCACCTTCTGTTCGGTTTCTTTAATCCAATCAACCCCGTGTATCTTATTCTCACTGAGCTCAGTCCAATACAATGGTGTGCGACATTTTCGACCATATAAGGCTTCATAAGGTGCCATTTTTATACTAGATTGAAAACTATTATTATAAGCAAACTCAATCAAAGGTAAGTATCGTTCCCAGGTACCTTCGAACTCGAGAACGCAACACCTCAACATGTCCTCAAGTATCAAAATGGTTCGCTCAGACTGACCGTCTGTTTGCGGATGGAAGGCTGTACTAAAATGAAGTTTAGTACCTAATGCATCTTGCAATTTCTTCCAGAATCGCGAGGTAAATCTTGGGTCTCTATCTGAAACAATGGAACTCGGTACACCGTGCAGTCTTACAATCTGTGACACATACAATTCGGCAAGTTTGTCAAGTGAATAGTCGGTACGTACCGGCACAAAATGAGCTGATTTAGTCAGTCTATCAACGATAACCCATACGGCATCTTTCTTACTAGGTGTCATAGGGAGACCAGATACAAAATCCATGGTGATTCTATCCCATTTCCATTCGGGTATCATGATTGGCTGAAGCAATCCGGATGGAACCTGGTGCTCAGCTTTCACCTGTTGACAGATTAAGCACTTGGAGACAAATTCGGATATATCTCGTTTCATGCCAGGCCACCAATAGAACTGTTTCAAATCATTATACATTTTCGTGCTACCCGGGTGTATCGACATTCGGCCATTATGGGCCTCACTCAGGATCATTTGTATCAAGTCTGAGTCCATTGGAACACACAATCGACTTTTATACTTCAGACAATCATTTTCATCTATCTAAAAATCTGATTCGGTAGCGTTTTCACACTGAATCCGAATAGCAACTAGCTTTTCATCAACTTTCTGCGCATCGCAAATCTGCTGGATAAACATCGGTCTCGCTTGTAACTCGGCTATGATCGAACCATCCTCAGACATCGTCACCCGTGCGTTTAATGCACGAAGAGCAAATAATGATTTTCGACTCAACGCATCCGCAACAACATTAGCCTTCCCCGGATGGTAGTCAATCACTAATTCATAGTCTTTCAGCAATTCTAACCATCGGCGTTGTCTCAAATTTAGATCTTTCTGAGTCATTAAATATTTTAGACTTTTGTGATCTGAATAAACATGACATTTTTCGCCGAATAAATAGTGACGCCAAATTTTCAATGCAAACACAATGGCTGCCAACTCCAGATCGTGAGTTGGATAATTTTTTTCATGTGGTTTCAATTGTCTTGAAGCGTAGGCTATCACCTTGCCTTCTTGCATTAGAACACAACCCAACCCATTTAAAGATGCATCACTAAAAATAGTAAATTCTTTACCCGATTCAGGCTGAGTCAACACTGGAGCCTCGGTTAAAAGGGCTTTCAACTGCTCGAAACTCTTCTGGCATTTTTCTGACCACTCATATTTGACATCTTTCTGTAGTAGTCTCGTCAACGGTGCAGCTATTACGGAAAAACCTTTTACAAATCGTCTATAATATCCCGCGAGGCCTAGGAAACTTCGGATCTCGGAAACATTCTTTGGTGGTTTCCACTCGATTATAGCTGCTATCTTGTTTGGATCCACCCGAACACCTGACACTGAGACGACATGACCCAAGAAGCTGACTTCATTCATCCAGAACTCACACTTACTGAACTTTGCATATAACCGTTGATCTCTCAAAGTTTGTAGTACCACTCTCAAATGCTCAGCGTGTTCCGCTTCATTTTTAGAGTAGATCAATATATCATCAATAAATACTACTACAAACCGATCCAAAAACCGTCGGAAGACCCGGTTCATTAGATCCATAAAAACAGCAGGTGCATTAGTAAGCCCAAAAGGCATAACCAAAAACTCATAATGCCCGTACCTCGTTCGAAATGCCGTCTTTGGCACATCGGAATCTCTGACTCGTAATTGATAATAGCCCGATCTCAAATCTATTTTCGAAAACACTGAAGCTCCCTTCAACTGATCAAATAAATCATCAATCCGGGGTAACGGGTACTTATTCTTTATAGTTACCTTATTTAGTTGCCGGTAGTCGATACACATTCGCATTGTCCCATCTTTCTTTTTCACAAATAGGACTGGTGCACCCCACGGGGAAAAACTCGGTCGTGCGAAACCCCTTTCTGTCAATTCTTGCAACTGCGCTTTCAATTCTTTTAATTCAGTAGGCGCCATTCGGTACGGGGCTATCGAAATTGGGGTCACATCCGGCACTAATTCAATGCCGAACTCAATCTCTCGTACTGGGGGTAAGCCCGGTAGTTCTTCAGGAAACACATCGGTGTATTCGCATACAACTGGTACCGATTTCATTAGTTTCTCGGACATTTTATTATCCAGCACATAAGCCAAATAGGCCTCACACCCTTTTCTCACATACTTTTGGGCTACCATTGAGGATATTACTGTAGGCAACTCACTTACATCACCGGATTTTATTCTGATTGTCTCACCGTTTCGGCATTTCAAATTAATAAGCTTTCTTTTGCAATCCACCACTGCCTCGTGTGAAGTTAACCAATCCATACCCAAGATTATATCAAATTCATCGAAGGGCAACAACATCAAGTCAGCTGGAAAGCAATAGTCTCGTACCATCAACGGGCAACCTCTACACACTTTATTTACAAGCACACATCTACCCAAAGGGTTGGATACACGAATTACGAATTCGGTAGACTCAACTAGCAGAGTCTTGCCAAATCTTAAATTTTCACACACATAAGAATGAGTCGAACCAGGATCAATTAGTGCAATCACTATAGTATCAAAAAGAGTGAAAGTACCAGTAATGACGTCGGGGGAGGAAGCATCTTCTCTAGCTCGCGCAGCATATGCTCTAGCCGGGGCTCTAGCCTCAGATCGATTTGTAGTGTTCTTCGTTCCTTTCTGGCTACCACCTACATTGCCTGACTGTCTGGGTGGTCTACCTCGCATTGGCACGTTACTCGGTGTAGTGTTTTGAACTGCATTCTGCTCAACTAACTTCGGACACTCTCTGATAAAATGATCTGACGATCCACACTTATAGCAAGACCGATCATGGAATCTACAACTCCCTGAGTGCCATTTCCCATAGTACTTGCATTCAACTCTATTTTGTGGAATGTTACCAACACTGGCTATCGAGGTAGCTCGAGAGCTCATAGGAGGTCGATCCCGTCTAGGTGGATCTGTAGTAGCTTTATGTCGGCTGTAGTCCTCTCTGAACTTCTTGGATGTGGAATGGAAGACCTTACCCGAAGACTTTTTTCGAATGTCTCTAGCTTCTGTATCAGCCTTTCTTTTCTCTTTCCCGAGCTCTTCAGCTCTGCAAGCTCGCTCAACTAGAGTTACAAACTCTTGAATTTCAAGAATGCCAACAAACATCTTTATATCTTCATTCAGGCCATCTTCAAATCTTTTACACATAATAGCTTCAGTAGAAACACACTCTCTAGCATATCTGCTGAGCCTGACAAATTTTCTTTCATATTCCGTCACGGTCATTCGCCCTTGTTTCAGCTCAAGGAACTCCTTTCGTTTTTGATCAACGAATCTTTGACTGATATATTTCTTGCGAAATTCATTCTGGAAGAAGTCCCATGTCACTTTTTCTTTCGGAACTACTGATACTAGTGTATTCCACCAGTGATATGCAGTGTCCCGCAACAAAGATATAGCACACTTCAGGCATTCATCTGGAGTACAAGATAGCTCATCAAGTACCCGAATAGTGTTATCAAGCCACATTTCGGCTCTCTCTGCGTCATCATCATCATTGGCTTTAAATTCTTCGGCCCCAAATTTTCAGATTTTATCAACTGGGGGCCTACTAGATCTCACCGGATCTATCATCGGGGGTGCTGAAGGAATCGGAGTTGGATTATTCGGGGGTGGAGGTTGGTGTACAGCTGGGTTAGTCTGAATAAACTGGGTAAACTACTCGTTTATCATTTGATAGAAGGCTTGCTTAGTCTCTCCCTCATGACTACCCGAAATAGGTCGAGAGTCTACCGGCACTGATTCATGTGCACGGTCAGGCGCTACACTCTCTACATCATCCGCTACGGCTCTTTCAGGATCAGTATCCATTTACTATATAAAACAAAGTTCAGGCTGTCAGAAGTCACCACACTATCAATATATGATAAAGGCATGTATAGCTAGACTCACACGCGCTACGGTAGTCCTAGAATCGACTAAACCGTAAGCTCTGATACCAATCAAATGTAACACCCCTAACTCGAGACTAATGCCGGAATTAAGTAAGAGGCATTACTAGACTTGACTACAAGTTCAAAACATAAAAATCTTAAGCCGTCAAACTGTGTCCTGCCGACTAATTTGGCTATAACTCGAGTTACAAAATTCGAAATTCAGATCCGTAAATTTTCCCTGAAACTAGACTCATATATCTATTCACCCTAATTTTTCTAGAATTTTTCATGTGTCCAATCAGTACAGTTTATTCTTCAAAGTTACCCTTATTACACTGCTGGATAGTTCTGACCTGTCCCTATAAAACTGCAGTTATCTGATTGCAAAATTTTCCAATGGTGTTCTTGTTTATACCAATGAAAAATAGACTCCTTTAGGGTTCTACACATATAAACCATGATTCCTAATTATTTTTGCACAATTTTTGACAATTTTTCCAAGACAGGACAGTGACTCACGGATTCATTCAGAGCAGGTCTCGTTTAAACTTAATTATCTTATAATATATAAATCTTTTGCCTATTCTGTTTCTTTCGTATAAAAATAGACACACTAAGGTTCAATTTCATAACACACTTACCTCCTAATTCAATATACCCTATTTTTGGTGATTTTTCTAACTCACGTCACTGCTGCCACTACAAATTATTTTGTTGTATTTCATAAAAAAAAAATATAAACTAGCTTCTAACTGAACCTACCTACAACTCAAATTCAAGGATTCAATTAATTTCAACCATTTCCTTGATAAAAGCGATTAACTTTGATTAATATAGCATAGACATTGCCATCATAAACTAACTTACGTTTCGAACACAATAATGTAGTTAACAGAAAATTTAGCCATATTCGCATGGCTATTACATACATGGACCTTAAAATCATCAAACAAGGATCAAGTCTATCCTATACATGCCTTCAAGCAAACCAAAACGAAGTAGTACCCCAAATTGTAGAATGATAGTGTGAGTGACTTTCTGAACTATCCCGTTGAGCTTGTAGCTGGTTCCTAATCTATAAAACAGAGAAAACATTTCACAAAATAAGCTTACTAGCTTAGTAAGTCCTAACTCATAACAATAGAACATTTAATCATATATGAAAAGAGAACAATCTACATATGGCATTTCGCATAGGCAATTAAGTAAATAGTTTACACAAAGCCAAATACTAATAATTCGGTACCAAATTTTCTCAACGTTTATACATGAAAACCAATTGTTCCATAATAGCACGTTCTAAGCTCGACTTTCGTCAAATTACATCCATCAATATTAATTTGGCACAAGTAATATTTAACATAACATACATCACATACTTACCCGAACCATATTCTTGACAATTTAACTCTAAATTGTCTTGACAAAGATTAACTTTCTCTTTGGTAAAATACATCACCGGCATCAAGCCTGCTAGGCGTAAAAGCCTGAAAAGTAACACCGGCACAAGGCCTGCTAGGCGTAAAGCCCAATAAATAACACCGGCACAAGGCCTGCTAGGCATAAAGCCCGATTATGTCACCGGCACAAGGCCTGCTAGGCATAAAGCCCGATGTCAAAAATAGCTTAACATATTTCTCGCATTTCACTGTCACGTAACAAAGCATATGCATTTATTCACATTTAGTTAAATACAATTGAAATGCAACCTAATCCATCATCATCACATTCGGCTAACTCATGGTTTTACACCAACTCATACGAATTCTATCATCCATTAGATTTTGTAATTAACCTCAAAACATAAGCTTGCTCAAGAACTTACTTATTCATTTGCATTAGCCAAATAAATTCACTTCAATACTAAATAGTTATTCTCGGCTATATCATGAATTTGTACATTAAATTTCCACAGCTTATCATTCGCTAAATTCGTGATTAACTTATTAACATATTTTAGATAAAGGACTTACCTCGGTTGTCGATAAGCCGTGCAAATCGGCTACTCGATAATCTTTGCTTTGCCTCGATCTTGTTCCTTCTCTTTTTGTTCCCGATCTAAAATGTTAAATAAATTTTGTTCATATCCACCCTATCTCTTTTACTCAACTCAAAACAATATTACACACAATTTAATTCAAGCAACCTAAGAACCGAATCCTTACTTCATACATTTAATGTACTTTAGTTTAACTTATCTTCTTACATATGGCCATACATTCACTTCATAAGTATACATATATAATCGAATTCAATAACTCAATTTCACTTTCTCTTATGGCCGAAATTGTCAATTTAGTGCACCCCTACTTCTTTTAAATATGAAACTAAGTAACAAGCTAATTACTCACAACTAATTTTCATTTTCCAACCGAATATTAGCTTGCTAAACTCCTTCATTATTTAATTTGAGTAACTTTGTCATCACACTTAATTCACCCGTTAAGCATATCTAAGTATAGTCACTCATTCATGGCCAATTACACTATGTGTGTATAGCCGAGCATCAAAATGAAAGAAAAGGTTTCTTGAATGCTTGTCTCACATTCGGCCACACCATAGCATCCCCACGTCTAAACCAAAACAATCTTCTTAAACATGCTCAAGATACTTCTTCTCAAGTTGTCTAAGTTCATTCATACAACAAAGTATAAACTCTCATCCATGGCCGAATTTCCTCATGTTTGAGATCAACCATTTTTCTACTTGTTTTTCCCTAATGATCAAAGAAATCAACACAAATCTAAGGGTAGGCTATCAAGCTAAGATTCAACTCTTACATTGATTCCCACATGCATGGCCGAATCTCATCTTACCAATCTTAACAAGCTTTGCTTGTTTCCAAAGAGAATTAATCAAGAAATCAAGCCATATCAAGATAAATTATTAAGGTGAAGTTCAAACTCTTACCTATACTAACACATGCAAGGGCCGAATGAAGAAGATGAAAGTTCTTCCCTCTTCTTGATGGTGGTTTCGGGTGGATGTTGAATAAGGGAAGAAGAAAGAATTTTTTTCTTTTTTGTTTAAATCAATCTTCACCCATTTAGCATGCTTATGACAATATAATACTTTAAAATATAAAATGCATAGAAAGCATATTATTCTTGCATGCTTGCCGTCCACCTTATTTAATTATGGGGGATTTGACATGCAAATCCCCATGTTTTATGGACAATTCACTTAGCTCCCTTTTTATTAATGCCCACTACATTGGTCCTTTTTGCAATTTAGACCTTTTTAACAAATTAAACACTCAAATAGCTAAAATTTTCTACGAAATTTTCACACTCACTAAAACACACATAACAAACACAATACCTAATATTATAATATCTCTTAGGCTCGGATTCGTGGTCCCGAAACCACTGTTCCGATTAGGGTCAAAATTGGTCTGTTACAAAATATGCTCCAAGTCCATGTACTCTTCATATATTTGGAATTTAGTTTTTTTTTTTTTTTTTACTTTCAAGAATTTAGTTTCTCTACTTTTCATATTTTAAAATTCAAGTCAAATTGTTACACATTTATATTCGGTGGTGTTATATTTTGAGATAAAAAAAATATGTTAAAAATTATACTTGCTTTTTAAATTCGAAAAATAGAGGGGCTAAATTTCATGAAATAAAAATAAAGTAACTAAATCCCAAATGTATGAAAATATAGGGACTTTTATTTTAACTTATATTTATATGTACGGGAGAGATCCGCTTAACTAAAGTAATTTTACAATCTTTCATATATTTTTGTATGATTAATATTTTAATGATTCAACATTTATATTTCATATTTGATTTATATAAATCATGCATATCAAATTTGACATAAATTTAAAAATTCTAACTATTTATTTTATGTAAAAAAAATTTATGCTTTAAACAAATATTAAAAATACATTTTTATACAGATATGATATAGATATCAAACAAGTTACAAAATTTACATACACGATAAATATATTTATATTGATAAATTCAACAGTGAAATCATTAAAACATTAATTATATAAAAATATACAAAAATATATAATAATAAAAAACTATTTTAATTTTGAATGGATGTAGATATGTTATCATTCAATTCACGCTATTTTTGCACTCTAAGTTGGGAGGAATTGTAGAGTTGTTTTTTAGGAGTACAAAGTAGAACACGAAATTGAAGACGTGGATCTTACTTGGATTACTAAAAGAAACAAAAAGAAAACGGCAGTATTCAGTGCACGCCTTTGCCAATTCGGCAATTGCCTCTGCTTACCATTCTTCTCATTATTGATTAGACTCCCAACTTGCATCCAACAAAACACCTCCTCCTTATTTCTAATCATATAATTTATGAATAAGTACTAAAATAAATTATATATATGTTCATATTTATTATATATGGTATGCTTATTTTTTTAATTTAAAAAATAATCTATTTATATTATATTTAAGTACTTAATTGAGTTAATATCATGAATCAATCAAATACTAACTTAATTAGAAAATTACTATAAATTCATTCTTTTTACAGAGTACTTCTAATCAATATTAGTATGAACGCATTTTTACTTTTTTTTTTTATATATAAAATTTATAAAAATCAATTTAAACTTAGAATACATCTAGAAAAATAATCCCACATAATAAGATCTGAGCTTAGGACATAACTTCCATAATTTCAAGTTTACCATTTCAACTAAAATTTTATTTATTTTTATACCAGTTTTTACAAAAATATTTTTTACATAAATTTCTTTTCACCCACATAGATTTAATTTAATTTAATTTAATTTAATTTAATTTATTTCAATTGAAAATTATTATTATGCTTTACCAATATAAAAGCATACACACAAGTAATATCCAAATAAAATAAAAATTTATATAACATTTTATCAATTCATTATTAAAAAGATAAAATAAAATACTTAGAATTTTTTTTACCTTAACAATTGTATTATTTGTAAGAAACTCGAATTTTTTGAGGTTGTTGTGTCACAGGCTGCAAA
The DNA here is from genome assembly GCA_005393395.2 of Gossypium australe. NCBI lineage: Eukaryota > Viridiplantae > Streptophyta > Magnoliopsida > Malvales > Malvaceae > Gossypium > Gossypium australe. Next base: position 25,866,278 of record CM016618.1, read on the forward strand.
TTAAAGTTTGTGACGAATGAACACATAGCGTCCTATAAAGGTCAATTGATTAAATGGCGTTCATTTGATGCCACCTGAACTGGCCCGATTCATAAAACATGTGGAGAAACTCATTTACTTGAAGCCTTGATGATCCAGCGAAACATTTCAGTAAAACTAAAGTTACCATGGTGAATATTTTAAATCCTAAGGGATAAGATTGTATAGAGTTTGAATTCCTTAGGACTTCCATATTATAGATAGGCTTTGTAACGCCCCAAAATTATTATTCTTGTTTCTGTTAAAAAGTGGCACAATTGTGTATCTGCTTCAGTGGTTAAGTGTTCTGGGTGTGTGTGAGAGGTCCCAAGTTCAAGCCTTAGCTTTGGAATATTTTGGTATTTTTCTAATGTAAGCCTTACACTTGCTTAGTGGGCTTATATTTAATTATTTGTAAAACCATATCAGAATGGGCATACTGGTCTGGTGGTTAAGTTGAGTGTTAGATTGTTGAAGGTCTTGTGTTTGAATTTCTATACGAGCGTGGGAGTCTATTTTTGCTCATTTGACCGAGAGAGTTTCGGTCAAACAGGAATTCTGAGTAGTGGAGATAATTAAGGGATTTGCGGTGGGAGGGGGGAAGTTATCAGATTTTTATTTTATTTTTCCTAAAATTTCGGTTCTTCCCCTTTTCCTCTCAAAATTCTGACGTTCATGCTCTCCTCCCTCTTTTTCGCTTTCTTCTGTTGTTGTTAATACTTTTGTTCTACTCCAGTATTCCGGTTTTTTAGTTGCTTGTGTTCGGTAAGTAAGCATAGATTATTCTGCGAATAGGGGTTTCCTTTTAATTCGTTCTTGAATTTTTTATTCTTTCCGGTTGGAATCTCATTCGTTGTTTTGGTAGCAGCAAACTAGGACGTAAGGGGCTCTTCTTGTGTAGAAACGTGATCAAATCATTTAAGGGTGTTGGGGTAAGTGTTGAAGGTGGATTGATGTCGTTATCGGTTTTGTAATTTCGATTCAAACGTGTAATAGTTCTGATTCTGAGCGTTGGTATACTAATTTTTAGGTCCTGGAGTGTTCGTAGTTGTAGTAGCATCGAAATTATACCATGTGTGTACCCGAAAATACAGAAAATGGGGTTTCAGCGAAAGTTGAAATCCCCACTGTCGACGCCACACGGGCGTGTGGTCGCCCGTGTGGTAGGTCGTGTGCTATAACACAGGTGTGTGATCGACGAGGCCAGGCCATGCGCACAAGACACGACCGTGTGATGGCCAGGTAGGCCGTGTGTGACACACGGGCTAGACTAATTTGGGCTGTGTGGGCCACACGGGTAGTCCATAATGGCGTATGGGAATTTGGGCTAGGCCATGTGATCCACACGGGGCAAGGCCAATCTGGGCGTGTGGGCCTACACGGGTAGTCAACACAGACGTGTGAGTATTTGGGCCAAGCCGTGTGATCCACACGGGCCAAGGCCAATCTGGGCGTGTGAGCCTACACAGGCAAGCCACATGGGCGTGTGAGCCCATTTAACTGAAATGTGTTCTAAGGTTGCATGGGCCGCCCAAGTCGACTGTGAACCTACTGTAGGGTCGGAAAGCACTATTTAGACCCTTAAATGCGTGAACTGTATGTATGATTATATGAATGAATATTGAACTGTATGTTTAACTGATAATCATGTATTAGCATGTCATTTACTGTATGTTGCATTGCATTGGGTTGGGATATTGATATTTGGAGGAAGTGTACTGAAAGACTCTTAAGCCTATTATCTGGCAGCTCAGCTGCAATTTACTGATTATGTGCCGCATTCGGTACTACTTGGAGTGTAAGGATGTGTGGGTGTTTTAAACCCCACATGGAGTGTAGGGATGGACAGAGATGGTGTGTAAAGGCTGGTTGGGTAGGATTTTGTTACTGATAAATGTATATTTGATTTTGTTACTGTGATGGGCTTAGGCCCTAATGCATATCTGATACTGAAACTGGAATGGGCTAAGGCCCGAACTGCTACTGAAACTGAAATGGGCTTTGGCCCAGACTGCATTTGACTGTTTGTTGTGTTTGACTGTATGCATGATTTCTGTGGGGATTACACACTGAGTTTACGTAGATTTACCCCTTTTGTTTTATCTGTACAGGTAATCCCCAGACTTAAACGGATCGGTGCTGCGGAGGACTTTACGGTGACCACATGTTTACTGAGCGGTTTAATTCCATTTACGGTTTTTAATTCCTTTTATTTCGGGGTATTTTTGATGTAATGTGGACTTTTGGAACTGTTTACCTTTACTTTGGTTTTTAACTGTTTTCATGAACTTTTGAATTCCAACAAAAACTCGGTTTCCTTTAAAACAACATTTTTTTAAACACGAACGATTTTCTTTAAATCTCACGATTTTAAAAGCTTCCGCCATAGAATATGTTTTAAAACGAGTCAAATTAACGATAAAAGGATTTTGAAACCGAGAAGGGATTAATAGAAGATAATAAATGGAAACGGTTTTAACTTGACACTTTCGCTTTCAAATTACATTCCATGTAACACTGTCAGATTCAGCCATAACGTCTAGGCCGGGTTTAGGGTGTTACATTTAATGGTATCAGAGCCAGGTTGCAAAACTCGACTGTGGATTTTGGGTTTTAAAATTTGGTTTTTAAGAACTGATTTTCAAATGGTTTGAAATGAAATGACTAAGAATGTGGTACACCGAGTCTCCGTCGTCGATCCTGTAAATATTCTGATAAACTGTTATAAATAGCCTATTCTAAAAATACTTTAGTAGTGTATACTGAAACTGTAGTGAAATTGAAACTGATAGAGACTTTACTTGCGAAAAACAACCTTTGAATTTATGATACTGCTTTGCATAAAACATCTGTTAATAAATACTGGAACTGTAATTGATTTATAAAATTCATAATACAGACAAATCCAAATAGATATGAGTGCTCGGGGTATCTATGGGCGTGGTACTAAAGGCCGAGGAAGAGGCTGTAGGGGGTTCGAGCTGAGTTCTCTTCTCTGGGTAGCATGCCGAACTTGGATACGAATGAGATGCCGATGTCACCTGTTATTGAGACTGGGTCTTAAGATCGCATGGCTGAGGACGACGTATTGTTTCAGGCTAAGTTAAGGATACTAGAGAGGGTCGTTGGGCTCAACACTGGATCTGGGTGCCGAGGGTCGATTATTGAATGACTCTAGTCCAATGGAGCTGAATTATTTAGAGGTGTCACAAGGGTCACCCCTAATTGTGGTTGAATACTAGTTGGAGGCCACAGAGAGGATAATGGACGATTTAGACTGTACCTCAAAGCAAAAATTGAAAGGTGCAGTCTCGTTGCTTCACGATGAGGCCTATCAGTGGTGGCTGACTGTTAAGGAAGGCACTCAGCCTGATCGTCTGTCTTGGGAGTTCTTTAAGTCTGCTTTTGATAAACCGTGATATATACATATTTTAATCCCATATTTAGCATACTTTTGGATGATTTATCCCCCGAATTGTGGAATTTGGTGCTCCTAATCCTTTAATTTCATGTTTTATACTTAGGAGAGCACCGGAGGACGAAAAGAACGAGAAACAGGCCAAAAATGAAGAAAACGGGCCAAAGTATGAAATTCACACGGCCTGGGCCTGAGCCACACGGCCGTGCCTCTTTAGCAGACCCGAACACGGCCTGAACTCAATTTACACGGGCGTGCCACACGGGTGTGTCCCTGCCGTGACCTGTTTGAATTCCACTCGGATTAGGATACTGTTGGAACGCCGGTACCCCATGGCGCAACAAAATAAAATTAGATCCGGCGATCCAAATCATGAATCCATGTGTGAGGAACGAATCGGGGTGAAATAAAGGTTTCGAAATTACCAAAACTTCAATCTGAGTAGACAGCGACGCCTTGGAAACAAGAGTTTTGATCTACTGTCGAATCAAGCCACAACCTTGTCCGATGTCGGCCTCTACGTAATCCACCCGGTTTGACTATGAACGGAAGAAATCTCCAAAACTATTTTGGAGGTTTATTTGCTTGACGGCTGCTAGACCTAACAAGCAATCACTTAGGGTTTTACATCTTTTCCTTTGTCTCCTTTTAATACCTTTTATAATGGGTGTCTTTTTCATTGGGCCTTTTATAATTGGTATTCTTTTAATTGGGCCTTTTATAATTGGTATCTCTTGAATGTATTATAAGATTAAATAAATACAATAAAGTTTTTAACCGAAAATTATAATTACATTAATTATAATAAGGATTTCGGTAAACTATATTTATTTAAATTTATATATGAATCAAATTCATATATTAATAAAATTATGTTATCATTATGTGTACAACATCCTTGTACATATAATATGTTCAATATTTGATTGCCCAATTTAATTAATTCTTTAATTAATTTAATTTATGTGACAACCAAGCACAATACCAACTATATTTTATTCCGTTCATTTCAACCATAGGGTGTGACCCTGTAGGTTCTTGCAACGTTAGCAGTAATACTAGAACGATTCTATTGTCACAGACAATGAGTGGCATCTAGCAATGCATCATTGCTACCTAAGTTACAAGAAATCATGATTCGACATAATCTTTTGTGATTAACCTTTCATGCATTAATCCTTAAATCCTTTATCTCTGGAACGGATACAAGTCATGGGATAGTCACACTTGTATAGTCCATCCCATGTTTCTTGATATCTTGAGTAGACTATGATATACAAATTAGTATGACATCTCATATCAACTTATTTGAGCATGGCCATGCATTTCTAGTCTCACTCAATCAAGTGGCCTAAGATATTACTCCTATTATGTAGGAGGGACTTATCCTTTATTGATCAACCATATCCCTCTACATAGATTGTGGTATATCCAACATCAGCCTTTATAGAACAACCTGTTACGGTGTACGTTTGACTGTATCAAAATATACAACTCACGATGCTGGGATAATAATAATCTCAAGTCTGAGGATCATATACATATTAATCACTATGAGTAGTGTTGTGACAATTACATAATAATCCAAGAAACATACTCATAGCAGGTCAATCCAATATGTTGTTCTCTAACACACATATTCATGCATTGATTTTGACACTCCATATCAATGACAACTCTTTATCATCAATCAACTACATGTTAGTCTTAATGCATTATTGTTGTCCTAGTCAACAATAATACTCGACTAAGGATCTTTTAAGAATAATCATATTATTCTCAGGACATTATTATAAAACCGTTTATCTATACACACAGAAAGAAAAGCTGAAATAATAATGACAACGCTTTATATTAATAAACATGGTAAATTAAGTATGTTATTACAACCATCTCATGATTGATCTTTGGGCATACTCTTACAGATTCTTGGGGGCAAATAAAGACATTCTGAAAGCCTATATAAACACCCTAAGTGTGACCTAAAAAGTGGCAGTTCAGGTAGGCCGAGGAGCCAAGCTAGAGAAGCCGAATTGTGGGATTTACTCGAAGACAGCCAGTTGATCCATCTCAAGAAGCCAGAATCATACTCAAGATGGAAGATCTTCCCTTCAATTTCCTTCAGGGGGTTTTAGGGTTTTTCTTATGTTTTGTTTTATACTTTCTTCTGAGATGTATTCTTTTATAATTATGAACTAGACCCCTCAAATACTTGAGGGGTATGAAACCTAAGACGGATCTTGTTATTATTTTCTGAACTATATGATAAATACTTGATTTGTTCTTAACTATATGTTCTTAATTCTTATTTTGATATTTTAGGATATTGATTCAGGTATTGATGTGCTTAAGCAGTGGAGGAATATTCCCTGTTTAAGAGTAGATCTAGTATAATTAAGTGGAGTTGATCACAACCCTAGAGATAGGATGACAAAAATCTGCCTGATTAGGGTCAAACCTAATATGGGAGTCCATAGATCGAGTTAATGCAATTCTAGGGGTTTTAATTAGAAAGAGATTTCAATTAATCAACCTAGGGTTAGACGTTAGTAGCCTTGAGAGAGGTATTAATATAAATTAGGGAATCCTACAGATCAAGTCAAGTGAATAAATCGTCTGGTTTAGAGTTAGATAACAAGAGAAGTCTAGGTGGATTCTTCCTCGGGTATTATCTTAATCAATTGGTTTTTCCCACAAGTATTTCCCCAATTCCTTCTCTGTGTCTTAGCATCTTCAGCTTAGTAGTTAGTTAATTTTAGGATAAACAACAATTCCCTTAATTCTTAGGCTAAATAATAAAATGAAAGTCAGTATTAATACTTTTGGTTCCCTTGGGTTCGACATCCCGATCTTGCCACTAAACTATACTATTATTCGATAGGTGCACTTGCCTCAAGTCATTGTCATAGTTAGTTTCTAGGCTCGATCATTCATTATATAAATATTAAGACTTCCTGATACGATCAAGTTTTTGGCGCTCAATTTTTATTACTTTAGCCATATTTTATTTTTGCAATTAAAATTTATTTTTACTTTTCTAAATTTTTTTCTTTGCTTCTGGCAGGTATTCTAGTTTATGACTAGAAGAAACCTGTCAGGACCACTACTTTACGATAGTGAAATTGAAAGCACAGTTCGCAGAAACCGAAGAGAAATAAGGAGAAGCCTACAATACATACAAGAAGAGCAAGAAGACAAAATTAATACTATCGAAGAGATGGCTGAGAATAATCCGCTACCTCTAGAGGTGGCCGAAAATCATGCTCCTCGAACTATGTATGATTACGCTAAATCGAATTTAACAGGAATTGAGTCAAGTATTGTTAGACCTACTATTGCTGCAAATAATTTTGAACTGAAACCTAACACAATACAGATGATACAACAATTTGTTCAATTTGATGGTTTGCAGGATGAAGATCCAAATAATCACTTGACGAATTTCCTAGAATTTTGTGATACTTTCAAAATAAATGACATTTCCAATGATGCCGTTCATCTTCGATTGTATCCCTTTTCATTGAAGAACAAAGCTAAACAGTGGTTGAACTCGTTACCATGAGGATCAATCACTACATGGGAACAAATGACTGAAAAATTTTTGTTAAAATATTTTCCACCGGCTAAAATAGCTAAGTTGAGGAATGCTATCTCTTCTTTTGTGCAGATGGATTTAGAGACACTTTACAATGCATGGGAGAGATACAAAGATCTATTGAGAAGATGCCCACACCATGGATTACCCTTTGGCTACAGGTCCAAACCTTCTACAACAGTGTGAACCTCTCAACTAGTCAATTAATTGATTCAGCTACCGACAAATCTTTGAATAACAAAACACTTGAGGCTGCCTACGAATTCATTGAAGAGATGTCACTGAATAACTATCAGTGGCAAGTCACAAGGACAAGGCCAACAAAAGCCGCTAGTGTTTTCAACCTCGACACAGTAACCATGCTATCAAACCAGGTAGAACTATTAACTAAGAAAATTGATGGTTTATGTGGTTCTTCACAGATACATCCAGTTATCCAATGCGATATGAATAAAGGAGGGATGAGCAATATAGAATATCCACCTTACAACCCGAGCGCTGAGAACGAGCAAGTTAACTATATGGGTAATAATTTTAGACCTCAAAATAATCCTTATAGTAATACTTATAATCCAGGTTGGAGGAACCACCCCAATTTCTCATGGGGTGGTCAAGGAAACCAAATACAACAACCCCTCCCAGGCTTCCAACAGCAACCCTACCCACAAGAGAAGAAGCAAAACCTTGAAGAGATGCTGACAAAATTCATCGCGATGTCAGAAACTCGTTTCCAAAACACCGAGACAACACATAAAAATTTACAAGCATCGATTCAAGGGATCGAGAACTAATTAGGTCAGGTTGCTAAGTTGATCTCAGAACGACCACAAGGAAGCCTACCAAGCAATACTGAAACTAACCCAAAGAAGCAACTTCAAGCCATAACAGCTCATGTTAGTGAAGTGTTAGATGAGCCCAAATTAAGGCAATGTGGTAGAGGAAGGTAAGGTTGAGGTAAGCCATGACAAACCAAAACCGGTAATTAAAGAGTACCAACCTTGTCGTAACCATTTTTTACAAAACGAGAATCGACTTGGTTTTGAAAAACAAAAATAAAACTAGAGTCGCCACCGATCCTTTATTAGGTGTGATCGGATCGCCTTTGTTTTAATAAAACTTTTTGATTTACTAAAACAGTGTTTTTGGTCTACGGAATTTGAGAAAACAGGTTCGGGAGTCGGTTACATACGAGGAAGGGTTAGCACCCTCGTCACGCCCAAAATCGGTACCAAATTGATTAATTAATATCCCAATGTCGAAAGTTTGAAGATTTTAAAAGAATTAAAAATTTTGATCTCTTTTGGAAACATTTGAATTTTCTCGAATTGAATATTAAGATTTTCTCGTTCCGAAGGAATAAAATATCACATCCAGTACGTTAGGACACGATAATTTGAATCCTCGAATTCAAGATCATCTCATGATTCTCGAGTCTCACACGTTAAAAATATCAAAAGGATATTCAAATATTTAGCCAAACGAAAGAACCGAAACCCAACACATAGGGCACGACTTCTCGAGTTTCCAAACATAGAATATTGCCTTATTTTGAAAAACTTTCAATGATAACTCAAAATATATTTAAATTTGTTTGGATGAAAACTTTATTTAATTGTTTGGATGAAAACTTTGTATGAATAAATTTGAAGTTTTAACCATAATATAATATCAAAGATGAAAATAATTAGTATATGGCATAATGATACAAATGAATTTGCAAATAAATATTATGTACAAAGAAAATCAAAACAAATGATGTACAAAATAACATATTAGTCTATAATATAAGAAATAAAACTTAACATTAACCATTTATATATGAATGTAATAATATTTAATGATTTTTGAAATAAAAAATTATGTAATGAAATATGGACTTAAAGGAAATAAGTTGCATTAATAAATAAATTTAAAATATACCTATACATATAAATAGATTTAAAAGAAAATACATATATAAAACAATATGAAATTGATAAAAATAATTTAATAACAACAATAGAAACTTGTAAGTTAATAAATAAATAAAATACTATACACAATAGTTTGAATATAATAAAACAATAATAATAATATTAACAACAATAATAATATTTAAATAATGACAAAATAGCAAAATAACAAAATATATAAAAAGGACTAAATTAAAATACGAGCAAGAATATGGGGCAAAAATGAAAGAAATAGAATAAGATTAACTTAAAAGTAGATCAAATGGGAGGGACTGGCCGCGCAAATTTTCCATTTAAGGTGGAAAGGTACCTATTCAACTTTCAAATCGTCAATGTGCTGGCCTCCACTTCTTTGATTACACCACTTTAAAAATTAATAAAACCTTTATTATATTTATTATTTTTTTTTTTTTAAGTTTACAAATTCCTTTTTCCAAACAAAAATAGAGAACCAACCCCCATCGTTTCTTCTTCTGCTGGGGTTTAGACCCAAATATCACGACATCGTCGAGCCACCACCATCCGGTGGTCGCCAATGCGCAAGAGAGAGGTCGTTAGCCCCGTTTCAACTGAGCCAATCAACGGAGACCAAACACGAATGTAAGTATCTTTTTTCATCCTCTTTTTTGCGTGTCAAAATGAAAAGTAAGATCGGAAAGAAAACCAAAGAAATCAAGAGTCACCTTCTAGAAAAAAAATCTGTTCTCTTTTGATTTCTGATATTTTGCTAAAAATTCGTAAAAACGGAAGGATCCCCCCTCTCTTGTTTTTATTTTATAAAAGAAACTTAATGAAATAGAACGATGGAAACAAAACAACAAATCAAATGGCAGTAAACGATAACCGAAAACAAAAAGTAAAATCCACCTTCGATTTTCTGATTTTTTTTTTATTTCTGAGTGTGTAAAAGAATTACAAAAGTTCTTTTTTTTCTCCTTTTTTCATCTCTCCCCCCCTCTTTCACTATTTTTGAATGGCTTTATAGCCGAGAAATACAATTCTTTCATTATTCTACTGTTTGTCCCATATTCCTCTATTCTGTTGCCCTTGTGTTTTGCGTGTCGGCCTCTTTTGCAGGTATGGACATCGTGCAGAAGCATGCGAAAGGGTCGTGAGTGGGAGACAATGGTGGTAGATGCCGAGGCGCGCATGGGGCTGTGGCGGTGACCAATTTAGAGTTTAGAAACCCTAAATTTTTTGACACGATTGTAATAATTTGGGTTAATTGATGTAACTGGACATAGGTGTTGGACTGCTTGGGATTGCCTTGATTTGGGTCTGGTATTTGGATTGTTATTGGACTCCTTTTTATTCCTATTTTTTGGTTCTATTATTTGATGGGCTCGGGTTCGATTTTTAGTAGAGGACCTGGGCAAAATTTGGTTATTACAAACCTCGTGTGTCATACCCCAATGCGATGAAGATAGACAACACAGACGAACAATTCGGTAAATTTCTTAAACTTTTAAAGAAATTACATATTAACTTACTGTTTCTTGAAGCTCTTTCGTAGATGCCAGATTCAAGGAAATTTTTAATAGAGCTTTTAACAAACAAACGGAAGTTAGATGAGGAGTCGCATGTGGAACTAAACGCAGTGTGCTCAACAATGTTGCAAAATAAACTACCCGAAAATTAAAAGATCCAGGCAGTTTTACAATTTCATGCTTAATTGGTAGTTTATCTGTTGATAATGCTTTAGCTGATTTAGGGGCAAGCATAAATGTTATGCCTTATAAAATGTTTAAACAGTTAGGTCCAGGGAAACCCAAACAAACTAGGATGAGCATTCAATTAGTTGATAAAACTATTCGAATTCCTAGGGGTATAATTGAAGATGTACTAGTCAAAATTGACAAATTCATATTCCCAATAGACTTTGTCGTTTTAGACATGGATGAGGACAATAGTATCTCTTTAATTTTAGGAAGACCCTTTTTAGCAACTGCTAGAACTAAAATTGATGTTGGTACAGGAGAACTCATATTTCGTGGCTCTTGACTCGTCTAGGACATCAAGTAATCAAGGTGAAAAAATTAATTCTATTAATGACCATTCGGTTAAATCTTCTTTACAGGAAGCACCACAGAACTACACAATTGAGCCAAATCTTAGACCTCATACCATAAAGGAAATAACTCATGAGGAACGAAGGCTTCAGATCGATGAACTAGACGAGTGGAAGACACATTTCAAGGAAAACTAGGAATACACGAAGCAAAATCGAAGCAACTCCATGATAAACCTAAAGATGGGACAAAGCAATTTCAGATCAGGGATCAGGTATTGTTGGCTAAAATAGACCCTCGGATTGTCACCTCAAACCATGATACAAACGAAAAAAATCCCTTTTAAGGTACTCACTATCTTCTCTTACGAAACAGTATAGGTAAGTAATCCTATATTCGACACTTTTAAAGTAAACACTACTCGACTCGAACTATATACTGATAATAGAACTGAAGCATGAGAAAGGATTTTCAACTCCTCAAACCACCATGAATGTGCGAATGAGAGGTAAGTCTAGCTTAAGACTATAAACGAGCACTTCTCGAGAGGCAACCCGAGCACTAACCCCATTAATTTGCATATTTTTAGTTTATTGTTTTATTTTCTTTCCATTTTTACTTTCAGCATCGAACTACAAACTAACCACACAGATTTCCATTCCACACGGCCTTGCATACGGTCGTGTGGACACCACAGATTTCCGTACCAATGTGGCAGAGATAGTACGAAACAAGACAAAAAATATCTTCAAGCCACGGGCTCCGACTATACACCACGACCGTGCGATACAGCCGTGGTTGACACTGTTTTATCAATACGGGCGTGGCGACCTGCACATAGGCGTGAGAGAAATGAACGAAGCACAACACGACCGTGTGATACGGTCGTGTGACTCAACACACCCATGGTACACGGGCGTGGGGATGTACCAGATCTGAGATTTCTATTTAAAACACCCCTCTCCCCTTCTCACCTACTACCTATTTCCCTTATTCCATACCCTTTACACTCCCCTCCCTTTTCATTTTCACCCTTCTTCATTCTCCAAACTCTTGGTCTACACCATATCCATGTCGAAGAAACGGAAGGATCCTAGCACAGTCTTCCTCTGCAAGACCGATCTACATAAGTTCATGCCGGCAGCTTCATTAACTCGACAGGACAAGGACCTTTGATTCCGTTTCATTCTTCTTTTTCTTTTCTCTTCTCCTTTATTTTCATTTTCTTTATTTATCTTTTACTTAATTTAATCTATTTTATTTTGTTTTCTTTGATTTAGGTTCTAAAGGCTACTTGGGAATCAACACACCACGGCCTTAGAAAGCACACCCACTTTGTAAACCATCTAACAATAAGGACTTTTCAGTCCATTAATCTTCTCTTTTAATTTTATTTTACTTTTTACATTCTTTTATTTTATTTTTCTTTTCTTTAAATATATAATTAGTATATTTTGAATTATTCTTATTATTTCCTGGCTAATTCTTCACGAGATTCCCAATTTCTTCATCTAGCGCAAAGATTGTCGGCGGCCACCACTGTAACATCCCGAAATTGGGCTTAAGAGAATTGAGCCCAATGGGCCTTAGGCGTAGTAGCGTTTAAAATTTTTGAGAACGGCATTAATGCAAGTTAGACTTATTAGATAAGTGATTTTAAAAGATTAGAGGGCTTCTATGAAGTCCCGGGATCAAATATTGGCTTTGGAGAAATTTTGGTTTTAGGTGAAAAAAAACCCTGGAAGTTGGCAGGTAGGCCTTAAGAATAAAATATGGAGAAAAATGACACAAGTGGAGTGTGTGGTGTAGTGGCAAAGTGACGCCACATAAGAGACAAGGGGGTGACGCCACAAGGGAAGGAAGGAGGTCCAAGGTTCAAGTCTTGGCTTTTGCATTTTGGTTTCTTTTTACTTGGATCTTAGAATTTGGGCCATAGTTTATATTTAGTTGCGCATGGTTTAAGACACAAGAGGAGCTTGTGGCCAAGTGGTTAGCAGCGTGGATTATGCTACAAGGGAGCCTGGGTTCGAATCTCATGAGAAGCAAGTGAGTATTTATTTTGCGGATTGGATGGCAAGAGTTTCAGTTGAATTTAAACTCTACTGACGAAGGGATCCCACATCGGAAAGATACAAAGAAGGAAGGTGAAGAGCTAGCTATATAAAGAGCATTCCAGGAGAAGAGTTAACATATCTTGGAGGGTGTTTGGGCACAGGAGTGGTCGGAGCGCGGATTAGCACCAGACTCCTATCAGGTATGTGTGTACTTCTCTACTCTAGTTGTAGAGCGGCAAATGCCGAAGTGCCAGCCACGGCAATAGTAGCCACACGAGCGTGCGAGTGCATGTGTGGGGCTTCGACGCGATAGTTGAGGCCATTAGTAGTATTCTTGTGGGTTGGGGCTGCTTGGGCCTCGATGGGCCAAAGTGGGCCCAATGGGCCTGTGGGCCCATATGAGTAAATTGTATGATTGTTTAGTATATGTTGAACTAGACTAGGTGGAACTTATATACGTGGCTAGATTTGTGCTAGGTGGGCCACACGAGCGTGTGGGCCCGAATGGGCCGAAATCGAGTTTTAGGCCCAATAGTCCGATAAGGACCGGAAATGGTAGCTGAGTCGCTGGTGGAGACATTAGGCCTTCGGAAAGGCCATTGCAGGTGCGAATTTACGAAAATACCCTTGGTGGGTAAATTATGAAAATACCCTTGGTGGGTAAATTACAAAAATACCCTTGGTAGGTAAAATTACGATTATACCCTTAGAGGTTGATTAGCTTGATTTTGTTGTTTTATGTCTATCTGATTATGATGGTAACTCATGTTATTCTTATATTTGATATATGTTTTGCATACATGACACATTGCATATATCTGAATAATATGTATGTTGCATGGGCATATGGGTGATATGATATGAAAGGGGAAGTGTTCCGGTGGTTTTTACCACATTATCCGGTGACTTATGTCACATATTGTGTATCCGGTGACTTATGTCACATATTATGATTCCGGTGACTCTGTCACATTATCTGGTGGCCATGCCACGATTATAAGGGCGATGTGCAGTTGACTGCAGCGACTGCCTTCGATGGTGTGTAGCGGATGGAAGGTCGATTTAGTAATCCCCACGGTGTGATTGGCAGGTATGGGTGGTGTGTAGAGGATGGATACCTAGGTGGGTTCGGGATTGCATTTTCATTCTTATATGTACATGTGATTTAATATGCTATGGTTCGATATGCTATGTTATGGGCTTATGACCGAATATGACTAGAGAATGGGTTTTGCATCATTTGGCATGTGCTATCTGCTATACTGTGATGTTAGGGCTACGGCCCGATTCGATTTATGTGGGCTTCGGCCAAGTATGTTATTGTGAGGGCTAAGGCCCAATCTGCTTCTGTGGGCTTAGGCCCAGTTATCACTCGTAAGGGGAAACACACACTGAGTTTTCGTAAACTCACCTCCTCTTTTTAAATGTTTCAGGTAATCATTAGACCGCGGATTTGGGGAGCCGAGGCAGACTTGTGGTGGCCCTGCAATGTTTTCTCGTAAACTCGTTTCTTATATTTAAACTTACTTTTAATTTTGGGATTTTGATATGTAATAAGGCCTTTGCTATTTTATTTGGTTTTAGCTTTCAATTTGGTTACTGTTTACTATTTAATGTTCAATATGGGATTTTCCTGAAATGATAATAAACCGTTTTTATTCAAAATTACTTAAACTCGATTTTCACAACAAATACAATTTTATTCAAATTAATAACAACTTTGTAAAGTGGGCATTGAATGAATTGGCTTTTATAAAAAATCCACAAAACGCGGAGTTTCAAAAAGAATACGAACTTTTTAACAAACGCACAGTTTTTAAACAACCCTTTTATGTGACATGCCAGATTCGGTCGTAACGTTTAGGCCGGGTTTGGGTGTTACAACCACACCACGACCACTGCCAACTCAAGGAATCCATCCAAAATTCAGGAAGTTTCACTTCTCTCCATCTCTTATGATTTCTTATATATCTTTGTACATTGAGGGCAATGTACATCTTAAGTGTGTGGGGGGTGAATTTTATTTTAAAAAGTTCCTAACTTTTTGCATTATTCTCAAATCCCTGAATTATGTCTTGTTCTTAAGTAATTTTCTCAATTTACTATTAGAATGAAATTTCCTTTGATTCACAATTTTTATTGATATGTTTTGGATTAAGTCATTGATAATTATGCAGTGATGATTTAAACTTCAGGAAACTAGAGAATCAAGCATGATGAGTCTATTTTCAAGAATCAAAATTTTGTTAGGTTGTCTACCTGAATCTAATTATTACCTTGAAGTTTGAAATTTACAAGGTTGATATGAAAACCCATAATTTTTGTGAGATTTTGAGCCTTTTAGAGCATACAGTCTTTTCTTGCTCACTTTATTGATTATGAGTGTGTCAACATTGATTTGTTATTCTAGAACTTGCTTCGATTATACATGTCAAGACTACATCATTTAATTGATATACAGAGATGATAAAGGCACTTAGGATTTAACCCACTTACTCCACCAAAAAACTACCCTTACAATTAACCCCTAGTGAACCCCTTTGATCTTAACAAACCATTTATTGACTCACCCACTAATAATAACCCAAGACCCATCTTGTATTTGTTATCACCATTTCTTGACTCCCCTTTTTTTTTGTCAAGATTTGATTTTGAGCAGTTGCCTAACTATATTCTATATTTCAGTTGTTAAAGTTTTTTCTTTTTATTGTGAATACTTGATTTGTTCTTAAAAAAAACGTTGGAAAGTTATTCATTATTATTTCTATGTTTGAGCTTAAGCAATTAACTCCACATTCTGAGAAGAAGCTCGTGTTATTAGTGTTTCAAGTTTTCAATTGATGTAATTATTCAGGATTAGTTCATTTTTCTAGTTAGGTAAATTGTCAATTCAATCTCGATTTTAACCCTCTAATTCAGCCTTTACCCACAACTTTAAACCCAAGCCCCATTACAACCCGTAAAAGACCTTTTGATCTGTGTATCATTTCATTTTATAGTGGTGGAGATTTGATTTTCATGTAAGCCTATGGGATTAACTTTTCATGTTCGACTTTTGAGTGCTTAATTTTGAACCTTAAACACTTTGAGTGATTTGAGTGAATCTTTAGTGAAGATGTCAACTCTTGTTGATTTTGAATTAAAGGTAATCATTTAGATAAAGGGAAACACCTAATGTTTTCGGGTTATAAATGTATGACTTAGATTCTTTGAATCTTTAGGACTCTTTGAGTTAAAATTATCCATGTATAAATTATCTATGAATTATGATGAAACACTATTGATGAATATTATGAATTGAGGAAGTTCATTTTAATTGTGAGTTGAGAATTTTGCTTGAGGACAAGCAAATGCTTAAGTGTGGGGGTATTTGATAAATCGTGATATATACATATTTTAATCCCACATTTAGCATATTTTTGGATGATTTATCCCACGAATTGTGGAATTTGGTGCTCCTAATACTTTAATTTCATGTTTTATACTTAGGAGAGCACCGGAGGATGAAAAGAACGAGAAACGGGTCAAAAAAAGGAGAAAATAGGCCAAAGTACAAAATTCACACGGCCTGGGCCTGAGCCACACGGCCGTGCCTCTTTAGCAAACCCGAACACGACCTGAACTCGATTTATATGGGCGTGCCACACGGGTGTGTCCCTGCTGTGACCTGTTTGAATTCCACTCGGATTAGGATACTTAAGGGCAAAGAAAGACATTCCGAAAGCCTATATAAACACCTTAAGTGTGACATAAAAAGTGGCCGTTCAGGTAGGCCGAGGAGCCAAGCCAGAGAGGCCAAATTATGGGATTTACTCAAAGATAGCCAGTTGATCCATCTCAAGAAGCCGAAATCATACTCAAGACGGAAGATCTTCCCTTCAATTTCCTTCAAAGGGTTTTAGGGTTTTTCTTATGTTTTGTTTTATACTTTCTTCTGAGATGTATTCTTTTATAATTATGAATTAAGACCTCTCAAATACATGAGGGGGATGAAACCTAAGACGGATCTTGTTATTATTTTCTGAACTATATGATAAATACTTGATTTGTTCTTAACTATATGTTCTTAATGCTTATTTTGATATTTCAGGATATTAATTCAAGTATTGATGTGCTTAAGCAATGGAGGAATATTCCCTGTTTAAGAGTAGATCTAGCATAGTTAAGCGGAGTTGATCGCAACCCTAGAGATAGGATGACGAAAATCTGCCGGATTAGGGTCAAACCTAATATGGGAGTCCATAGATTGAGTTAATGCAATTCTAGGGGTTTTAATTAGAAAGAGATTTCAATTAATCAACCTAGGGTTAGACGTTAGTAGCCTCTAGAGAGGTATTAATATAAATTAGGGAATCCTACGGATCAAGTCAAGTGAATAAATCGTCTGGTTTAGAGTTAGATAACAAGTGAAGTCTAGGTGCATTCTTCCTCGGGTATTGTCTTAATCAATTGGTTTTTCCCACAAGTATTTCCCCAATTCCTTCTCTGTCTCTTAGCATCTTCAGCTTAGTAGTTAGTTAATTTTAGGATAAACAACAATTCCCTTAATTCTTATGCTAAATAATAAAAAGAAAGTCAGTATTAGTACTTTTGGTTCCCTTGGGTTTGACATCCCGATATTGCCACTAAACTATACTATTTAGGTGCACTTGCTTCAAGTTGTTGTCATAGTTAGTTTCTAGGCTCGATCATTTTTAAATATAATTTTTTAAAAATATTTAAAAATTAATTAAAATATTATAAGAAGCATAAAACTATAAAATTAATTAAAATATATTAAAAATATTAAAAATATTTTTTTTTCTTTGCACAATAACCATCATTAACACTACAACACCTATAAAAATTATAAAATATTTATTTGATCCCTGAAACTATTTGTTGTGCTTATCCACAGTAGACCTCTCTAGAGCTTGCACCCTCTTTGTCTATCATCGATGACAAAGAAGTGTTTTGAGATGTAAACTAAGGTGAGGAATGAGTTGAGAAGACAAGTGACAATCCAAATAGTCTAAATATAAAATTGTCAATATTTTTATCTATTTATAATTTATTATATTTATTATATTTTATTTTAATAATTGCGAGCTTTAGGGTAAAATGTGGTAATACGTTACAATTTTAAGGTGTTGAATTAATATGATTTGTTATGATTATATATATTTAATTTAATTTAATTATTTTGATTAAAAGGGATCTTATTTTACCAACAAATCAATATATTAAAAAAGGAAATGTTTTGAATTTGGGAGTGATATTGATATTCATCGGTCAAAATATTATAATTGTTTTGTCCTTAATCATAATTATGCTCGTTAGGTTAAAATAGAATTTTTTTTTTGACAAAACGTCATTCAAAGAATAAAGGAATTATTGAGTAAAACATTAGGAAAAATAAAAAACAATAGTGCTTGTCGAAACCATTTTTTCGTTGGAAAACGAGGGTCGATTTTAAAAACGAAAATGAAGTTGCCACCAATCATTTTCTAAAGTGTGATCAGATCACCTTGAGATTAATCATTAAAATATTTAAACATTTTGGTTTATTAAAATAATGATTTTGGTCTACGAAATTCGAGAAAACAAATTCGAGAGTCGGTTACGCACGAAGAAGGATTAGCACCCTCGTAACGCCCAAAATTGGTACCGAATTGATTGATTAACGTCTCAATTTCAAAAATTTAAAAAAATTTTAAAATACAATCCTCTTTGTTTAAAGAAAAACTTGAATAAATTAAATTGGATGCTGAGACCCGCTTATTTCGAAGAAGTAAAATATCATGCCTAGTGAGTTAGGATACAACATTTTGAATCCTCGAAACTAAGTTTGCCTTTTGACTTTTTAAAACTCCCATTTAAATTTAAGAAGGATATTCGGTTATTTGGGTCAAATGAAAAATCAGAATCCAATAAGTTAGGGCACAATTTCTCAAAATTCCAAATACATAATATTGCCTTTATTTTTAGAAATCCTTACCCTGAGATAACAAAATGTCACATCCAGTGAGTTAGGACACAACATTTTTAAATTCCCGAGAATAAGTTTTTATTTAACTTATATGCTTTGATTTAAAAAAAATAATTGGTTCATTAGACTCGACGAGAAAAATCGAAACCCAGTAAGTTAGGGTACGATTTCTTTTGAATCTTAAAACGCAGAGCATTTGCTTATTTCAAAACAAAAAAATTAATGCATCGGATAAAATGTAATATGATCGTAGTAAAATGAAAAATGAATTACAGTGCGGATATGCACAATACAATAAAAATGAGTGCGATAATATAAATAACAATAATAAAGGCAAAAATAAAATAAAATAAAATAAAAGCTAAAACAAATAATCTATATAAAATAATAGGTAAACGTTAAAAATAATAATAAATAAATAAACAAATAAATAAAAGAAAAGAAAATAATAGTAAAAGCTAATGGTAAAGCAATTAAAAAAATACTATGTACAATAGCTTAAAGATAATAAAATAATAATAATAATAATAATAATAATAATACAATAATAATAAATTATAATAAAATACATTAATAAACGAATAATAATAGTAAAAATGAATAAGAGTAATAATAATAATCATAATAATAATGATAATAGTAGTGAAAATAATAAAATAAATATTCTAATATTTGAAAGCATATATAAAAGGATATAAAATAATAAATAATAAATAAATAATCATAATGAAAATAGTAATAATAAAATAAGAAATAGTAGAGTCTATTTAAAAAGTAAATAAAAATAAAAATAAATATTTAACATTAAAATATCAATTTAATAATAATAATAATAATAATAATAATAATAATAATAATAATAGTGGTAGTAATAAAATAATAATAATAGTAATTATAATATCAAAAATAATAATAATAGTAAAAACAATGATAATAATATTAAAATTAATTAATTTAATAGCAAAAATAACAAAAAGGACTAATTTGAACTTGAAATAGAAATTTGGGGGCAAATTTGTAAATAAATAAAAAGAAAAGGACCCATTTGAACGCTCGGATAACATGGAAGGACCAATAGGAAATTAACCCCGTCCTCCGAAAACGTCCTCGTTTTGCGCAGGACTAAATTAAAATAGAAGAAAATTTAGGGGCAAATTTAAAAATAAAAAAACTGAATTAAAAAAGGTAAAAATGCGGAAGGGCCAAATGCGCAAATATACCCTTCCGCAAAAACACGCAGATCCTGAGCCTGGGTCGGGTCGGCACGCGGGTCATTGCCTAAACGGTGCCGTTTTGAGGCCACTTAAATAGGCCCTAAACGACGTCGTTCCAAGGCCTTATAAAAGGGAATTTTTTTTTATTTTCATTTCTACTGTTTTGTTTAAAAAGAACAAAAAGGGGGGTTCTTTTCTCTGCTGGGGTTTTTAGCCTACTCGCGCCGTCACTGGTCCGTCACCGTCTACCGTCGTCAGCGCCGCCGTGCATGGTGGCCGGAGCTCAAAAAAGGTGAGTTTTTTTTTCCTTTTTTTAATAATATATTTTAAGACTTAGTAGTTTTAAAAAAGAAAAAAACTTTTATATCTATATAAGAACAGATTCGAAAAGTAAAAAAAGAAGAGAGAAAAATGTAAAGAAAAAAAGATAAAAATGAACCTCTTTTGATCTTCCTTTGTTCTTTTTTGTATTGATTTTGTGTAAAAAAGGGAACCCGAATACAAGGGATTTTCGTTCGGTTTTATAGCCGAAATCGAAAATAATAAAAAATACATCGTTTCTTTTCTCTTTTTTTGTTATTCTCTATTTGCTATGTTGTTATTGTCCTTTTTGCAGGTAAAGAGGCCAACTGGACGAATGAGGTACTGCTGACGCGGCGACGCGAATGTGGTGGGCTGGAGGCTGTTGCGGTGCTGGCCTTGGCTAGGGTTTTCTGATTTGTTTAGGTTATGGGCTAGGGTTAGGCATTTGGGCCATCGGGCTTGGGTTTAAGGATTTGGGCTTTAATTGGATCTGTAATGGACTGTTAAAAAAATGGACTTTATTAATGTTTTTTTTTATTTGGTTTTTTTAATTATTTGGTTTTAATTTGGTTAGTTGGGCTAGGCCAAAATTGGCCTATTACAGTGCTCATATAAAATCGAGTAAATGCAAATTATTTAAAATTGTATTGTTCAAAAAAAATGTAAATATAATTTTTTTATGTGGTAAAAATTAACCTATTAATAAATTCATATATTTAATTCAAATTGTAAGAGCCTAAATTTGCCCGGGCCCGATAAAACCAAAACAAAAAAATAACAAATAAAAAAACCAATAAATAAAAGTCCATTTACAATCCATAAAATACAATGACCCAAGTGGGCCCGAATACAGAGATCTAAATCCCTACAAGCCCAAATACAAATACAAATCCAAATCAAACCTCAAACCTAAACCTAATATAACCCAAACCTAAAATAAATTCTAACCAAGAGGCCCAATAACAAAGCAAACCCGAACGGCCCAAGAGGTTCAGCAAACAGAAACCCTAGGGCAGAACTTTTACGCCGCAAGCTTCAGCCACATGACTTCCACCCTCGCCACGTCCTTGTACCAGGCTGGCATCCGTACTTGCAAAATAAGACAAAACAACAGCAAAGTACAGTAGACAAATGAAAAAAGATATTGTATTTTTTTTTATTTTTATTTTCCTGGCTATAAAAAGCTAAAGACAATCACTGTATGGGGACTTACGATTTTCAAATACAAAAAATATAAAAGCAAAGGTATTTTTTCAGTCTATTTGCTTCGAATGTCATGCATATACATAGATAAAGAATAAAGATACAAACTTTTACCTTTTCGTGACGATCGGAGTCCCGAATCCGAAGCGTTTTTGGTTGTTTTTCGATTTTAGTGAGGGTTTTGGGTGTTTGAGGGCTAGATTTAGACTTAGGGAAGTCAAAAGGATTGAGCTAGCTTACTTTTTAGGTTTTCGACCGCCGTATACGATGGTAGACGCAGCGGAGGATGGTGGCTCGATGACGGAGCAAGGCCGAACTCTGGCCAGTGTTCCGAGGGCCTTTTCAAAGCATTTTTTTAGCTAACTGATAAAATGTTTTTTTAACTTGTTTTTTTGGTATTTAAAGGTAGTTCATGCGACGTCGTTTGGGGTAACACATTAATGTCCAAAACGACGTCGTTTAAGGGCTAAATATCCGCGCGTTGACCTGACCCGGGAAAGGATCCGCGCGTTTTTGTTTTATGGATTATTTTCGATTCAAGTCCCTTCGATTTTACAGCAAGTCGCAATGAAAAAAAAAGTTGCAATGAAATCCTGTGTCAGTTTTAATTTAGTCCCGAATCTTCTTTGTTGTTCTAATTTAAGCCACATGCTGTTAGATGACTTGTATTTGAACGACGCCGTTTTGAGTGTTTTGGATAATTTCCCAGTGAATCCTCACCTGTTTGAGAGCATGCTAATCTGGTCCTTAATAGCCTGTTGTTATTGTTTTCATTTCTAGATTGGAATTTTATTTTAATTTCAATTTTGTTCCTTACCAGTTTTAATCTATTTATTTATTTACATTTCAAAAAGGTTTATTTTGTTATATTTTATTTTAATTCTTTTTATATACTGCTTACTTTAAATATTTTATTTTATCCTTTAAAGTTTTTTTATTTCATATATATTATTCAGTTTAAAATATTTTTCTTTATATAATTTATTTTAAACTTTAGATGTTACCTTTCTTAAATCTATGTATATTATTTAGTTTAAATTATTTTATATGTTTTTCATGTTCTTTATTTTAAAAATTATTTTATTATTTTTATTTCAAGATTTTTTATTTGTTTTATTAAATTTTTTCGCATTTTATATATATATATTCATTTCAAATTTATATATATATATATATATATATATTAGTAAATTTAAATTTTGTTATGATAATTTAAGTTGTTTTTAAATTAACTATTTTAAAATCATTTTACATATAATCTTACCATTAAATCGTTTTGCATAATATTTATTTAAAATACTTTTATATTATTGCCCTCTATGTTATTCATTTTGAAATTATTTTTTTATATATTATTTATTACATCTTATTTACAATAGTAGCTTTTAAACCTTCATTTTTTGTTATTTCGTTGTTTTGGATTTTTTTAGATGTACTATTTTGTGTCTTTTTCTCCAATGGATGATTGTAAAATTGCATCTCTTGAATTTGTTGCTATCACGTGCATTACCTCTCTTAATTTGTGCTTATTGATTATTTGTGATTCATTAATGTAATATTTTGTGTACGTATTGCTAATTTTCTTTGTATACTATCATTCCATTGCGTTTTATTTGTTTAAAAAATCGAGTTTAATATCGTTTAAGTTTCAAAATTATTTTATTCAAAGGTTTAAAAATAAGGCAATGCTCATGTTTGGAAGCTTCGAGAAAATCGTGCCCTAACTCATTGGGTTTCGATTCTTCTCGTTAAATCTAAACAACCAAGTATCCTTTTTTTTTAATTCAAAACGCATAAATTTTTTTTATTATTCTCGAGAATTCGAGATGTTGCGTCCTAACTCACTGGATGTGACGTTTTATCATCTCGAGGTAAGAATTTCTAAAAAAACAAAGGCAATATTCCGTATTCGAGAATTTTGAGAAATTGTGCCCTAACTTACTGGGTTCCAATTTTTCATAAAGCCCAAATAACCGAATACCCTTTTCGAACTTTATTACACGGGTTTTAAAAAACCAGAAGATAAGTTCAGTTTCGAGAATATAAGTTGTTGTACCCTAACTCACTGAGTATGACATTTTATTTCTTTGAAATAAGAGGGTTTTGGCATGCAATGTGATTCCATTCAAATGTTTTTTAAGCAAACGGATCGTAATATAGAATCTTTTCAAATTTTCGGCATTAAGATATTAAATAATAATTAGGTACCAATTTCGGGTGCTACGAGGGTGCTAACCCTTCCTCGTACGTAACTGACTCCCGAACCTATTTTCTCGAGTTTTTGTAGACCAAAATATGTTTTAACAAATCAAAGTTTTATTAAAATGATCAATTTCAAGGTGATCCGATCACACCTCAAAATAGGATCGGTGATGACTCCATTTTTGATTTTCCAATCGATCCCTGCTTTTTCAAAATAGAAAAAATGGTTTCGACACAAATATTTAACGAGCAAAGATGGTAGAACAAGCCTTGGGACTTGATAAAAAGGTTGAGGTTACTCGCTCTTCTGGGAAGCAATTTGGAGCTTCTAGCTCGCATCCACAACCAAAACGAACCAAAGAATTTCGCGGTGGTTGGAAATCAACTTTTAAGCTTGATAGATCTGATAAAAACTGTGATTGACAATCGATTGTGTCCACGGGTAGTGTGCGAGGTTCGTCTAGGGATACTGATATTCTGAATTGCCAACATTGTGGGAAAAAGCATTGTGGTGAATGTTGGAAGCTAACGCAGGCTTGTTTTCGGTGTGGATCTACGGAGCATTTTGCTCGAAAGTGTTTGAAGAATGAGAATGCTACTCCCGTTTCTTCTCAGAGATCTTTGCCTACATTTACGGGCCGTGAAACAAGTCGCGGTGGTTCTTTTGCTGGAGGTGATGCTAGAAAGGGAAGTGATATTGTTACTCATCAAGTAGAGGCCAGAACGCCAGCACGAGCTTATGTTGTACGAACACGTGAGGATGGTGATTCTACCGATGTTGTGGCAAGTATCTTTTTATTGCATTCAGAACCTGTTTATGCTTTGATAGACCCAGGATTTTCACTCATATATTAATGATGAGTTAGTAAAATTGAAAAGTTTAAAAGCTGAGATGTCTAAAGTATCAATAATTGTGTTAAGTACTTTGGGACAGTCCGTAATAGTGGATCAGGTGTGTAGACAATGTTAATTAGAAATATAGAATATAACCTTCCTTGTTGATTTGTTGATAATGCCATTTGCTGAGTTTGATTTAATATTGGAAATGAATTGGCTTACTAAACATGGAGTGATTTTGGATTGTCGTAAAAAGAAATTTGTGGTTCAGACTGAAGACGGTAGCATAATTGAAGTGAATGGTATTTGAACGAGTGCGTCAACTCGTATCATTTCGACAATTCGAGCTAAAAAACTTCTCAATCAAGGCTGTGAAGCTTTTCTAGCCTATGTTATCAACTCAAATTCTGGTGATAGTCATAGCAGTAAGATTCGTACCATTTGTGAATTCTCCGATGTGTTTCCTGACGAATTACCGGGATTACCACCAGATAGAGAGATTGAATTTGCAATTGAAGTGTTTCCTGGTACGGCTCCAGTGTCCATGTCACCTTATGTATGAAACCTACAGATCTGAAAGAATTGAAGGTTCAATTGCAAGATTTACTAGATCGCGGCTTTATACGCCCTAGTATATCGCCTTGGGGAGCTCCAGTGTTATTTGTTAAAAAGAAAGATGGCTCGATGTGACTCTGTATTGACTATCGATAATTGAGTAACTTGACGATTAAGAATCGATATCCCTTACCTCCTATTGATGACTTGTTTAATCAACTAAAATGAGCTTCTGTCTTCTCTAAGATCGATTTGAGATCGGGTTACTATCAGTTGAAAGTGAAAGATAGTAACGTATCCAAGATGGTGTTTCATACGCGTTATGGCCACTACGAATTTTTGGTGCTGCCTTTTGGGCTAACTAATGCTCCAGTGACATTCAAGGATATCATGAACCGTATTTTCCAACCATATTTGGATCAATTTGTGGTAGTTTTCATTAACGATATCTTGGTCTATTCAAAATCTAAATTCGAGCATGACGAACACTTCAGAATTATTGTAACACCCCAAACCCGGCCTAGACGTTATGGCCGTATCTGGCAATGTCACATGGTAGTGTTTTTGAAACCTCGTTGTTACAATGAAAACATTCCATGTTATTATCTTTAGTAATCCATTGTTAGAACTTAGGAAGTCATCTTTATTCATTTAAAACATTTCTTTTGAAACATCCCTCGTTGCGGAAGCTTTAATAAAACAGTTTAGGTGATCATGCTGATCGTGTGTCAGAGTCTTAAAAATTTATAAAAAGAATGATCGAGCCTAAAAACTAACTGTGACAACGATTGAGGCAAGTGCACCTATCGAACAGTAGTATAGCTTAGTGGCAAGACCCTATTGTCAAACCCAAAGGAACCAAAAGTACTAATACTAACTTTCTTTTTATTATCTAGCCCAAGAATTAAAGGAATTTTTATCTAAATTAACTAACAACTAAGCTAAAGATGCAAAGACAAAGAGAATGAATTGGGGAAAATAACTTTGGTAAAAACCAATTGATTAAGACAATACCCGAGGAAGAATCCACCTAGACTTCACTTGTTATTTAACTCTGAACCAGACAATTTATTCACTTGACTTGATCCGTAGGATTCCCTAATTTATATTAATACCTCTTTCGAGGCTACTAACATCTAACCCTAGGTTGATTAATTGAAATCTCTTTCTAATTAAAACCCCTAGAATTGCATTAACTTGATCTATGGACTCCCATATTAGGTTTGACCCTAATCTGGCAGATTTTCGTCATCCTATTTCTAGGGTTGCGATCAACTCCGCTTAACTATGCTAGATCTACTCTTAAACAGGGACTTTTGCTCCATTGCTTAAGCACATCAATACTTGAATTAATATCCTAAAATATCAAAGCAAGAATTAAGAACACATAGTTAAGAACAAATTAAGTATTTATCATATAGTTCAGAAAACAATAACAAGACCCGTCTTAGGTTTCATCCCTCTCAGGTATCTGAGGGTTTAGTTCATAATGATAAAAGAATACATCTCAGAAGAAAATATAAAACAAAACATAAGAAAACCCTAAAACCTCCTGAAGGACTTGAAGGAGAGATCCTCTGTCTTGAGTATAACTCCGGTTTCTTGAGATGAATCAACTGGTTTTCTTCGAGTAAATTCCACAATTCTGGCCTCTCTGGCTCGGCTCCTTGGCCTAGTTGGACGCCTAACTGGACTCCCCTTGAAGGTTGGCCTCTAGGGTGTTTAAACAGGCTTTGGAATAGCTTTCTTTGCCTCTAAGTACCTTAATTCGAATAAAACTCTTTTTTGTCACGACAGGGACACGCCCATGGAACACGCCCGTGTGAATCGTGGCCAGGCCATGTTCGAGTCTATTAATGAGGCACGGCCGTGTAGTCTTGGGCCTAGGCTGTGTTGATTTTGTAATTTGGCCCATTTACTCCATTTTAGGCCCGTTTCTCGTTCTTTTCATCCTCCGATGCTTTCCTAAGTATAAAACATGAAAATAGAGGATTAAGAGTACCAAATTACACAATTTAAGGAATAAATCATCCAAAAGTATGCTAAATGTGGGATTAAAATATGTTCATATTACGGTTTATCAAATACCCCCACACTTAAACATTTGCTTGTCCTCAAGCAAAATTCTCAGCTCACAATTAAAATGAACTTCCTTGATTCATAATATTTATCAATAATGTTCCATCATAATTCAAAGATAATTCATACATTGATAATTTAAGTAAAAGGTTCCTAAAGATTCAAACAATCAAAGTCATAGTTTTTGTAGCATAAAAACATAGGTGTTTCCCCTTACCTAAATAATCACCTTTAATTTAAAATCGACAAGAGTTGACATCCTCACTAAAGATTCACTCAAATCACTCAAAGTGTTTAAGGTTCAAAATTAAGTACTCAAAAGTCGAACATGAAAAGTTAATCCCATAAGCTTGCATGAAAATCAAATCTCCACCACTCTAAAATAAGATGATACAAAGATCAAAAGGTCTTTTAAAAGGTTGTAACGAGGCTTGGGTTAAAGGTGTGGATAAAGGCTGAATTAGAGGGTTAGAATCGAGATTGAATTGACAATTTACCTAACTAGAAAAATGAACTAATCATGAATAATTACATCAATTGAAAACTTCATTAATAATACGAGCTTCTTCTCAATATGTGGAATTTTAAACGTATAAGCTCACTTGATCATATAACTAATAATGAATATACTTCATTTTTTTAAGAACAAATCAATAATAGGAAAGAACTTTTACAACTGAAATATAGAACATAGTTAGGCAACTGTTCAAAATCAATTCTAGACAAAAAGGGAGTCAAGGAATGGTGATAACAAATACAATATGAGTTTTAGGTTAATATTAGTGGGTGAGTCAATAAAAGAGTTGTTTGGATCAAAAAGGGTTCATTAGGGGTTAATTGTGAAGGTAGGCTTTTTTAGTGGAGTGAGTGGGTTAGATCCTAAGTGCCTTTATCATCTCTCTATATCAAATTAATGATGTGGTCTCAACATGTATAATCGAAGAAAGTTCTAGAATAACAAATCAATGTTGACACACTCATAATCATAAAGTGAGCACGAAAGAATGTATGCTCTAAAAAGGCTCAAAATCTCACAAAAATTATGGGTTTTTTATATCAACTCTGTAAATTTCAAATTTCAAGGTAATAATTAGATTCAGGTAGACAACCTAATAATATTTTAATTTTTTGAAAATAAACTCATCATGCTTGATTCTCTAGTCTCCTAAAATTTAAATCATCACTGTACAATTATTAATGATTTAATTCAAAAAATATTAATAAAATCATAAATCACAGGAAATTTATTCTAATTAGTAATATGAGAAAATTACTTAAAGGCAAGATATCATTCATGGCATAATTCAGGGATTTGAGAATAATGAAGAAAGTTAGGCACTTTCTTGAAATAAATATTCACCCCCACACTTAAGATGTACATTGCCCTCAATTTACAAAGATATATATAAAATTTAAGAGAAAGGGAGAGGTGAAACTTCCTGAATTTGGATGGCTTCCTTGAGTTGGGAGTGTCGTGGTATGGTGGCCGCCGACAATCTCTGCGTTAGATGAAGAAATTGGGAAGCTCGTGAAGAATTAGCCAGGAAATAATGATAATAATTCAAAATATACTTAATAAATATTTAAAGACAAGCAAGATAAAGAGAAAGAAAATAGAAAGTAAAATAAAATTAAAAGAAAAGATTAATGGACCGAAGAGTCCTTATTGTTAGATGGTTCGCGAGGTGGGTGTGATTTCTAAGGCTATGGTGGGGTGGCTATGGTCGTGGTCGTGGTGATTCCCTAGTAGCCTTTAGAACCTAAATCAAAGAAAATGAAATAGAATAGATTAAACTATGTAAAAGAAAAATAAAGAAAAGGAAAATAAAGGAGAAGTGAAAATGAAACGAGAAGTTAAATGGACTCAAAGGTCCTTTTCCTGTCGAGTTAATGAAGCGGCCGGCATGAACTTATGTAGATCGGTCTCACGAAGGGAGACTGTGCAAGGATCCTTCCGCTTCTTCGACATGGATGATTGTTAGAACAAGAGTTGAGAGAAAAAAAAATGAAAATGAAAATGGAGGGGGGTGTAAAGGAAGAAGAAGAGTGGAGAGTAGGTAAGAAGGGGGGAGGAGTGGTTTAAATAGATTTTTCATGTATGGTACATCCACACGCTCGTGTACCGTGGGTGTGTCGAGTCACACGGCCGTGTTGCACGACCGTGTTATGCTTCGTTCGTTTCTCCCACGCCCATGTGCAGGTCGCCACGCCCGTGTTGCTAAAACAGTGTAGGCTACGGCCGCATCGCATGGCCGTGGTGTTCAGTTGGGGTCCGTGGCTTGAAGAAGTTTTTGTCCTGTGTAGTACTATCTCTGCCATGTCAGTACGTACATCCGTAGCCTCCACACGGCCACGACCACGGCCGTGTGCAAGGCCTTGTGGTAGGGAAATCTGCACTTGGTTAGTTTATAGTTAGGTGCTAAAAAGGAAAAGTAAAAGTAAAATTAAAAATGTGAAAATTAATGGGGTTAGTGCTCGGGTTTCCTCCCGAGAGGTGCTTGTTTAAAGTCTTAAGCTAGACTTTTCTCTTATTCACATAGTCATGGTGGTTTCATGAGTTGAAAGTCCTTCTTCATGCTATCAATTCTATTATCAGTACATAGTTTAAGTCGAGTAGCATTTACTGTAAAAGTACCGAATGTAGGATTACTTACCTCGACTGTTCCGTATGGGAAAATCTTGAGTACGCTAAAAGAAATTTCTTTTTTTGTATTAGGGTCAGGAGGAGGTATTCGAGGGTCTGCCTTATCTAACAATACCTGATCTTCGATTTTGAATTTGTTTGTCCCTTGGAGTGGCTTTGGTTCTGCTTCGTGTGACCCTAATTTCTTTTTGAAGTGTGTCTTCCACTCGTCTAGTTCATCGATTTGAAGCCTTCGTTCCTCATGAGTCATTTCCTTGTTGGCATGAGGTATAGGATCTGGCTCAGTTGTGTTGTTCCGTGGTGCTTCCTGAAAAGAAGGTTTAACCGAATAGTCATTAATAGAATTTATGTTCTCACCTTGTTTACTCGATGTTCTAGCTGAGTCGAGAGCTTGAAGACTGATTGATTTGTCACCTACACAAAGTATGAGTTCACCTGCACAAACATCAATTTTAGTTCTGGCAGTTGCTAAAAAGGGTCTTCCTAAAATCAAGGGGATACTATTGTTCGCATCCATGTCTAAAACGACAAAGTCTACTGGGATTACGAATTTATCAATTTTCACAAGAACATCTTCAATTATACCCCTAGGAATTCTAATAGTTTTATCAGCTAATTGAATGCTCATCCTAGTTTGTTTGGGTTTCCCTAGACCTAGTTTTTTAAACAATTTATAAGGCATAACATTGATGCTCGCCCCTAAATCAGCTAAAGCATTATCAATAGATAATCTACCAATTAAGCATGAAATTGTAAAACTCCTTGGGTCTTTTAATTTTCATGGTAGTTTGTTTTGCAGCATTGCTGAGCACACTGCCTTTAGCTCCGCATGCGATTCTTCATCTAACTTCCATTTGTTTATTAAAAGATCTTTTAAAAATTTCTTTGAATTTGACATCTGCGAAAGAGCTTCAAGAAACGGTAAGTTAATATGTAATTTCTTTAAAAGTTTAAGAAATTTACCGAATTGTTCGTCTGTGTTGTCCTTCTTCATCACATCAGGATAAGGTATACAAGGTTGGTACTCTTTAATTACCGGTTTTGGCTTTTCGTGACTTACCTCAAACTTACCGTTCTCTACCGAATTCTCTTGGCTTAATATAGGTTCATCTAACCCTACACTATCCTGAGCTGTTATGGCTTGAAGTTGCTCCTTTGGGTTAGTCTCAATGTTGCTTGGCAAGCTGCCTTGTGGTCGTTCTGAGATCAGCTTAGCGAGTTGCCCTAATTGGTTCTCAATCCCTTGAATCGATGCTTGTTGATTTTTAAGTATTGTCTCAGTGTTTTGGAAACGTGTTTCTGACACCGCTATGAGTTTTGTCAGCATCTCTTCAAGGTTCGGCTTCTTTTCCTATGGGTAGGGTTGTTGTTGGAAGTTTGGAGGGGGTTGTTGTCTATGATTTCTTTGACCACCCCATGAAAAATTGGGGTGGTTCCTCCAACCTGGATTATAAGAATTACTATAAGGGTTATTTTGAGATTTGAAATTGTTACCCATATAGTGAACTTGCTCATTTTCAGTGCTTGGGTTGTAAGGTGGATAGTCTGTGTTGTTCATCCCTCCTCCATCCATATCGCATTGCATAACTGGATGTACCTGCAAAGAACCACATAAACCACCAACCTTTTTATTTAACATCTCTACCTGATTTGATAGCATGGTTATTGCGTCGAGGTTGAAAACACTGGCTGCTTTTGTTGGCTTTGTCCTTGTAACTTGCCACTGATAGTTATTCAGTGACATCTCTTCAATAAATTCATAGGTAGCCTCAGTTGTTTTATTATTCAAGGTTCCGCCGGCGGCTGAATTGATCAATTGCCTAGTTGAGGGGTTTACCCCGTTGTAGAAAGTTTGGACCTGTAGCCACAAGGGTAATCCATGGTGTGGGCACCTTCTCAATAGATCTTTATGTCTCTCCTATGCATCATAAAGTGTTTCTAAATCCATCTGTACAAAAGAAGAGATATCATTCCTTAACTTGGCCTTTTTACCCGGCGGAAAATATTTTAATAAAAATTTTTCGGTAATTTGATCCCATGTAGTGATTGATCCTTGTAGAAGAGAATGCAACCATTGTTTAACTTTATTTCTTAATGAAAAGGGAAATAACCGAAGGCAGATGGCATCATCAGAAATGCTATTTATTTTGAAGGTATCACAAAATTCGAGGAAATTTGCCAAGTGATTATTGGATCTTCATCCTGCAAACCATCAAACTGAACAAATTGCTGTATCATCTGAATAGTGTTAGGTTTCAGTTTAAAATTATTTGCAGAAATAGCAGGTCTAACAATACTTGACTCAGTTCCTGTTAAATTAGGTTTAGCATAATCATACATAGTTCGAGGAGCATGGTGTTCGACCGCCTTTAAAGGTAGCGGATTATTCCCAGCCATCTCTTCGGTGGTATTGGTTTCAACTTCTTGCTCTTCTTCAATGTAGTTTAAGCTCCGCCTTATTTCTCTACGATTTCTGTGAACAGTACCTTCAATATCACTGTCTTAAATCAGAGGTCCCGCCGGGTTCCTTCTAGTCATAAACTAGAGGTACTTACTAGGAACAAATAAAAGAAGAAAAATTAGTAAAGTTAAAAGCAAAATAAAAATAAAAAATAAATTGCAAAAATAAGAAATGGCAAAAGTAATAAAAATTGAGCATTCTTAATATTTTAGTTCCCTGGCAACGGCGCCAAAAACTTGATCGTGTGTCAGAGTCCTAAAAATTTATAAAAAGAATGATTGACCGTTGAAATCAGAGCTTTAAAATTTACAAAAGAATGATCGAACCTGGAGACTAACTCTGACAACGATCAAAGGCAAGTGTACCTATCGAATAGTAGTATAGCTTAGGCAAGACCGGATTGTCGAACCCAAAGGAACTAAAAGTACTCATACTAACTTTCTTTTTATTATTTAGCCTTAAAAATAGAGTAAAGTTGCTTTTAAACTAAATTGACGACGACTAAGCTAAGGACACAAAGATGAAAAAGAATGATTTGGAAAATAACTTGAAGAAAAACTCAATTGATCACGACGATACCCACAGGAAGAATCCACCTAGACTTCACTTGTTACCTAACCCTGAATTATACGATTTCTTTACTTAGCTTGATCCGTAGGACTCCCTAACCTATATTAAACTCTCTCTCGAGGTGAACAACGTCTAACCCTAGGTTAATTAGTGGAACTCTTGTTGGCTTATAATAACCCCCTAGAATAGCAGTAAATCGATCAATGGACTCCCATATTAGGTTTCACCCTAATCCGACAAAATCTCATAACCCTATCTCTAGGCGTTCGATCAACTCCGCTTAATTATGCTAGATCTACTCTTAGGCAGGGTTTATTCCTCCTCCACCTAAGCACATCAGATTTGGATTAAGCAACATAATTAAGAACAAACTAAGTATTTATCATATAACTCAAAAATCAAATAACAAAATCCATCTAGGTTTCATCCCATTCAGGTATCTGAGGGGTTTAGTTCATAATGAATAAAAAGAACATTTCAAGAGAAAAGATAAAACAAAACATAAGAAAACCCTAAAACCCCTGAAGGAATTGGAGGAGAATTCTGCCGTCTTGAGTATAACTCTGGCTTCTTGGGATGGATCAACTGGCTATATTCGAGTGATTCCCTCAACTCTGACCTTCTCGGCTTGGCTCTTTGGCCTAGCTTTGACGCTTTCGGCTTCTGCCGAACTCCCCTTTCAAGTTGCCCCATTGGGTGTTTATATAGACTTTGTGATGCATTGCTTGGCCCCGAAGTATCCTAATTTAAGTAGAATTCCTACTAGGGTGTTTAAATAGGCTTTGGAATGTGTTTTTTTGCCTCCAAGTATCCTTTCCCGAATGAAATTGCTCTTTCCAGCGACAGGGACAGGGCCATGGCACACGCCCGTGTGGATCGTGGCCAGGTCGTGCTCGGACTTTTAATGAGGCACGGCCGTGTTAGCTTTGGACCAGGCCGTGTCAATTTCTTTCTTGGCCCAATTTGGTCCGTTTTAAGCCTGTTTCTCGTTCTTTTCATCCTTGGGTGCTTTCCTGAGAATAAAACATGAAAAGAAAGGATTAAGAGCACATTTTTACATAAATCAGAGGATAAATCATCCAAAAGTATGCTAAATGTGGGATTAAAATATGTTACTATTAAGCTTTATCAAATACCCCCACACTTAAGCTTTTGCTTGTCCTCAAGCAAAATTCTCAACTCATAATTAAAACAAACTTCCTCGATTCAAAATTTTCATCAATAATGTTTCATCATAATTCAGAAATAATTCATACAAGGATAATTCAACTCAAAGAGTCCTAAAGATTCAAACAATCAAAGTCTTACATTTATAGCCATGAAAACGTTAGGTGTTTCCCCTCACCTAAATAACTACTTCTGATTCGAAACCGACAAGAATTGACATCCTCACTAAAGATTCACTTAAATCACTCAAAGTGTTTAAGGTTCAAAATTAAGCACTCAAAAGTCGAACATGAAGAGTTAATCCCATAGGCTTGCCTGAAAATCAAATCTCCACCACTGTAAAATGAGATGATACACAAATCAAAAGGTCTTTAACAAGGTTGTAATGGGTCTTAGGTTAAGGTTGTGGGATAAAAGCTGAATTAGAAGGTTAGAATCGAGATCGAATTTGACAATTTACCTAACTAGAAAAATGAACTAATCTTAAATAATTACATCAATTGAACTTGCTAATATGAGCTTTTTCTTCAAGACTTGAAATTTACATGCATAAGCTCATCTATCATAGAACTAATAATGAATATACTTCATTTTTTTTAAGAACAAACTATTATAATAATAAGAAAGAGCTTTTACAACTAAAATATAGAACATAGTTAGGATACTGTTTAAAATCAAATCTCGACAAAAAGGGTAGTTAAAAAGGAATGGTGATAACAAATCCAAAGGGTTTTGGTTAATATTAGTGGGTGAGTCAAAGAAAAAGGTTGTTAGGATCAAAGGGGTTCACTAGGGGTTAATTATGAAGGTAGGCTTTTTAGTGGAGTGAGTGGGTTAGATCCTAAATGCCTTTATCATCTCTGTATATCAAATCAAAGGTGTGGTCTTAACATGTATAATCGAGGCAAGTTCTAGAATAACAAATCAATATTGACACACTCATAATAAAAAGTGAGCATGAAAGGATGTATGCTCTAAAAGGCTCAAAATCTCACAAAAATTATGGGTATTTTGATGTCAACCTCGTAAATTTCAAACTTCAAAGTAACATTCAGATTCAGGTAGACAACCTAATTTTTTTTTTTTGAAAAATAGACTTTATCATGCTTGATGCTCTAGTATCCTTCAAATTTAATCATCAATGCACAATTATCAATGACTTACTCCAAAACATATCAACAAAGATCATAAATCGTAGGAAATTTCATTCTAATCATAATATGAGAGACTTTACTTTTGAACAAGACATAATTCAGGGATTTTCAAATAATACTATAGTTAACCCCCCCACACTTAAGATGTACATTGCCCTCAATGTACAAAGATGGATAATAGCAAAATAATCATAAAAATCATAGGATGGGGAGAGAAGTGAAACTTCCTGAATTTTGGATGAAGTCAATGAAAAGAAATCGGATAGGATTGGAGGTAAACGTGGGGAAGCATCTCGGACCATTTGAAATTGAATCCTCGAAGCAGCCGGTCTGATTTTATTGTATCTTAAGCTAAATCTAAATATCATAAAGAATAAGAAGAAGAAAATAAAATAATATAAAGTAAAAAAAAATAATGAAATGAAAATAAAATAAAAATAAAAATAAAAATAAATAATGGAAAATGAAAGACAACTAGAAAAAGGGAGAATGAGGTTTAAATAAAGATGTAGCCCGTGTTTTGGGATTTTGAATTTACAGCGTGTTCAAGGTGTTCGGGCACAGCTGTGGGTGTAGTGGCATGCCCGTGTCTTTCTTCACACAGTCATTTAATACGGGCGTGCTCCTCCTGTGTTTGATAAGTCAGAATGATGGCACGGTTGGAAGGCACGGTCGTGTTTAGCCCATGCTTAACAAGTCAGTAACCTCGCACAGGGCGTTGGCACTGGCATGGACTATTATCGCCACCCGTGTTAGGAAAAGAAATTTTTCTATGTCGTGCACGTCTACTGGCACGCCCATGGTTCATCCCCTGGCTTCCACACGGCCACGGGCACACCCGTGTGTAAGGTCGTGTGGCCTAGAAATTTGCTCTTTTGTTAGTTTATGGTTAGGTGCTAAAAGGAAAAAGAAAAGAAAAAAATAAAAAATAAAAATAAAAAATAAAAAATGTAAAAATGGGGTTAGTGCTCGGGTTGCCTCCTGAGAAGCGCTCGTTTATAGTCTTAAGCTAGACTTTACCTCTCATTCGTATGGTCATGGTGGTTTGAGGAGGTGAAAAGCCTTTCTCATGCGATCACTTTGGTTATGGATATATAGTTTAAGTCGAGTAATGTTTACCTCAAAAGTGTCCAATTTAGGATTGCTTACCTCGACTGTACCGTATAGGAAGACATTAAATTCCTCAAAAGTGATTTCTTCATTTGTCTTGAGGTCTGAATTAGTGATTCGAGGGTCTTCCTTATTCAACAATACCTGATCTCCTACTTTGAAGTGACTCGTTGTTCCTATCAGCTCGTCTGGGCGCTCCTTTGGTTTCACTTCGTGTGGTTCTGGTTCTTCTTTAAGTTGTGTTTTCCACTATTCTAATTTGTCGACCCTAAGGCTTCGTTCCTCATACAATTCTTCTTTGTCGGTATGAGGTCTAAGATCTAGCTCAGCTAGGTGATTTCGTGATGCTTCCTGTAAAGAAGGTTGAACCAAATAGTTATCAATAGAATTAATGTTCGTACCTTTATTACTCGATGTCCTAGCTGAGTCAAGAGCTTGAAGAGTGATCGTTTCGTCGTCTACACGAAGTGTAAGTTCACTGAATTCTTCCTCTGTGTGATCTTTCTTTACTGCATCGGGATATGGTACACGAGCTTGGTACTCTGTATTTACCGGGTTTGGTAAATCATGGCTTACCTCAACCTTACCTTCACTTACCACAGGTTCTTGCCTTGGGTTAGATTCCACTAACAATTCACTGTTATGAGCTTGTACGGCTTGGGGCCCATGATTCGGCTCAAGTTTGTAGCGTTGTGGTGTTTCCTGTGGTGAAGGTTGAACAATTTGATTATCAACTGAATTTACTTTCTCACCTTCATCACTTGATGTCTTGGCCGAGTCAAAAGCTTGTAGACTGATTGATCGTCACCTACACGAAGAATGAGTTCTCCTGTACCAACATCAATTTTAGTCCTAGCAGTTGCTAGAAAGGGTTTTCTTAAAATTAAAGGAATCGAATTGTCCTCAATCATGTCTAAGACAACAAAATCTACTGGGAATATGAATTTATCAATTTTGATTAGAACATTTTCTATTATACCCCTAGGAATTCTGATAGTTTTATCAGTTAACTAAATGCTCATCCTAGTATGTCTGGGTTTCCCTAGACCTAGTTGCTTAAACATTTTGTAAGGCATAACATTGATGCTTGCCCCTAAATCAGCTAAAGCATTATCAATAGATAAACTACCAATTAAACATGGAATTGTAAAACTCCCTGGATCTTTTAATTTCTGTGGTAGTTTGTTTTGTAGAATTGCTGAGCACATTGCGTTTAGCTCCACATGCAATGCCTTGTCTAGTTTCCATTTGTTTGTCAATAGCTCTTTTAAAAATTTTCTATAATCGGGTATCTGCGAAAGAGCTTCGAGAAACGGTAAGTTAACATGTAATTTCTTTAAAAGTTTAAGAAACTTACCAGACTGTTCCTCTGTATCTCTCTCTTCATTGCTTCGGGATAAGGTATGCGGGGTTGGTACTCTTTAATTACTAATTTTGGCTTTTCTTGTGTTACCTCAACTTTACATTCGTCTACCTTGTTTTCTTGTATTGAATTGGGTTCATCTAACCCTATACTATCATGAGCTGTGATGGCTTGGGTTTGCTCTTTCGGGTTAATCTCGGTATTGCTTGGTAGACGCCCTTGTGATTGTTCGGACATTAATTTTGCAAGTTGTTCGACTGCCTTAGTGACTTCCCCTACTGACTTAGTAAGTTCCCCGACTCGGTTATTGGTCTCTTCAGCCGATGTTCGTTGGGTTGTTTTAGTGTTTTGGAAACGGTTTTCTGTGGCTGCCATGAATTTTGTCAGCATCTCTTCAAGGTTCGACTCCTCTTCCTGTTGCTGAGGTGGTTGTTGAAAATCTGGAGGAAGTTCCGGACTTTGGCTATTTTGATTATCCCACGAGAAATTGGGATGGTACCTCCAACCTGCATTATAAGTGTCACTATAAAAATTATTTTGAGGTCTAAAATAGTTACCCATATAGTGGACTTGTTCATTCTCCATGCCATATCCATAGGGTGGGTACTCAGGATTCGCCACGCCTCTTAGATTCGAGTCATATTGCATCACTGGGTGTACCTGCGAGAGACTACACAAACCATCAATCTTTTTATTCATTATCTCTTGCTGGTTAGATAACCTGGTGACCACGTCGAGGTTGGAGACACTGACTGCTTTAGTAGGAATTGTCCTCATATCTTGCCACTAATAATTATTCAGTGCCATCTTCTTTATAGACTAAAATTATCTGCCAAAAGTAAATAAAGGAAAAATTAGTAAAGTAAAAACAAATAAAAAATAAAAATAAAAATAAAAATAAATTGCAATAAAAAATGGCTAAAGTAATAAAAATAGAGCTTTCTTAATATTTTAGTTCCCCGGCAACGACACCAAAAACTTGATCACTGAAATCAGAGCTTTAAAATTTATAAAGGAATAATCGAACCTAGAGACTAACTCTGACAACGATTAAAGGCAAGTGTACCTATCGAACAGTAGTATAGCTTAGGCAAGACCGGATTGTCGAATCCAAAGGAACTAAAAGTACTCATACTAAATTTCTTTTTATTATTTAGCCTTAAAAATAGAGTGAAGTTGCTTTTAAACTAAATTGACGATGACTAAGCTAAGGACACAAAGACGAAAAAGAACAATTTGGAAAATAACTTGAAGAAAAACTCAGTTGATCACGACGATACCCTCAGGAAGAATCCACCTAGACTTCACTTGTTACCTAACCCTGAATTATACGATTTCTTTACTTAACTTAATCCGTAGGACTCCCTAACCTATATCAAACCCTTTCTCGAGGCGAATAACGTCTAACCCTAGGTTAATTAGTGGAACTCTCGTTGGCTTATAATAACCCCCTAGAATAGCAGTAAATCGATCAATGGACTCCTATATTAGGTTTCACCCTAATCCGGCAAAATCTCGTAACCTATCTCTGGGCGTTCGATCAACTCCGCTTAATTATGCTAGATCTACTCTTAGGCAGGGTCTATTCCTCCTCCACCTAAGCACATCAGATTTGGATTAAGCAACATAATTAAGAACAAACTAAGTATTTATCATATAACTCAGAAATCAAATAACAAAATCCATCTAGGTTTCATCCCCTTCAGGTGTCTGAGGGGTTTAGTTCATAATGATTAAAAAGAATCTCAAGAGAAAAGATAAAACAAAACATAAAAAAACCCTAAAACTCCCTGAAGGAATTGAAGGAGAATTCTGCCATCTTGAGTATAACTCCGGCTTCTTGGGATGGATCAACTGGCTATCTTCGAGTGATTCCCTCAACTCTGACCTTCTGGGCTTGGCTCTTTGGCCTAGCTTTGACGCTTTCGGCTTTTGCCGAACTCCCCTTTCAAGTTGCCCTCTTGGGTGTTTATATAGACTTTGTGATGCATTGCTTGGCCCCTAAGTATCCTAATTTAAGTAGAATTCCTACTAGGGTGTTTAAATAGGCTTTGGAATGTGTTTCTTTGCCTCAAAGTATCCTTTCCCGAATGAAATTGCTCTTTCCAGCGACAGGGACACGGCCATGGCACACGCCCATGTGGATCGTGGCCAGGCCGTGCTCGAACTTTTAATGAGGCACGACCGTGTTAGCTTTGGGCCAGGCCATGTCGATTTCTTTCTTGACCCAATTTGGTCCGTTTTATGCCCGTTTCTCGTTCTTTTCATCCTTGGGTGCTTTCCTGAGTATAAAACATGAAAAGAAAGGATTAAGAGCACCTTTTTACATAAATCAAAGGATAAATCATCCAAAAGTATGCTAAATGTGGGATTAAAATATGTTACTATTAAGGTTTATCAATGATCGAGCCTAAAAACTAACTATGACAACGATTGAGGCAAGTGCACCTATCGAACAGTAGTATAGCTTAGTGGCAAGACCGGATTGTCGAACCCAAAGGAACCAAAAGTACTAATACTAACTTTCTTTTTATTATCTAGCCTAAGAATTAAAGGAATTTTTATCTAAATTAACTAACAACTAAGCTAAAGATGCAAAGACAAAGAGAATGAATTGGGGAAAATAACTTTGGGAAAAACCAATTGATTAAGACAAGACTCGAGGAAGAATCCACCTAGACTTCACTTGTTATTTAACTCTGAACCAGACGATTTATTCACTTGACTTGATCCGTAGGATTCCCTAATTTATATTAATACCTCTTTCGAGACTACTAATGTCTAACCCTAGGTTGATTAATTGAAATCTCTTTCTAATTAAAACCCCTAGAATTGCATTAATTCGATCTATGGACTCCCATATTAGGTTTGACCCTAATCCGACAGATTTTCGTCATCCTATTTCTAGGGTTGCGATCAACTCTGCTTAACTATGCTAGATATACTCTTAAACAGGGACTTTTGCTCCACTACATAAGCACATCAATACTTGAATTAATATCTTGAAATATCAAAACAAGAATTAAGAACACATAGTTAAGAACAAATCAAGTATTTATCATATAGTTCAGAAAACAATAACAAGATCTGTCTTAGGTTTCATCCCCCTCAAGCATCTGAGGGTTTAGTTCATAATGATAAAAGAATACATCTCAGAAGAAAATATAAAACAAAACATAAGAAAACCCTAAAACCGCTTGAAGGAATTGAAGGAGAGATCCTCCGTCTTGAGCATAACTCTGGCTTCTTGAGATGAATCAACTGGTTTTCTTCTAGTGAATTCCACAATTTTGGCCTCTCTAGCTCGGCTCCTTGGCCTAGCTAGATGCCTAACTGGACTCCCCTTGAAGGTTGGCCTCTAGGGTGTTTAATTAGGCTTTTGGAATAGCTTTCTTTTCCTCTAAGTACCCTAATCTAAATAAAACT
This sequence comes from Gossypium australe, assembly GCA_005393395.2. Taxonomy (NCBI): domain Eukaryota; kingdom Viridiplantae; phylum Streptophyta; class Magnoliopsida; order Malvales; family Malvaceae; genus Gossypium; species Gossypium australe. The sequence goes on from CM016618.1 coordinate 25,907,580, forward strand.
ATTCTTTGTCACGGCAGGGACACGTCCATGGAACACGCCCGTGTGAATCGTGGCCAGGCCTTGTTCGAGTCTAGTAATGAGGCACGACCGTGTGGTTTTGGGCCCAGGCCATGTCGATTTCGTAATTTGGCCCATTTACTCCGTTTTAGGCCCGTTTCTCGTTCTTTTCATCCTCCGGTGCTTTCCTAAGTATAAAACATGAAAATAAAGGATTACGAGCACCAAATTACACAATTCAAGGAATAAATCATCCAAAAGTATGCTAAATGTGGGATTAAAATATGTTCATATTACGGTTTCTCACATGCGTTTAGAAATTACTTTAACTTTTTGAAAATTGGATTTCCTACAACCAGCAGGCATAAATCCATAAAGTAAAATAAATAAATAAAAACCCAAATTTAAAACCAGAGTCCCAGAGGGTCCTTAAATTACAACCCAAATAATCAATAATAAACAAATCATAAATCGTAAACTGAAAACCATGAAGTCCAAAAATTACTGTAACACCCCTTACCCGTATCCGACACCGAGACCGAGTATGAGGCATTACCATACTTAACTTGCTCAAACATACAATGTCGTAACATAATATTTCGTAAAAATTGTAAAACTTCTCATTCGAGATCATAACGTTCCTCTTATAGGTCTACGAGACCTTAAACACACTTACAGAGTGGTTCAAGACTGAATCGGAAACTCTTGAACACTTAGAAAATTTTTACTTAAAATAGGGCCACACGCCCGTGTGGTCACACAAGTCCATATCCCTAGTCCATGTGTATTTCTCATTTTGAACCTATAGGGGTTTTCACACTGCCAGACACACGCCCGTGTCTATGGCCTGTGTACCTCACACGGCCATGACACACCCGTGTCCTCACCCGTGTGTGAAAACCTAGACATTCTATTTCTGATGTCATCAACTCAATAAACTCACACGGCCATGGCACACGCCCATGTCCTTAGACCGTGTGGTGAATTAAATTCCTAATTTCAGGTGCAGACTTTACACGGCTTGGGTAGACGCCAATGCTCTATGGCCGTGTCTTCTACACGGTTGAGACACACGACCGTGTCTCAGCTCGTGTGGTTACTACTGGGCATACTGACTTGCCAACTTAGCATGCAGGGGGACACACGGCCTATCAACACGCCCATAGGGCTGACCGTGTGTCACACACGGCCTAGACACATGCCCGTGTGTCTACCCGTGTGGACAAATTCAAGTCTATTTTCCAAGCCATCTTGCCACCCTCACTTGCACACGTTCGTACAACATCACATATCATCATTTGTAATACTTAATCATCACATTTAGCCTATGATAACCTTACTAACTTCATATTTACGAGAGAATACTATCACATGTATAAATATATAATCAACAAAAGCCATCATTCATGGCTATATTCAAATTGAACCATAAACCATTTTAGGCCAACACATTTGGCTACATTAACAATGACTTAATTAATTAAAAGATAAGATACTTATACATGCCATAACTCAAGAAGGCTTGAAAAGTTTTACCCAAAATGACTGATTGATAGTGTAAAAACATCTCCGGCGATCTTCAACCCGAGCTAGCTAAATTAACCTAAAGAGATAGGAAAGGAAGAGGAGTAAGCAATAATGCTTAGTAAGTTCATATGAAAATAATAAACAACTATTAATATTCATTTATTTTAGTCAACCACACGAGTCTTATATTATAATTTGACTTGCATTTAAGTTCATGATTACCACTTAATCATTCATAATGCTTACTCATTTGTCTTATAGATACCATTTACGTGTCTTGGCATTAGTCTTAACATCATAGTCTCTTCATTATAACTTGTCACATTCTTTAGTAAGTTATTTCCATCCTCTTAATCACATACTCATCATTTATGAGGGACCATAGTTTTCATTTTTGGTTTAACCACTTTTCATTTGTCAAAGCTCATATTTTACTATATTCTCATTGTAACTTTATTCGGCATCTAAGCCTGCCTTTCCTCTCTCTCAAACTCAATGAATTAGAATTTAATCTTATACATTAGTCTATATCATAATCCAAATTAAACTCATAAGCTTAACACATGATCACCTTCAAACCTTGTCATACATCGATTCATAATAAATGGAGATTACTGACCGCAAGGTTATCAATGTCTCACAGGCATAACTTATTCGTACACATTCTTACCATGAATTCATCATATATCGAATTCACTTTACATGAGTTCTAGGTGCATACATGTACCACCCGTGACATAGTCACATACTTTCTCATTTTCAATATACCTGTTGAATCACTCGAAATGCTAAAAGATACTCGTGAGTCTCATACATATGGTATCATATCAACGCCATATTCCCGATATGGTCTTACATGAAATATCATATTCGACGCCATGTCCCTGACATGGTCTAATACCCAATCTCATACCGAGGCCATATCCTGGATATGGTCTTACACGAAACCTTAATAACCTTAGTATTGTGGCATTTGCATTCTATCCATTCTTAAAGTTCAATTAAATATTTTCATTCCTTGACATCTCGTCAAACTCGTAAATAATATATTTCATAGGAACAATATAAAATTCATACAATATCGAAATATCAAATATTTCACATAAGGTTGCCTTATTTACACATGAACTTACCTCGATACCAAAAGGGTAAAAAGGGACCTAATCTTCAATTTCTCTATTTTCCCCCGTTCTAGGTCCGAATCTTGTTTTCTTTGATCTATAACATCACATTTAGCTTATTCATTAGTCACATTATTCATTGTGACTCAAAAATCATACTATGGGAAAAATTATGTTTTTGCCCCTAAACTTTGTCAAAATTATGATTTTACCCCTAGGCTCGTAAAATGAAATGTGTTCATCTTTTACACACCCAAGCCTAGCTGATTCATATTCCCTCTTATAGCAACTCGAGATTTCAATTATTACACACATTTACCACCTATTTTACAACCTTTACAAAAAGACCTTTTTAGGTGTTTTCATGGAAACACCTTTCACAAAAGTTGTTTATTTAACAACTAAGACTCATTTTCTTCCATAAAATTTCAGAAATCAATAATAATGCTCTCATGGAAAAACCCTAGGTTTTCAACCATTTTGCAAAATAGTCCCCTAATTAGTTAGCTCAAGCTTCAAGTGTCACAAAAGTACAAAAATCATCAAAAATAATCATCAAGATGACTTACTTGTAGAGGTGAAAAGTTGCTGAAAATTTTCAAGCTTCCATGGTTGTTTTTCTTGGGAAAATTCGATGGAAAGAAGGATGAGAAAAGATGATATCTTTTCTTCTCTTTATTTTATTTTATTTCTAGAAAAATTACCATCAAAACCTCACCTAATTCATTGAAAATTTTATTTCTTTGTCCCCTATGACCAGCTATTAACCTTAGAAAGGTCTAATTGCATATTAGGGACCTCCAATTAAGATTCTACAACTATTAGACACCTTTTACTTGTAGAACAACACTTTCGCAATTTATGCGATTTAGTCGCTTTTCGCAATTTAGCATGCAATCGCTAAAATTAATGCACCAAAATTTTCATACACTCATATAATCATGCTAAAACACATAAAATAACATTAAAAATAATTTCTCGAGCCTCAGATTAGTGGTTCCAAAACCACTGTTCTGACTAGCTCCAAAATCAGACTGTTACAATTCTCCCCCTTAGGGATTTTCGTCCCCAAAAATCTTACCAGAAGAAGTTACTTTCATGAAACATTTCCACCAACTTTTCAGAATCACAAATCAATTTAACCTCGTATATCTCTTTCTAATGACCTTTAAACTTTAGTACACAATGTCGGAGCACATTTTTAAAATCTAAATCACTCTCTCTTTGAAACACATATATTCAGTAATCTGTCAATTAAAAACTCTGCACATGCTAAAATGATCATACATATATTTATCAAACAATTTACCACAATCCAAATGAAATCTTTCTTTTTGAGGATTAAACAGTCCCTATCAAAATCTTTAGTATTTTTTGTAACGCCCCAAACCCGACGTAGACGTTATGGCCGGATCTAGCATGTCACAACGCAAGGTTATTTTGAAAACTATACTTTCATTGAAAACCCTTCCTCAATTTTAAAACGTTCTACCTTTTATAAATCCTGAATTTCATTGCTTACAAAAACAAGGTTTGCTTAACATTATTTTCCTTGCAAAAATAATATTATTTTCAAAAACGTTGTTTGTTGCAGAAAAATTGACTTTAAAAGTTATGGAAACGTGATATTTTGAAAACAGTAGTTATTGTTATAAAAAAACCGGTGTTTAATTGTTTAGCAGTTCATAACTAAAAGAATTACCAAATGAAAGTTAAAGAAAAGAAAATCCCAATGGCCTTATTACAGAAATTATTAATCCAAAAATAATATAAAATAAATTAAACCCAAAATTTCTAAGTTCCGTCTATTAGCAAATACGACACATGGCCACCTCCGAGTCCTCCGTAGCTCCAAATCCTCTAACACTGGGGATTACCTGCACGGCTAAAGGAAAGGGGTGAGCTACGAGAACTCAGTGTGCAATCCCCTATAACGATCATAATCTTGGCCCGAGCCCATACGGTGTCGGTCTGGGCCTAAGCCCTATTCGGTAACAATCTGGTCCTAAGCCCCCAAATCAAATCAATGCAATGGATATGCGCCCACCCCAATCCAACCAAACTTTCCACCCGTACCAACCAAACTCTCCGTGGGGACCAAGTCGACCCACCCAGCCAAAACTCTCCAATAATGCAGTCAAGCTGCTAATAACGGTATGTGTGGCTGAGCCACGAAATAAAGCATGTGTGGCGAAGCCACTATAACGGTATGTGGCGATGCCACTAGAACGATATGTGGCAATGCCACTAAACGGTACTTCCTCCGATCATCAAACCCAACCCAATGCAATATGATATGAATGCAGTATGTTACGATTATAAACAAATATACAGAATCACATAAACGATATTTAACTATCACCAAGGGTATAACGGTCATTTTGTCACTTAGGGTAAAACGGTAACTTACCCCTTGGGGGTATTTCAGTAATTTACCCATCGAGGGTATTTCGGTAACTTATCCACTAAGGGTATTCCAGTAATTCACCCACTGAGGGTATTTCGGTAATTTACCCACTAAGGGTATTTCGGTAATTCACCCACTGAGGGTTTTCGGTAATTTATCATCTAATGGCCTTTTCGAAGGCCCACTGTCGCCTCGGATGTCACATGTTCCCTTTTTGGTCACTACGATGTAATTGGGTCTAAAATCCAATTTCGGCCCAAACGGGGCCACACGCTCGTGTGGCCCATTCTGCTCGTTTTCGGTCTCAGTTCTCGGACTTCGCAGTCGCATCTATCATCCGGCATTTTCCATCAATTTCACTCATGTGGGACTGTTAACCATTGGGCCCACTTAGCCCGCTTCGGCCCAACAGGGCCCGTTACGGCCTCAGTTCCACGGGAGGGTTCGTGACACTCTCAACGGTCTAACGCCATCACTAGTGGCTCGGTTTGTTTCTACGAGTGCTTGCACGCTTGAGTGATCTAAGTTACCGATACTCCGGCTTTTTGGTATTTTGGCTTTTGGTCGATTCACAGAACAGCGCATAACAATCAAGCAAGGGTGTGAGATTACACACCTTGATTATGAGTTGTGGTTTCCACCACTTCCAAGACACCTATAGTAATAGTTGACAAAAGGTTAGTCTCAATCTTTGATAACCTTAACAGTGACACACCCTACTAAACTAACTTCACTTACCACGAATGCGATCTCCTTCAGTGCACCAAGTACTCGGCCCTATCCCTTGGCTACGAAAATCAAGACCCTAACAAATATTTGTTGAGCGAAAGATTTGTTAGTAATCATCCCACCTTCGGCCAAACCAAATATTATGACAACGTTCTTACCTCACTTGATTGATGAGTCAACGATAAGGTTTGAATAATTCAAATCACTTGTGCTCCTTCGCCCTATTGAAAACCCTAAGCCCAACAATGGCCAAATCACAGAAAAGAACGTATTTTTAGACACAACGAGAAAGGAAGAACATATGGTTATTAAGGAAGAAATCGAAAGGAAATAGAGTTATTGACAAAAAGAGAACTATAACTTACCGATTGTCAAATTCCTTGCAGAGCCACACTAGGAGAGAACAGAACTATGATTCGGCTAAGGACTAACTCAGAAGATACAGTGAGTATGCCCAACACAAAAAGTGATAGAGGGTGTTCAGCTATGAGAGTTAAACTGCAAAAATCGAATGATGTGGAAAGAAAAGAAGAAAAGTCAATTGAAGAGTAAAGAAAAGGGAAAATATTCGGCTATGGAAAGGAAAGAGTGGAAAAGAAGACGGAGAAGAAAAGAAAGGGACTAAGAATTCGGTAAGAGAGAATTGAAGAGGAGATGACCCGAAATGCTAGAGGAAATGTACCCAAAATGCAAAACTCTCTCAAAAGAAAACTAGAGAAAATCGACACTCTCCCCTCTCAAAGCCGAATATGCTTCCAAAACACCCCTTTTCAGCTGAAATTCCCCCTTAGCTAGACTCCCACTTTCGGCCAACACTTCCCACACCCATCAATTCATTGATTTTCTCCCTTTTTCCCTCCTACACTTGCTCTCCTTCATCCATTTGAATCGTTTGACCAAGTCTCCAACTCCCATTGAAGAGTTTGATCCAAACTCTGCTTCCTCTACTCTGAAGACACAAAATAAAATCCTTCATTTGCAACATGAGGGATTCGAACCCCTCCCCTCATTGCTCTCCACTTGACGCCACACCACCACACCACATGCTCCACTTGTGTTAGTAAAACACACTCAAATATACTTAAGTCCAACCTCAACCAGCTCTCTCCTCTTAAGGGCCAAAAACTAAAATTTTTCCAAGGCTCAGACTAGATCCCAGGCCTCCCTAGAACCCCCAAATGCACTCAAATAACCAGCTGAGCAAGCACAACATGCAATTATGCAAAAATTTACAACCCCTAACTTTTGGGATGTTACAATTTCAACTCATTTTCTCCCTAGAATCTTCATCGACTGTAATAGTCCTGAATACTCTTGAAATTCAGCTTTTACCTATCGACAAATAGACATTTGGACATAAACTAAAAAATATCGTGATATACATATACACTCAATCACCAGAACATCTACTCATATAACTGCTCATTTTATTCTTTTGGATGAATAGAAGTGCTACTACTAAGCCTCGTACCAAAACTTCTGCATAAGTTCTGGATTCATCAATACGCAAATTCTATCTCGAAATAGCAATAATAACAAGAATCATAACCGACTTGAATTTTAACATCAGAAGTAAACTCATTCTGAACTCATTTAGATTACCATTTACTATCACACTTCGGAACTTCTCTGTTTCGCAAGGAAAAACTCGCTTTAGCATTTAATATCGCTAGGATTAGGCCAACATCAAATAAGGTCAATTGAGTAACCAACTCGCATCAATTAAACGAGGGTTTTCCATCGAGATATCTATACTATATCTGCTTCCCAAAAGGTAATTCAACAACTACACATACTCCTGCAATAACTCAAGCCATTATCATTGTCTTACATTTAGATTTTTCTACATCATTAGATACTTTAACTCATCAGGATTCTGGAAGCATATGACATTTTCCGTAGATCATACTATTTCATCGAATTCACAACACGGACTAAAAGCGATCATCTCTAAATTACCAGTAGAACAGTTCTTGTAACACCCTAAACCCGGCCCATGCGTTATGGCCGAACCTGACATGTCACATGAGAAAAATATTTTTAAGTCCTTTTCGTTCATACATAAACAGATATTGATTTGTTAATAATTAAGAAAAACAATTTGCTTTGAATATTTGACCAAAATATTACTAACTTCGAAGATGGACTGATAAATCAATAAATTTGAACTAATGATTTTACAAACCGTGTCTTTTGAAAACATTGATGAAATTTGAGAGAAAATTTCCGAGTTAATCATATATTTATATAAGTTTATTATAAAATCCATTTGTAAATCCATTTTAGAAAAATCTTTATTTAAGTTTTAAAAAAAATATCCCATTTAAAGTAATTTGAGTAAAATATAAGTATGTCGACGTAAAGCAAAATAAAAATAATCTAGAGGCCTTATTACAACATTTAACTCAAAATAGTAAAGTAATTAAATAAACAAAATAGAAATCTAAAGCCCGAATAAACCATTTCTGAAGTATGGCCTCCACCGAGTCATCCATGGCTCAAGTCCACATCACTAAGCATTACCTGAAAGGGTTAAGGAAACGGGGTGAGTTATTAGAACTCAGTGTATAATCCCCTTACCGTCAACCAATGGGCTTGAACCCATTAAGCAATATCTTGGTCCTAAGCCCCTTTTACATAATAATGTATCAATTAAATAAATGAATGTAATGCATCCCAACCCAACCTAGGAATCCATCCGCTACACACCACCCGTACCATCCATCACACCTGTGGGGATCAAGGCAACCCACCCCGCCAAACACACCAATCGCAGGCATAATGCCATTTATAACAAATTTTGATTGTGGGCAAGCCACCAGATTCACAGATGTATCATAATATCAAACATATTTGTGGCAGTGCCATCGGAATTACTTCTCTTCAACATTTTCCCATCCCATGCAAAATCGTGTAAATGCATCATACATAGCAAATCATGATATGTACAAATATAACAACCATAATTAATTAAAAGGTACATTACAAAAATTCGGCCCATTAACACTTTGCAAATCGGCCCATTAAGGCATTTTCATATTTCAGCCCTTTAGGGGCATTTTCGTAATTTGGCCCATTAAAGGCAGTTTTGTAATTTGGCCCATTAGGGGCATTTTCGTAAATTTTCACAGTGTTAATACTGATTTATCAAAATAATGTAATTTAGGCCAATTTTCCCGGTTTATGCCATATAACGATTTTAATCGTAGCGATATATTTTCAATATGATATCAATCTTAAAGCACACGAAAAACGGTGTGAGATTACACACCTGATTACGGTAAGCATTAGGCTTTCTTGATCTTCAACACCTAAGATTTCATAACACTCAATTAGTCGACATACGTGATTAATTTATCAACTCTAAAATAAACGATCTAAAGTGTTTACCCTTGGAATCGTGAATGACCACGATTTGTCAATTCTCTCTGGATGACAGTCCACAACCTGGTGGAAAATCCCGAACCTCCGAAACTGCCCTTCGTTTGAATTTAGGAGTAGGGATCGCAAATCCGCTCCTTTTTCGATCTCCAATCGCTATCCCTTTCAATTCGATATTGCTTGTCTCCATTGAAAACAAATCTTAGTCAAAACTAAAATTATGTTGATATGAACGATTGATTAAGGAGAAAGGTCGGCTTACCACTAGAATCGTATGATCACAAGTCGATAGATCGAGCGATTTAGTCCCTAAAACATAAAGTTGATTATTTCAAATTATTACTCCTTAAGCAATCAATCGAATATTGAATACTATCAATAATCCATAACGATTTCTTACCGTATCGATATTGGATCCGATTTTCACCGTTCAACTTAAGACTAGAGTGATGTTCGGCCTCCTACTGGAATACTACAAAAGGAAAAATGATCATGTTGTGAGAGAGAGAAGAAAATGATGATTCCGGTTAATAGAACCATCCCATGACAAGGACATATATTCGGCCTTAAGAGAAGAAATTGAAAGAAAAAATTATTACTCACCGATTCGTCAAGAAGATAGTGTCCAAACACGAAGGAAAAAAAAATAGTGGAGAGACAAGTTGCTATTAGATTCGGCTATGGAGAGAATGAATAAAAGAAAAGGATTTGATCAAAATGAAGTTTTGGTTTTAAGAAATGGAAGAAAGATTGAAAAGAAGATTAAATGAAAAGAAAGGGAGAGAATGGGTGCTAACTAGTTTCGGTTTTAAAGAGAAGATAAGAGAGAATGAATTGGTCTCAATGGTTTGGTATATTCGGCATACAAGAAAGAAATGAAGAAACAAAAATACTCACCAAGGCTTGAAGATTCGACAAAGAGAGGAAGAAGTTTGGAGAGAAAGAAAAATGACACAAAATGATGCTAAAGGAGTTTTTGGCCACAACAAGCACTAAGGTTTCTACCAAAAGGCAAAGCAAAATTCGGCTATACTCCCCCCTTTCACCAAAACCGTACAAACCTTGGCAAAAAGGTCAAACATTTGCCAACCAAAACTTTCCAAAACACTTTCCCTTGAAAAAGGCCAACATGTTCCCCATACTTGCCATTTCTTTTGATTTCTTTACCCACCTTCATCCTTTCGTAATTTCCTTAGCTACCTTGCCAAAATTAAAAAGTCCACCTTGCCTTATTTGCTAGCTTCGCCGACAGTTAGGGAAATAATACAAAAAAATCGTCAAAATTTGCACATTATGGGATTTGAACCTCCTCCCTCAAAGTCCTTCATGTGGCGCCATATCCCCATTACCAATTGCTCATTTATGCTAGCAAATTATTCACCTATTTCCATAAACCTTGATGCCACTTACTATCTCTCCTTAATAGACTTAAGCACAAAATTTTTACTAGGGCCCAAATAAACCTGAGCCTTCTCAGAACCCTAAACATACACTATTAATATTTTTATCTAGCTTAACACAAGTAATAATGCAACAATTAAAATTCCAAATTTTGAGATGTTACAATTCCACCCCCTTAAAGAAAATTTCGTCCTCGAAATTTACGTGATTAAAAGAGGTGAGGATATTGCTGCCGAATCGTGTCCTCAGGCTCCCATGTAGCTTCCTCCGCTCCGTGATTGCGCCATAATACTTTGACTAACAGTACCGACTTCCTTCTCAGCACCTTAACGTCCCAATCTAAAATTTGTACTAGCTCCTCCTCAAAAGACAAGTCAGGTCTTAACTCAACTTCCTCCACCGGTATTATATGAGACGGATCCGATTGATAACGCCTTAACATTGAGACATGAAAAACACTATGTATTTGACTTAAAACACTATGTATTTGACTTAACTCCGGAGGTAACTCAAGCTGATAAGCCACTGGCCCAACATGCTTCAATACACGGTATGGTCCGATGAACCTAGGGCTCAACTTGCCCTTCCGTCCAAATCTAAAGATCTTCTTCCAAGGTGAGACCTTTAGAAAGACCTGATCTCCCACCGCAAACTCAATATCCTTACGCTTCAGATCTGCATACGATTTTTGTCTATCCGAAGCTCCCTTTAACCTTGCCCGAATTACCTTTACTTTTTCCTCCGTTTCTGATATCAGCTCAGGACCCAATAACTGTCGCTCCCCCAGCTCAGTCCAACAAGTAGGAGTACGACACCTACGACCATATAACGCCTTGTAGGGTGCCATCTGGATGCTAGATTGATAGCTGTTGTTGTAAGAAAACTCTGCCAATGGTAGGAAATCCTCCCAACTACCCCTGAAGTCGATCACACAGCCCCTTAACATGTCTTCCAGAATTTTGATTACTCTCTCCGACTGACCATCTGTCTGAGGATAAAATGCCGTGCTGAAAGTTATCCTTATCCCCAAAGCTTCATGTAAAGCTTTCCAAAACCGTGATGTAAACCTAGGGTCTCTGTCCGAAATAATAGACACTGGTACCCCATGTAACCTCACGATCTCTGCCACATACAACTTGGCCAACTTCTGCAATGAGAAATCCGTACAAACAGGTATGAAATGAGCAGTCTTCATTAACCGATCCACTATTACCCAAACGGAATCTTTCTTAGTAGGTGTTAAGGGTAACCTACTAACAAAGTCCATCGTTATCCTTTCCCATTTTCATAATGGAATTTTCACCGGTTGTAGCAATCTTGACGACAATTGATGTTCTGCCTTCACTTGCTGACATGTTAAGCACCTACTCACGAATTCAGTAACCTCCCGTTTCAACCCTGGCCACCAATACTGCTCACGGAGGTCTCGATACATCTTATTTCTCCCAGGGTGCATAGCATATGGGCTACTATGCGCCTCACGCAGAATCATTTGCCTCAATTCCGAATCTTTGGGCATACAAATTCTTTCGCGGAAACACAATACTCCATCACTATTCAATCCAAAATCCCCTATCACACCACCTTTCACTTGCTGAAGTAAGGAACCCAACCTTTCGTCTAATAACTGCTTTTCCTTAATCTGGCTTACCCATGCAGGCTTCACCTGAAGTTCGGCTAACAGACTACCATCTTCATACAGGCTGAGATGAGTGAACATCGCTCTCAAATTCGATATCACCTTATGACTCAACGCATCTGCCACCACGTTAGCCTTTCCGGGATGATACTCGATTGAGAAGTCATAATCTTTCAACAGTTTTATCCACCTCCGTGTCTTAAGTTCAACTCCTTTTGGGTAAGGAAGTACTTCAAACTCTTATGATCCGTATAGGTAATCGACTTCTCACCGTACAGATAGTGTCTCTAAACCTTCAGAGCAAACACCACTGCAGCTAACTCTAAGTCATGAGTAGGATAGTTCACCTCGTGCGGCCTTAATTGACGAGATACATAAGCCACCACTTTTCCTCATTGCATCAACACACATCCCAAGCCCGTGTGTGACGCATCACAGTAAACAATAAACTCTTTTCCAGCCTCAGGTTGAATCAATACTGGCGCTTCTGTCAGAATCTTCTTCAATTTCTCAAAGCTCTCTTGCTGCTGATCTGACCACACAAATGGTACTCCCTTGTGCAACAGCTTAGTTAAGGGTGCAGCAATCAACGAAAACCCCTCAACGAATCGCTTGTAATAACCAGCCAACCCTAGGAAACTCCGAATTTCAGCCACTGACTTCAGTGGTTTCTAATCCAACACAGCCTCAACCTTCTGGGGATCAACTCTAATTCCTTCGGCAGACACAACATACCCTAAAAAGGTCACCTCCCTCAGCCAAAATTCACACTTACTGAATTTGGCATAAAGTTGCTTCCCCCTTAATATCTGCAATACTACCCATAGATGCGAATCATGCTCTTCCTCATTCTTCGAGTACACCAAGATGTCATCTATGAACACCACCACAAATCGATCTAAATAAGGTTGGAAGACCCGGTTCATCATGTCCATAAATGCAGCTGGTGCATTAGTCAACCCAAACGGCATCACCAAGAACTCATAAAGCCCATAACGAGTTCGAAACGCAGTCTTATGAATATCCGCCTCCTTAACCTTAAGCTGGTGATAACCCGATCTCAAATCTATCTTCGAGAAAACTAAAGCTCCTCGCAGTTGATCAAACAGATCGTCGATTCTCGGCAATGGATACCTGTTCTTAATCGTCAACTTATTCAACTGTCTATAAACGATGCATATACACATCGACCCATCCTTCTTCTTGATGAACAAGATCGGTGCTCCCTACCGTGACACACTCAGTAGAATGAATCCTCGATCCAACAACTCCTGAATTTGAGCCTTAAGCTCCGCTAACTCCTTCGGCGCCATTCTATAAGGAGCAATGGACACCAAAGCCGTTCCTGGCAATAACTTAATGCCAAACTCTACCTCCCGATCCAGAGGCAATCCTAGGAGTTCTTCGAGAAAGGCGTCCGAAAACTCTTTTGCCATTCTAACACTTTCCACCGACAATTTCGTAGCATCCAAAGCACTAATGAAAGCTAGGAATGCTCCACACCCCTTTCTCACCAACTTTTCTGCCATTAAAGCAGATACCACATTAAATAGATAGTTTCTTCTTTCACCTATCACCATCACTTCCTTATCCTCTGAAGTTCTTAGTAACATCTGCTTTGCAGCACAATCCAAGTTCGCACGGTGTTTCACCAACCAGTCCATGCCTAAAATAAGGTCGAACTCGCCGAATGGCAGTTCCATCAAACCTGCCAAAAATATTTCCCCCTGAATTTCTAAGGGCACATCCCTAAATAACTTATTTACTATCACCGTCTGTCCTAGAGGACTAATTACAGTTCTTTCTCTAGCAGTAATCTCAGATCTAATGTTCAGATTTCCAGATACAGCACAAGCAACATATGAATAGGTGGATCCGATATCTATCAAAGCAGTAACAGGTACATCAGATATGAAGAACGTACTGGTTATTACATCAGGTGCATCGCCATCCTCTTGGCGTCTGACCACATAGACCAACCCTGGCTATCTCGCCTCCGCGTTACCCCTATTACTAGTACCTCTACCCGGTGTACCCTGACCTCGTCCTACGCCATTACCACCTCGACCTGGCCCACGGCCTCTCGGTGGCTGCTAAGCGCCTCTAGCTAGCTGTGCATCATAGTTACGAACATCATGAGCCTGAGCAGTCTGTCGAGGGTAATCTCTAAGCTGATGGTCCTTGGAACCAGCATTCACCCGAGTGTCGTTTTTTGTAATCCACACATGGCTGTAATTGATTGGTAGCAGCTGGTACTCTAGCTCGAGCTGGCTCCTCATTCCTGGGCCTCTTCTGAAACCCTCTAGGAGGACCTGAGTACTTGAAGTCCCTCTTGCTCCTGCCCCTATCCTTATCTCGGTTTTGCCGATTTGAGTGCTTAGCCTCTTCAGCTATCTTGGCTTTCTCCACAGTGTGGCAAAATTCCTCTCCTTTTGTAGGGCTATCAGTACCCGTAACTCATCACACAACCCGTCCTCAAAACGCACACAACGTTCATAGTCAGTTGGCACTATACCCTAGGCATACCGACTCAGACGCAAAAATTTCGCTTCGTAAGCTGCCACAGTCTTACCTCTTTGGACCAGATTTAGGAATTCCTTCCTTCGGGCATCCACATAGCTAGCCCTGACATACTTTCCCTGGAATGCCGTCTTAAAAAAATCCTAGGTAACACGATCGGCCTGAGTGCCTTCCCGCATAGTAGGCCACCATTGATATGCCTCGTCTCTCAACAAGGACACAGCTCCTTTCAGTTTCTGCTAGGTGGTGCAATCCAGATCGTCCATGATTCTCTCCACAGCCTCAAGCCAGTACTCTGCTACATTTGGGGCCACACCCGAGATACCCCTAAAAACCTTAGCACCATTCGATCTGAGTCGTTTCGAAATTGACCCACGAGCTACCGGCCCCATTCTTGCCTCAGCAACCCTTTCCAGAACTTGCAACATTGCTTGGGACAGAGCGTCGTCCTCCCTCCTACGATCATGTGACCTAGCTTCAGTCACAGGTGATGCAGATACGTCCACTTCCGGCATATGTCCCGACGCCTCAGACACAACTCTAGCGCTTCGGCCTCTACCACGGCCACCTCTACCACGTCCACGTCCTCTAGCGCTCATATTGAATAATTCGATTTAATCTGATTAAAAGTCTTATGAATTAGTATACTATTTCATATTTATTAAATAATGTTTTATGAAGTATAAGAAGTAAAGTCGTTTTCGCAACCGCATCCTATAGTCTCAATCTCTATAGTTTCAATACCTAAACTAAAAGTTCTAGAGTATTCCTACAGTCATATCACAATAATCATAACCATACAATGATAACGTATAGTTACTTGACTTGGTGCTGGATACCCGTGGTGCCATAATTCTTTTAAAACATGCATTTTAATTTAAAATTCAAACAGCTTGGAAAATGTTTTTGAACCTAAATCACAGCTGAGTTTTGAACCGGGCTCTGATACCATAAAATGTAACACCCCAACCCGACCCATGCGTTATGGCCGAATCTGACATGTCACATGAGAAAAATATTTTTAAGTCCTTTTTGTTCATACATAAACAGATATTGATTTGTTAATAATCAAGAAAAACAATTTGCTTTGAATATTTGACCAAAATATTACTAACTTCGAAGATGGATTGATAAATCAATAAATTTGAACTAATGATTTTACAAACCGTGTCTTTTAAAAACATTGATGAAATTTGAGAGAAAATTTCCGAGTTAAACATATACTTATATAAGTTTATTATAAAATCCATTTGTAAATCCATTTTAGAAAAATCTTTATTTAAGTTTTAAAAAAAATATCCCATTTAAAGTAATTTGAGTAAAATATAAGTATGTCGACGTAAAGAAAAATAAAAATAATCTAGAGGCCTTATTACAACATTTAACTCAAAATAGTAAAGTAATTAAATAAACGAAATAGAAATCTAAAGTCCGAATAAACCATTTCTGAAATATGGCCTCCACTGAGTCATCCATGGCTCAAGTCCATGTTACTAAGCATTACCTGAAAGGGTTAAGGAAATGGGGTGAGTTACTAGAACTCAGTGTATAATCCCCTTACCGTCAACCAATGGGCCTGAACCCATTAAGCAATATCTTGGGCCTAAGCCCCTTTTACATAATAATGTATCAATTAAATAAATGAATGTAATGCATCCCAACCCAACCTAGGAATCCATCCGCTACACACCACCCGTACCATCCATCACACCTGTGGGGATCAAGGCAACCCACCCCGCCAAATACACCAATCGCAGGCATAATGCCATTTATAACAAATTTTGATTGTGGGCAAGCCACCAGATTCACAGATGTATCATAATATCAAACATATTTGTGGCAGTGCCACCGGAATTACTTCTCTTCAACATTTTCCCATCCCATGCAAAATCGTGTAAATGCATCATACATAGCAAATCATGATATGTACAGATATAAAAACCATAATTAATTAGGTACATTACAAAAATTCGGCCCATTAACACTTTGCAAATCGGCCCATTAAGGCAATATATCAATTCGGCCCATTAAGGCAATATATCAAATCGGCCCATTAAGGCATTTGCATATTTCAGCCCTTTAGGGGCATTTTCATAATTTGGCCCATTAGGGGCATTTTCGTAAATTTTCACAGTGTTAATACCGATTTATCAAAACAATGCAATTTAGGCCAATTTTCCCGGTTTATGCCATTTTACAATTTTAATCGTAGCGATATATTTTCAATATGATACCAATCCTAAAGCCCACGAAAAACGGTGTGAGATTACACACCTGATTACAGTAAGCACTAGGCTTTCTTGATCTTCAACACCTAAGATATCATAACGCTCGATTAGTCGACATACGAGATTAATTTATAAACTTTAAAATAAACAATCTAAAGTGTTTACCTTTGGAATCGTGAACGACCACGATTTGTCGATTTTCTCTAGATGACGGTCCACAACCTGGTGGAAAATCCCGAACCGCCGAAACTGCCCTTCGTTTGAATTTAGGAGTAAGGATCGCAAAGCCGCTCCTTTTGCGATCTCCAATCGCTATCCCTTTCGATTCGATATTACTTGTCTCCATTGAAAACAAATCTTAGTCAAAACTAATATTACGTTGTTAAGGGGATTCGATATTGCTTGTCTCCATTGAAAACAAATCTTAGTCAAAACTAATATTACGTTGTTAAGGGGATTCGATATTGCTTGTCTCCATTGAAAACAAATCTTAGTCAAAACTAATATTGCAATTGGTAAAGGGGACATGGCGCCACATGAAGGACTTTGAGGGAGGAGGTTCAAATCCCATAATGTGCAAATTTTCTTCATACTGAGGATGCAGTTCAAACACACAATCTCTTAAAGTTCTCTTATTATGGTAGTCAAAAACCTTTACTATCGCCTTAGCTGAGCGTAACAAGGATATCTCGATTGAATGCATTGACTTTAATTGACTTACCTGAAAAATCCATCGTACAACTTGGAACTTGCGATTTCACCACTTATACCCTTGTTAATAATAACTTCTTATACGTAAATTAGAGGTATCCAAATACTAGAATCATCACTTTTCTATGATCAAACTAAAAGCATAATCATAGTAAACATATCACATGCTGAAGAACACACTTTAAAGATAAACCATGGTTAATAATTCACGAAATAGGAATGATAGAAAAATCGAGGTAAAGATATCCAAGATACAATACCATACCGGAAGTCCGAGAACATAACTCACAAGAAGATAATAAGATACTGATAATTCCTCAGAGAAAGTCAGAAGAAAAACACTGCTTATCAACTCTGGACTTCCGCCATAACAGAGATAATATATTTCCCGCATATATAAGACAAAACCATGATCAGTAGAAACTTAAGAATAATCTCACATAAACTTTTTACCATCGACTTTATTCCAACATATTAGAATAGAATTCGGGAGAGATAAAGAAATGCCGATCATGAACCAACCAAATCAACAACACTTTCGTCTAGTTTTACAGTCAGCTAACATTCTCACACACAATCATAATTTCATCAGAAAATGAACAACCACATAACCCCTGAAGGTGAATAAAAATCTATACAGAATACTCCAAGAGATCATTATAATCTATTCTACCATGATTATCATAATCAAACATTTTTACAGCTCAAATATCGTTTCTCTGACTAATTTCATCATCATAAACCCCGTATTGTTTTCCATTCACTAATGAACATCAAATCGGGAAGATTTCGGTAAAGACATACTTTAGACTTCATACTTATTTGAGTAGAATAGCCAAGACTAGCTTTTTCTTTATTCGTGATATTGCATCATCGGTGTAATCTTTAAAACATTCTGGAATTCTTCCCAAAACTGTTTCCACTTTCTAAACTATTTCCATCTCTGTATGCATTACTAATCGTTCCGTCACTAACTCTTTAGTTTCACACTTATGAACTTATTCAACTTGACTCGTAAAAATTTCGTTATAAATCAACACTAGTAAGGGGGTGGGGTCGTAAAGCCTCTAACTTGACTCTCATGACTACACACATATGATTTGGCATTCATCATTAATGTAATATCATAGTAATCACACAACTCGCTCCAAGCAAATTTTCACACTTATTCATGTTACAAATGTTTTCTATCACCCATAATTTCAGACAATGAATTTACTTACTCAAGTTTCATATTAATACCTAATTAAATACCCAACATCTAACTCTGATTTCTCTTACTATCTCTTGTCAAATTAGAGAACGTCTTACGGGTTTGAGTACATCGTCGTTTACTTGATTGCCATAGTCCAACTATGGTCTTACTTGTATCAGAATATCATAGCCCAGCTATAATCTTACATGTCGTCATGATGCCATAGTCCTGCTATGGTCTTACACGAAGTCTCATATCGATACTAATGCCATATCTCAGATAGGGTCTTACATGGGAACACATGTCGATGCTGATGTCATATCCCAGATATGGTCTTGCACAGGATCTCATATCGATGTCGACGCCATATCCAAGATATGGTCTTACAAGAGATCATATGTCGATGCCATGTCCCAGACATGGTCTTACAAGATTTCATAACGAAGCCAGGTCCAGACGTGGTCTTATACGGAATCAGTATTTGATGCCGATGCCATATCCCATATATGGTCTTACAAGGGATCATATATCGATGCCAATGCCATGTCCCAGACATGGTCTTACATAGGATCACATGTACTGCCATGGTCCAACCATGGTCTTATCCATCAATTCATCATTGAATGATCGTAGTCATCTCCTGCGTTCTACTTAATTTGACTTTCCAGTTCAACTCCCATACTATTATAATATTTGTGGCATCATAACAAAGTCATAAAACAAAACATTATATATTCTCTGATTGAACAATTAAACATGAGATTCAACTATGTGGACATACTGATTGTACATTATTCAAACAAATGTACATAGACACATATTCTGTTCATTGGGTAAGTTTACTCATCATATTCTCTTAATCAAATATATTGAGCACATAACACTGTATGCATGTCGAACTAATATGGATGAGCTTATCACCATATAACTTTCATTTCATTCCACGTTTTTCACATTTCTCAACTTTTGATTATCTCATTTTCTACCTTATTACACACATGTCATGAACTTCTATTCATACATTTTTGAATTTCAAAACATCATAAGCACATTTCAATCATCTCATTATCATTCTCAACATTATCGAAAATAGTTCGGTTGGGAATCATCTGTCTTAACAAAAAATTTCGTTAGAGTCAGAAGATATCACACTATCATGAGTAGTAATATGGCATGTATAGCTAAACTCTCATAAGCTAGGTTAGTCCAAGAATTGACTAAACCATAGCTCTAATACCACTAAATGTATCACTTCTTACCTGTATTCGACACCGAGACCGAGTATGAGGCATTACCATACTTAACTTGCTCAAACATACAACGTCGTAACATAAAATTTCGTTAAAATTTTAAAACTTCTCGTTCGAGATCATAACTTCCTTTTATAGGTCTACGGGACCTTAAACACACTTACGAGTGGTTCGGGATTGAATCAGAAAATCTTGAACACTTAGAAAATTTTTACTTAAAATAGGGCCACACGCCCGTGTGGTGAGGGACAAGCCCGTGTGGGCAGGCCGTGTGGTCACACACGCCCAGGTCCCTAGTCCGTGTGGATTTTATTTCTCATTTCGAACCTACAGGGGTTTTCACACGACTAGACACACGCCCGTGTCCATGGCCCATTTTCCTCTCACGGCCATGACACGCCCGTGTCCTCACCCGTGTGTGAAAACCTTGACATTCTGTTTCTGACGTCATCAACTCAATAAAGTCACACTACCAAGGCACACGCCCGTGTCCTTAGACCGTGTGGCTAATTAAATTCCTAATTTTAGGTGCAGACTTCACACGGCCTGGGCAGGCGCCCATGCTCTATGGCCATGCCTTCCACACGGTTAAAACATACGGCCGTGTCCCGTGTGGTTACTACTGGGCATACTAACTTGCCAACTTAGCATGCAGGGGGACACACGGCCTATCAACACGCCTATAAGGCTAACCGTGTGTCACACACGGCCTAGACACATGCCTGTATGACTATCCGTGTGGACAAATTCAAGTCTATTTTCCAAGCCATCTTGACACCCTCACTTGCACACGTTCGTATAGCATCACATATCATCATTTGTAATACTTAATCATCACATCTAGCCTATGATAACCTTACTAACTTCATATTCAGGAGAGAATACTGTCACATGCATAAATATATAATCAACAAAATCCATCATTCATGGCTATATTCAAGTTGAACCATAAACCATTTTAGGCCAACACATTTGGCTACATTAACAATGACTTAATTAATCAAAAGATAAGATCCCTATACATGCCATTACTCAAGAAGGCTTGAAAACTTATACACAAAATGACTGCTTGATTGTGTAAAAACATCTCCGGCGATCTTCAACCCGAGCTAGCTAAATTAACCTAAAGTGATAGGAAAGGAAGAGGAGTAAGCAATAATGCTTAGTAAGTTCATATGAAAATAATAAACAACTATTGACATTCATTTATTTTAGTCAACCACAAGGGTATTAAAATGTGACTTGCATTTAAATTCATGATTACGACTTAATCATTCATAATGCTTACTCTTTTGTCTTATAGATACCATTTACGTGTCTTGGCATTAGTCTTAACATCATAGTCTCTTCATTATAACTTGTTACATTCTTTAGTAAGTTATTTCCATCCTTTTAATCACATACTCATCATTTTTGAGGGACCATAGTTTTTGCATTTGGTTTAACCACTTTTCATTTGTCAAAACTCATATTCTATTATATTCTCAAAGTAACTTTATTCGACATCTAAGCCTGCCTTTTCTCTCTCTCAAACTCAATGAATCACAATTTAATCATATGCATTAATCTATATCATAATCCAAATTAAACTCATAATCTTAAGACATGATCACCTTCAAACCTTGTCATACATCGATTCATAATAAAAGGAGATTACTGACCGCAAGGTTATTAATGTCTCACAGGCATAACTTATTCATACACATTCTTACCATGAATTCATCATATACCGAATTCACTTCACATGAGTTCTAGATACATACATGTACCACCCGTGACATAGTCACATACTTTCTCGTTTTCAACATACCTGTTGAATCACTCAAAATGCTAAAAGATACTTGTGAGTCTCATACATATGGTATCATATCAACGCCATATTTCTGATATGGTCTTACATGAAATATCATATTCGACGCCATGTCCCTGACATGGTCTTATACGAAATCTCATATCGAGGCCATATCCCGGATATGGTCTTACACGAAACCTTAATTACCTTAGTATCGTGGCATTTGCATTCTATCCATTCTTAAAGTTCAATTAAATATTTTCATTCCTTGACATCTCGTCAAACTTGTAAATAATATATTTCATATGAACAATATAAAATTCATGCAATATCGAAATATCAAATACTTCACATAAGGTTGCCTTATTTACACATGAACTTACCTCGATACCGAAAGGGTAAAAAGGGACCTAATCGTCAATTTCTCTCTTTCCCTCCGTTCTAGGTCCGAATCTCATTTTCTTTGATCTATAACATCACATTTAGCTTATTCATTAGTCACATTATTCATTGTGACTCAAAAATCATACTATGGGAAAAATTATGTTTTTGCCCCTAAACTTTGTCAAAATTACGATTTTACCCCTAGGCTCATAAAATGAAATGTGTTCATTTTTCACACACCCAAGCCTAGCCGATTCATATTCCCTCCTATAGCAACTCAAGATTTCAATTATTACACACATTTACCACCTATTTTACAACCTTTACGAAAAGGTCCTTTTAGGTGTTTTCTTGGAAACACCTTTCACAAAAGTTATTTATTTAACAACTAAGACTCATTTTCTTCCATAAAAATTCAGAAATCAATAATAATGCTCTCATGGAAAAACCCTAGGTTTTCAACCATTTTGCAAAATAGTCCCCTCATTAGTTAGCTTGAGCTTCAAGGGTCTCAAAAGTACAAAAATCATCAAGTTGACTTACTTGTAAAGGTGAGGAGTTGCTAAAAACTTTCAAGCTTCCATGGTTGTTTTTCTTCAGAAAATTCGATGGAAAGAAGGATGATAAAAGATGATATTTTTTCTTCTCTTTATTTTATTTTATTTCTAGACAAATTACCACTAAAACCTCACCTAATTCATTGAAAATTTTATTTCTTTGTCCCCTATGACCAGCCTTAGAAATGTCTAATTGCACATTAGGGACCTCCAATTAATATTCTACAGCTATTAAACACCTTTTGCTTGTGGAACAACACTTTCACACTTTATGTGATTTAGTCCCTTTTCGCAATTTAGCATGCAATCGCTAAAATTAATGCACTAAAATTTTCATACACTCATATAATCATTCTAAAAAAATAAAATAATATTAAAACTAATTTCTCTGGCCTCGAATTAGTGGTTTTGAAACTACTGTTCTGACTAGCCCCAAAATCAGATTGTTACAATTATTGTGGTTACCACTGAGTCCTCCGTCGCACAGATCTGTCTAAGTCTGGGGATTACCTGTGCATATTAAACAAAAAGGGTGAGTTTATGTAAACTCAGTGTGTAATTTCGAAGAAACAAACAAACAATCAATATTCACAATGCACAGTTGAACAGTTTTGGGCCTAAGCCCTTTTCAGTATCAGTGACAGTTAGGGCTTAGCCCATCTTAGTACAGTGTCAAAAATGCAGCAGGGCCTTAGCCCATCACAGTATTAGTAGCTGTAACATTTATGCAGTAGCAAACTCCTACCCAACCAGCCTCTACACACCATCTTCATCCAACCCTACACTCTATGTGGGGATATAATCATCCCACCCATCCCTACACTCCAAGTAGTACCAAATGTGGCACAATACAGTAGTTTGCAGCTGAGCTGCCAGTAAATTAGGCTTAAAGCCTTTCAATATACTTCCTCCGAATAACAACAATAACCCAATGCAATACAACACATAATGGATGACATGCTATTATGCAATTTTATTACATATATTTAGTTCAGAAATTAACATGCCTAGTACAGATATCATTTAGTCAATTTCACACATTTAGGTGTCTAAGTAGCGCTTATCGACCCTACAGTAGGTTCACAGTTGACAAAGGCGACCTGTGCAACCTTAAAAACATTTCGATAAAAATAGGCCCACATGCCCATGTGATCTGCCCGTGTGGACCCACACGCCCGTGTGGCCCACTCGGCCCAAATTGGCCTTGGCTGTGTGATCCATTTTTAAAGTAACCCATGCTAGCTCAATACTCATATATGTTTTCACTATTTACTTATATGTTCATTCAAAGCTGTCTACTTGAGCAATTATCACTAAATTATTTATATCATGAGCTACAAAATTCCAAATTAAGATCCGTTTGATTTTTTTGAAACTAGACTCAAATAACTTTCTACCATAAAATTTTTAGAATTTATAGTTTACCAAATAAGTACAGTAAAATCTTTAAAGTTATCCCTATTCTGCTGTTTGATAGCTTCATCCTTTCCTTACTAAAAATTATTTATCCCTTAGTACGGAATTTAGATGATGTTTCCATTTGTTTCTCTTGAAAATAGAGTCATTAAGGATTTAAAGATATGAATTTAAGCCCCTAATTATTGTTTTACAATTTTTGATGATTTTCCTAATTCAGAATAGGGGAACCCGAACTCATTCTGACCTTGTCTCACAATATTTATTATATCTCATGATTTACAATTCCATTGCTTACACTATTTCTCCCATGAAAAACTAGACTCAATAAAATTTAATTTCATTTTTTATTCAACCTCTAAATCAATTCCCACTATTTTTGATGATTTTTCAAAGTTAGACTACTGCTGCTGTCCAAAACTATTTTAGTGCAAAATGTTGATTTCCATGTTTAGACTAATGCTACTGTCCAAAACTATTTTAGTGCAAAATGTTGAGTTCCAAGTTTATAACACCCTTATTTCCTTTCTCTACAATTTTTCGCATCATTTTCTCTTAATTCTCGATAGCAAGCAATTTCAGCTTTTCGCCAAATCCTATTTTCTGCGTTTTAGGGACACACCTGGTATCGTTTCTGATGCATAAGCACTCCTAAGCCTCTAGAACCTAAAAATCGACCAACATATCTCCAGATTAATCACTTAATTCGTTTTTAATAAACCAATTTCGGAAGGAATTCGACTAAAAACCTAGCAAAACCTTTACCTCGCTTGAGTAACCATGACTTCGCACAATTGCAGCATCGATTCAAAACCACCAGCCCCTTGATTAACTCCTAAACACAAAAAAGGAATCCCCCTTTTAGAGATTAACCAAGAACGATTAACAATAGACAAGACCGTTACTTATCGAACATGCGCAACCAACAATGAACAGTCGAATCAATTGGAAAAAAAAAGAGAAAGAACTGGAAGGTGAAAAAATAATGGAAATTTCAGCAGCAATTAGGGGAAAGAATCAGCAGAGGAGGGAAAAAGAAGAAGAAGAAAACGTCAGAAAAGGTTTGGGGAATTGGAGAGAAAACTGAAACTCTAACTTTTTTTTTTACAACAAAAAGATAATCAGATTATTTTCTGATAACCTCTCCCCAATTATCTCCTAAAATCACTCCCTATTAACCCACTAAAACACAACTACTCAGAATTTTCCCCAACACAACTCTTAGCTAAAATTGGAGAAAAAATATTGTCTCTATGCCATCACAGAGAATTTAACACAGGACCTCCAACACTCCACTTAACCACCAGGCCAGCAGGCCCATTCTGATATAAACTTACTAACTGAAACACCCCAAACCCGGCCCACGAGCCTTGACCGGATCTGGTATGTTCCTCAGTGTAAACCATCTCAAATTCTTTTGCTTCTTAGGAAAAACTTGTGCGATTTTAAAAAATATTATTTTGGGTTGGGCTTGAGTTGAAAACGAATTCGATTTTATATTGAAAACCCTTTTTAATTTTAAGTGATAAAACATATAGAGTATATTCAAAAATAAATTACTTAATCTTTAACTTAATAAAAATTTGTAATCATAATAAATAAAAGTAAAAAAAGAAATAAAGAAATTCAACTTTGGCCTTATGGCCTTATTACATCAAATAATTCCCAAAATAAACGTAAAATACTTAAGAAAACGTCCAAATCATAAATTTCTTGCTGTGCATGGCCATCCCTAAGCTTCTGCCGAGCCCGGTCCATTACTGTTCGTCACCTGAAAATAGTCCCACAACGGGGTGAGTCAAACAGACTCAATGTGTAACCAACACTAAAATTTAATAGATTTAGGCATACCATACAAATCATGTTCACATAATATTTCAAGATAATGATGCAATCCCGAACCCATACCTAGATGCCATCCGCTACACATCCCCGTACCAACCTGCACACCGTGGGGACTACTAAGTCAACCCTCCATCCGCTACACTCCATCGAAGGCAGTCGCTGCAGTCGACGCGCTCATCGCCCATATATAATTCGTGGCATAGCCACCAGATAATTGTGTCATGACACACCACATTCAGATAATGTAACCGAAGTTACCACATTCAGATAATGTAACCGAAGTTACCACATTCAGGTAATGTGACCGAAGCCACCACATTCAGATAGTGAGACCGAAGTCACCACGTTCACTTCCCCTTTCTCATATAACCCGAATGCCCCATTTTATTCATGTCATGCTTATCATACTTAAATTCACATTCATGTCATTTTTCACATGTTAAAATATAACATATTTCGTAATCCTAGTAGGAGTAGGAAACGTACCTGAGTACTTTGTACCACATTAGGGTACCTTAGCCATATTCACATTCTTATACATACTTATATTAAATATTTCCATATAACGTATTAAAGATAGTGTGGGGTACACACCTGATTTGCTTAACGAATTCCTTGAAATCCCGAAAAAACTGATCTATTGCTTTAGATCTCAATTCCTACATTTGGTAACCTTAGTATGTTAGCATAAAGCCTATAAAACCAAATCCTAGTAGGATTTGTATTCTTAAAACCTACCTTGTTGTCGAATTGACTATAGTCAAATCCCAAAAACTTGTATTCTTCTCATTTGAAATCGGCTACTCACTAGATCCCTTGAATCTGTTAGTTTTCGGCTTAAAATAGATAATAATAGATCTAACTACTAAAATAGGCCTTGGCTGAATGCTATAGACACTTACCTTGTGGATTTTAAATCCCAAAAACTCACTGAATAACTAGGGAACACACGGCTTATGGTGTACCTTTGGGAAAAGAACTTTTCCTTCCTTGTAGTCGACACTTAGTAAATCCCGAAAAATCTCTTCAAGGTTTCGGCAACAAGAATATTGATGGGATTAATCCTAGATTTCGACAAATCTAAAAGAAAAGAATAGAAATCAAACTTGTTCTTACCTTTGAAGAAATCGACAGCACCTAAGCTTGAAGCCACTTGAGATATTCGGCTATGGCCTTAAAAGGCTTACTTCCGGCTTTTGGAGGGATTAGAAAGAAAAGAGAAGGAAGAGTAAAGATGGAGGATTCGGCTAGAACACAAGGTATTTCGGCTTTGGCTAACAAAGAGAAGAAGAATAAAAACTGTAGGAAATTCGGCAGAGAGAGGAGAACTGTAGAGAATTTCGGCAGAGGTTTTCTTGAAGAGAAAAGAATGAATGAAGAATAGCCTTACTCTTCCTTTTATAGCCGAAATTACTAGGCTAGAGTCCCTTACTTGGCCACCACTCTTCTATTTGATAGCTTTATCCTTTTAATTATCACTTTATTAAAAGAATAATCCCTTATTATCTCCTTGAAAATAATTTAAGATAAATCATCATTTATCCTTCTATTTAGCCGAAATTTAAAGAGAATAAAACTCCTCTTTTAAGAGCCTTAATGCCATCCACCTCTCTGCTTCTGGAAGCAAAAATAAAACTTCTTTTATTTGCTTCCCAAGTGACTCGAACCCTGGCCCAAATACCTGCTTGTGGCGTCACCCACCTGGGCCTTAAGTGACATCTTTAGGACACTTTTCCAAGCCTGATTGTGTGTCAAATTCCTCCTATTAATTTTCTTAAGGCCACCTTGCCTTAATTTCCTCTTTTTAAACCTTAAAACGTGACATTTCTTTACATTTCCAAGTTTCCAAAAATTTTCGTTTGCCTCCTTTAAACTTAACATTTCCTTACATTTCCAAGTTTCCAGAAATGTTCACTTTCCTCTTTTGAATCATTTCTAAATCATTTCTTTACATTTCCTAGTTTCCAAAAATGTTCACTTTCCTCTTTTAAACTTCACATTTCCATACATTTCCAGGTTTCCAAAAATGTTCAAAATGCATTCATAACACATAAGACATGTCATTTCATACAATTAAACCGAAAATGCATAGGCCCTTTTCAGGATGTTATAGTTCTACCCTCCTTAAAATAATTTCGTCCTCGAAATTACTTACTAACGAACAATCGTACGGTCTAACTCACCCCACTACGCTACTGCTGCGCACTCTGATCTTAAAGAACTATCATACTTTCTAGGCACATTCTCTAGGTTCACATCCAAGGTTTCAGGCACTTTCCTAGCAATACAAGAATAAGCTAGCCCTATAACAAGCAAAGCAATTAAGGGTATTCCAGAAATAAGGAACGTACCCGTTGTCAAATCTGGCACATCTTCCTCCTCGCGACGGCCAACTGCATAAACTAACCTTTGTTGCCTCGCGTCTGCACCTTCAGCATCTCTGCTTGGTGCTCCACGTCCTCGGCCCGAACCATTTCCTCCATGGTTCGGTCCACGACCTTGCTGAGGCTGCTGTCCACCTCTACCAGCCTGATTAACATTCTGAGCTGCTGGTCGTCTTTCATCTGGTTTCTTAGGACAATCTTTGAGCATATGGTCCTTTGACCCACACCTAAAACATCCTCCCGTCTTTTTCCAGCACTCCCCTAAGTGCTTCTTTCCACAATGATCACAAGGACGATACTGCCATCCTGTACCAGCTTGCTGATTCCGCGGCCCATCAACGCTAGGCCTCTTATTCCCAGATGATTCAGACATTCAAAACCTCTTTTTGGCCTGTTCCGATCCATGGTCTGCTTGGTAGAATCCTTAATTCCCTCGGCTACCTTGGCCTTTTCGACTAAAGCAGAAAACTCCCGCTCCTGATGCGGTGCTATCAACAATCTCAGATCATCCCTTAGTCCGTCCTCAAAACGGACACAACGTTCATGCTTAATTGCCACTATTCCTCGGGCATACCGGCTCAACTTCAGAAATTCAGCTTCATATTCCGCAATAGACTTGTTCCCTTGAACCAGTCCCAGAAATGCTTTCCTTTGCTCATCAGCATACCTGGTTCCAACATACTTCTTTTGATACGCTTCCTTAACATACTCCCAGGTCAGATCCTCAGCTGTGGCACCATCCCGAACAGTTAACCACCATTGATACGCTTCATCGCGTAGCAGTGCCACCATTCCTTTTAGCTTCTCCTCAGGGGTCAGATCGAGCTCATCCATAATACGCTCAGTTGCCTCCAACCAATATTCAGCCGTACTGGGTGCCACCCCATATACTCCTCGAAACATCTCAGCTCCATTAGCTCGGAGCTGCTCAGGCATAGATTTTCGAATTCCCCTATTTCCACCTGCGCTAGCCGCCATTTCCAAAACTCGCAGCACAGCCTGCGACACAGCATCATCCCCCGTCTAAGCCTGCTGCTCAACACCAACAGCTGGGGGTGGTGGTGGCGGTGGTATCTCATTATCAGACCCTTGACCCGATCTAACGGGTTCGGACCTAGTCATTCTTCCTCTACCGCGTCCACAACGACCACGTCCTCTAGAGCTCATTTCTAACGTCGCGATCTGATTAAGAAGTTTTATGAATTAGTCCTTGTTTCACTTGATTACCCGCGAAGAAGTTTTATGAAAAGAATTTTAGAAGTGGTTCTTTCGTATTCATACATGCACTCAGTCTTTACATTCATTCATTCATCCATCAATCAATTATGAACTTCCGTTCATTCTGAGAAATGTTGTAGTTTTCATTGTTGTCGTTTTTCCACTACCTAGGGGTATTATCGTAATTTGCCCTACAGAGGTATTTTCGTAAATTTTTTTTAAAAATAAGGTTCCTTGTGGATTTTTTCAATAATGGTATTTTGGTAATTTTGTATTCCCGGGGTATTTTTGGAAATTTTAAAATTACAGGGTATTTCGGTAATTTTGGAACTCGGGGGTATTTTGGTAATAAACCAGGGTAAATTTGTAAATCTTACTAAATCAAGGGTATTTCAACATTTGCAAAACTTGAGGGTTCTTTTTGAGCATTTGTTTTCCAAGTCGGTGATGTTGCAAAAATTTTGGAAATCAGGGTCATTTTGGTAATTTTATAAGTTAGGGGCAATTTCGTAATTTTCCAAAATCAAAGTATTTTGATATTTTGCAAATTAGAGTTTTTTGGACTTGTTATAAAGTAATGAATTTTTTTTTAATAAAAACTGTGGGTATTTTGGAAATTTCATAAACCAAGGGCATTTTTGTAATTTTACCACTAGGGGTATTTTAGTAATTTTGTAAATCAAGAAATATTTCAGAAAAATTTTATGGGATAGCTTGTATAAATCAAAAGGGTAATTTAGTCATTTTAAAACTAGGGTTTCCATAAAAATGTGGCTAATCCCTTTCGGGTTTTAGGTAGGGGTTTAGCCTGTGACTGAGTCCTCTTGATTAGGGTGAACCGAAACTACGCACCAGGTAGGATTCCTGTGAAGAGGAGGTGAGTCACTAGGACTGCTTAAATACCAGGCTCTTCCGGATCCAATCCTAGACATGCGCACAATGGTTGCCATACCCTAACTCGGCGACTTAGCCATAGGTTTGTTTAATTAAGCATTAAGTCTTATGTAATAGTTGGGGTAAACTAGTCCTAGGGTTCAAATACTTATCATGCTAGTCTACGTTCCATTCTATTTCTACCCTTCTACAGATCACAATATAAATCACCCAAAGGTTAGGGGTACTTACCTGGTGGACTTCGGGTCGGAGACTTAGGTGCCATGCCAGAAAACCTGCTTACTTCCAAAAATATTTTCATAAAACTCATTTGGGATCAATTTGAAAATGTTTTGGGCCTTAGACCACAGGCCGAGAGTTTAAAACTGGGCTCTGATACCAAATTGAAACACCCCAAACCCAGCCCACTAGCCTTGACCGGATCTGGTATGTTCCTCGGTGTAAACCGTTTCAAATTCTTTTGCTTCTTAGGAAAAACTTGTGCGATTTTAAAAAATATTATTTTGGGTTGGGCTTGAGTTGAAAACGAATTCGATTTTATATTGAAAACCCTTTTTAATTTTAAGTGATAAAACATATAGAGTATATTCAAAAATAAATTACTTAATCTTTAACTTAATAAAAATTTGTAATCATAATAAATAAAAGTAAAAAAGAAATAAAGAAATTCAAATTTGGCCTTATGGCCTTATTACATCAAATAATTCCAAAAATAAACGTAAAATACTTAAGAAAACGTCCAAATCATAAATTTCTTGCTGTGCATGGCCATCCCTAAGCTTCTGCCGAGCCCGGTCCATTACTGTTCGTCACCTAAAAATAGTCCCACAACGGGGTGAGTCAAACAGACTCAATGTGTAACCAACACTAAAATTTAATAGATTTAGGCATACCATACAAATCATGTTCACATAATATTTCAAGATAATGATGCAATCCCGAACCCATACCTAGATGCCATCCGCTACACATCCCCGTACCAACCTGCACACCGTGGGGACTACTAAGTCAACCCTCCATCCGCTACACTCCATCGAAGGCAGTCGCTGCAGTCGACGTGCTCATCGCCCATATATAATTCGTGGCATAGCCACCAGATAATTGTGTCATGAGACACCACATTCAGATAATGTAACCGAAGTTACCACATTCATATAATGTAACCGAAGTTACAACATTCAGATAATGTGACCGAAGCCACCACATTCAGATAGTGAGACCAAAGTCACTACGTTCACTTCCCCTTTCTCATATAACCCGAATGCCCCATTTTATTCATGTCATGCATATCATACTTAAATTCATATTCATGTCATTTTTCACATGTTAAAATATAACATATTTCGTAATCCTAGTAGGAGTAGGAAACATACCTGAGTACTTTGTACCACATTAGGGTACCTTAGCCATATTCACATTCTTATACATACTTATATTAAATATTGCCATATAACGTATTAAAGATAGTGTGGGGTACACACCTGATTTGCTTAACGAATTCCTTGAAATCCCGAAAAAACCGATCTATTGCTTTAGATCTCAATTCCTACATTTGGTAACCTTAGTATGTTAGCATAAAGCCTATAAAACCAAATCCTAGTAGGATTTGTATTCTTAAAACCTACCTTGTTGTCGAATTGACTATAGTCAAATCCTGAAAACTTGTATTCTTCTCCTTTGAAATCGGCTACCACTAGATCCCTTGAATCTGTTAGTTTTCGGCTTAAAACACATAATAATAGATCTAACTACTAAAATAGGCCTTGGCCGAATGCTATAGACACTTACCTTGTGGATTTTAAATCCCGAAACTCATCGAATAACTAGGGAACACGCGGCTTATGGTGTACCTTCAGGAAAAGAACTTCTCCTTCCTTGTAGTCGACACTTAGTAAATCCCGAAAGATCTCTTCAAGGTTTCGGCAACAAGAATATTGATGGGATTAATCCTAGATTTCGACAAATCTAAAAGAAAAGAATAGAAATCAAACTTTGTTCTTACCTTTGAAGAAATCGACAGCACCTAAGCTTGAAGCCACTTGAGATATTCGGCTATGGCTTAAAAGGCTTACTTCCGACTTTTGGAGGGATTAGAAAGAAAAGAGAAGGAAGAATAAAGATAGAGGATTCGGCTAGAACACAAGGTATTTCGGCTTTGGCTAACAAAGAGAAGAAGAATAAAAACTGTAGGAAATTCGGCAGAGAGAGGAGAAACTTTAGAGAATTTCGGCAGAGGTTTTCTTGAAGAGAAAAGAATGAATGAAGAATAGCCTTACTCTTCCTTTTATAGCCTAAATTACTAGGCTAGAGTCCCTTACTTGGCCACCACTCTTCTATTTGATAGCTTTATATCACTTTATTAAAAGAATAATCGCTTATTATCTCCTTGAAAATAATCTAAGATAAATCATCATTTATCCTTCTATTTAGCCGAAATTTAAAGAGAATAAAACTCCTCTTTTAAGAGCCTTAATGCCGTCCACCTCTCTGCTTCTGGAAGCAAAAATAAAACTTCTTTTATTTGCTTCCCAAATGACTCGAACCCTGGCCCAAATACCTGCTTGTGGCGTCACCCACCTGGGCCTTAAGTGACATCTTCAGGCCACTTTTCCAAGCCTGATTGTGTGTCAAATTCCTCCTATTAATTTTCTTAAGGCCACCTTGCCTTAATTTCCTCTTTTTAAACCTTAAAACGTGACATTTCTTTACATTTCCAAGTTTCCAAAAATTTTCGTTTGCCTCTTTTAAACTTAACATTTCCTTACATTTCCAAGTTTCTAGAAATGTTCATTTTCCTTTTTTGAATCATTTTTAAATCATTTCTTTACATTTCCTAGTTTCCAAAAATGTTCACTTTCCTCTTTTAAACTTCACATTTCCATACATTTCCAGGTTTCCAAAAATGTTCAAAATGCATTCATAACACATAAGACATGTCATTTCATACAATTAAACCGAAAATGGATAGGCCCTTTTCAGGATGTTACACTAACAATTAAACTTAAGCCCTTTGCACAACGTTAAGGCTTTATTTATAAAAATACTAAAGTTTTCCCAAGTAAGGCCTGAACTTAGGACCTCTCACACACTCCTAGAACACATAACCACTAAAGAAAATAGACATTGTGTGTCACACATACATGAAATCAAAAAATTAAAAGTTTGGGGCGTTACAATTGTTTTGCAAGTGCTACGAGAGAAAAAAATATATGGAAAGCCTAGCAAGTGTGAATTCTGGTTATCAAAAGTTGTGTTTTTGGGACATGTTAAATCGGAAAATGGAGTTAGAGTTTATTCAAAAAAGATTGAGGCCATTGTTCAGTTGAAAGCACCAAGGAATGTGTTAGAGGTTAATAGTTTTCTTGGTTTGGCTGGTTACTATAGAAGATTCGTAAATGGATTTTTGAAGATAGCTTTGCCGATGACAAAGCTGTTGCACAAAAATAATTAGTTCGTTTGGAGCAATGAATGCAATAGCCCATTTTTCAGTGAAATCGGGACAGTGGTTTAAGACCACAAATCTGATATGAAATTAAGGTTTATTTTTATAATCATTATATGGTCCGTAATATGGTAGATATGTCATGTGAAAATTGTGATATGAAAATTTTATTGATTTAGTGCTTAATTATGAGAATGACTAAATTGCATAAAATGCGAAAGTTGAATTCTAGTAGCTGTAAGGATCAAATAGCTATGGAATTCAAAACTTAAGGCCCTTATATGGTGATTAGACCATTAAGAAAAGTATGTAGATTTTCTTGGTGGTTCATCCATGAAAAAATAAGAAAAGGCAAGGGACTAAATTGGAAATCACAAAATTGAAAAGATGTTAATTAAATAAAAAGAAATAATCATCTAGTTTCATATCATATTCCCCAAAATTTCTATGGAAACCCTAGGAGAGAGGAAGACAACTTATCAAACTTGAAAAGGTATGAAATCAAGTCTCATTTTTAATGATTTTTATCTTTTTTAAACCCAGATAGTCTAATCTCTCTATTTAGGGGATTAATTTGAAAAGTTATTAAGGTTTAGAAAATGGGTCATGGATGTAAATGCTGGAAATTAGAAATTTATGGTGGAAAATGAAAGATTATTGATAGATAAACAACTTTTACAAAGTGATTTTTGATGAAAACTTGATTTAGGGACTAAAATGTAAACTTATGAAATTGAGGGAAAATTTCTAAAATTTTATGTATACATGTGTTGCAAAATTTGTAATGGGGCTTTTATTAGGCTTGAAATAGGGAGTAATTTTCATAATTTTCATTTTCCGAACCTAGGGACAAAATAAGAATTTATGGAAAAGTTAGGGGCAAAATGGTAATTTTGCCTATGACGTAAATTGAGTTCATTTAAATAAGAAATGTGTGGAATTGATGGTTAAATTCATTTATATAGATTCAAAAAACACAAATTCGAGGCTAGATCGAGGAAACGAAAAGATTTCGGATTAGTAAATTATTACGCGAACAAGTGTCAAGGTAAGTTCGTGTAACTTAATCGAACCTGTAAGTATGATAATTGAATGTTGTGTTGTATGTAATGTGATTTATATTGATGTGTATTGTTTGTATGCTTTGATGGAAAATTAAATACATGCTTGAAATGATGAAAAATGGGTTAAATCCCGATTGAATATTGAGTTCCGATGAGTAGATGTGCTTTCCCGAAATGAATGAGGTCCTACATTTGTTGCGGACGGGATTTAGCTTGGACGAGTAATCCCATTGACCTTGTTATATAAAGGATTTAGCTCAGACGAGTAATCCTAATATAATACCTCTCGAGTATGCGTTAATATTAGGGTTTAGCCTGGACTAGTAATCCTAATCGAGCTTTTTGAGCATATGCTATATAAAGGATTTAGCCTGGACGGGTAATCCTGTTATACGATATGTGGCTTGGGAGTGTGTTCCTTGGTTAAGTTCCCGAAGGGGTACCCTGGGATAAGAAATTGATGGACTTTTGAATCGTACACTTCGGGTGTAGTACTTGAGCATTCAACGAAATTCAATGATTCAATGCACATATAACACTCTTAACAAGGTATAAGAATTATGTGTTAAAATGGTAATGTCTTGAAAAAACATTGCATGATGAGCTCATCTATTTTTACTTGACATGTATGTAAGTGTTGTGACTAACATGTTTGATTGAAGGCATGTGCTTAGGAAATTTTGCTAATGGATGAAAAACATGATGTTGTGTGTTTAAATGTAATAAACAGGATTGGTAAGTTTAGTTTCTGTTATACGAACTTACTAAGCATGTAATGCTTACTCCATTTATTTTTCCCCTATTTTATAGTGCTCGGAAGCTCACGAAGGTTGGAGATCACTGGAGCATCGTCACACTATCAACTAGCTATCTTGGGTATATATAGTAGAATCATTTTGGTATAATGGAATGTATAAGACAACTAGGCCAAATAGTGGCTTAAAAATGATGTTTTGTAACCTAGCCATTAGAATGGCTAGTAATGGTTCATTTTGGTATTACTATGTAGGTTATTATGATATATCTCCACATGTGGTAAGTTAATTATATGTGACTAAATGTTGTTATTGCCAAAGTTAAACCAAGGTAAGTTTATATGCATTGTGCTTGAAATGAAATGCCTTGTTGAATGATGGAATTGTTTAATTTGTATGCTTGGAATTGGTTGGAATTGGATGTGTGTTCCAAGTGCAGGTCTAGGGTGAAATTTTGGGTGAGAAATGGAGCTAAAAATGGCTTCATTTTGTCCACACGGGCAGACACACGGGCGTGTGTCTAGACTGTGTGTGACACACGGCCTGGTAACATGGGAATGTGGTTAGGCCGTGTTTCCGTTGCACCCTAATTTTGAGAAACAGAATGCTCAGAATTTGGCACACGGGCAGAGACAAGGGCATGTGTCTCATCCTTGTGTGCCACACGGCCTAGAACACGGACGTGTGTCTTGGCCGTGTGAAACCTGCACCTAATTTGAATTAAATTAATTAACCATACAGCCTTGCACACGGGCATGTGACATGGTCGTGTATGCAAGTCAGAGAGTTACACGGGGTCGAACACGGCTTCTAACACGGGCATGTCCCAAGGTCACACGGGCGTGTCCCTTGGACTACACGGGCGTGTGAACCCTGAGCCTTAGAAAAATTTTGAAAAGTCCCGACTCGTTTGAAAAATTTGTAATGTTTCCGATTAAGTCCTGACTCGTTTCTAAAGCTCATATTGGGCCTCGAGGGTCCATTTAAGGGATGTTTCAAACAATCTCGGTTAATAAATAGTAACTTGATGATTTATCTGTAAATATTTTTGAATGTTTTGGTAATGCTCCGAAACCTTGTTCTGACGACGGATACGGGTTAGGGGTGTTACATTTAGTGGTATTAGAGCTATGGTTTAGCCAATTCTTGGATTTGACGTAGCAAACACGAGTTTAGCTATACATGTCATTATATAATTGTGATAGTGTGATGACTCCTGATCATTTTAAATTTATTTTTTCATATAGTAATGTCATCCAACCGAGCTAGAGTTGAATCTGAAGAAGCTGAGAGCAATGCTTCAGCTTCAGTTCAAAGAGTTGCATCTGCGTCCGGTAGTGAAAGGTCAGTGTCTGAGGGCCGAAGTGAGGAGGCAAAACAAGCCTTCTTTCAAATGATGAATGAATGGTTTAAACAATACTTGAGAACAAATCCTGCTGTACAACAACCTCCCCCACTTGCTCTTCAATCAGTTCCTGAAGTACCATAGGGTGCTGAACCTATTATAATTGGTAAGCTTCCGATAGATAAAATCTGCAAGCATGGGGCGGAAGAATTTAGAGCTACCGCAGATGATTCGAAAAGGGTTGAGTTTTGGCTAGAAAATACTATTCTAGTTTTTGATGAACTATCTTGCACACTTGCTGAATGTCTAAAATGTGCAGTATCCCTACTAAAAGATACAACTTGTCATTGGTGGAATACCATAACTTCAGTTGTACCGAGAGAGAATGTCACATGGGAATTCTTCTAGGCTGAATTTAGGAAGAAGTATGTGAGTCAGAGGTTCATGGATCAGAAAAAGAAAGAATTTCTAGAGCTTAAACAAGGAAACATGACTGTATCTGAGTATGAACGAGAATTTGTTAAACTGAGTAAATATGCCAGAGAATGGGTCCAGTCTGAGGCCGAGATGTGTAAACGCTTTGAAGAAGGTTTAAATGAAGATATAAAATTGTTTATTGGAATTCTCGAATTAAGGGAATTTGCGGTGTTAGCCGGTCGTGCACACAAAGCTGAGGAACTGAGTAAAGAAAAGAAACAAGCCGGAAGAGAGGCTTGGGTTTATGGAAAAAGAACTATGAGTAAGTCACAATCATTTGCTTCTAAGAAATTAAAGAGGTATTATGATCATGTTACCACCTCTACGAGGTATTCTGGAAGAGAGCGGGGCTCTCAACGTACTAACCGGAGGTATTCATCTCCGTCTGTGACCAGTGTGGGTAGTGTTGGTAATCCCAAACCAAAATGTAAACACTATAACAAATTTCATCATGGGGAATGTCAGTCTAGAACTGGAGCTTGTTTCGAATATGGTTCTCTTGAGCATTTTCTCAGGTATTGTCCCGAAAGAGTTGAAAAAGAAATAGAATCAGCTCCAAAGCCTAGTAACCCTATTGCGAGAGGCAGACCACGCTGTCACCTTGGTAATGTTAGTGGTGGTTGAGGTACTACCAGGGATACTATAGTTAGATCTGAGGCATGAGCACCGGCGAGGACATATGCTATTTGTGCTAGAGAAGATGCCTCTGCGCCAAATGTCATTACTGGTACATTTTCTCTACTTGATACTGATATTACTGCATTGATTGATCCTGGTTCCACATATTCATATATATGCACGAACCTAGTGTCTGTTAAAAATTTGTCTGTTGAATTCACTGAATTTGTGGTTAAAGTTTCAAACCTTCTGGGCCAGTGTGTAATCGTGGATAAAGTTTGTAAGAACTGTCCATTGATGGTACAAGGTTATTGTTTTTCAACTGACTTGATGTTATTGCCATTTGATGGATTTGATGTGATTTTGGGAATGGATTGGTTAACCCGATATGATGTAGTTGTAAATTGTAAGCAGAAATATATTGTATTGAAATGTGAGAATGGTGAACTACTTCATGTTGAATCTGATAAACTAGATGGATTACCCAATGAGATTTCAGTAATATCAGCACAGAAATATGTCAAGAAAGGGTATGATGCTTATCTTGCGTATGTGATGGATACTAAAGTATTTGAGGAGAATATTCAGTCAGTGCCAGTAGTATGTGAATTTCCCGATGTATTCCCAGAAGAATTACCTAGTTTACCACCGGATAGAGAAGTGGAATTCTCTATAGATCTTGTTTCGGGTACGACACTGATATCCATAGCCCCTTACAGAATGGCTCCTACCGAATTGAAAGAGCTAAAAGTACAGTTACAAGAGTTGATTGACAGAGGTTTTGCTCGACCTAGTTTCTCACCTTGAGGTGCGCTGGTTTTGTTCGTAAAGAAGAAAGATGGATCGTTGAGGCTGTGCATTGATTACAGACAACTCAACAAAGTTACAATAAAGAACAAGTATCCATTGCCTCGTATTGATGACTTGTTTGTAACACCCCTTACCCGTAATCTACGCTGGAACCGGGTACAAGGCGTTACTGTACTTGACTCACATGCTCATACAACTTTGGGTTATCAAAATCCATTCCACATTAAAACTTTTCCATTCTCATATTTAACCTCCTTATAATGGGCCTACAAGGCCCTAAACATACTTCCAGAAGGTTTTGGAAATAAATCGGAAACTTTTACACACTTAATTTTTTTTTACCTAAACAGGGGCCACACGCTCGTGTGAAATGGGACACGCCCGTGTAGGCAGGCCATGTGGTCACACACGCCCATGTCCCTCACCCGTGGTCGATAATGACTTATTTCACACGGTCGAACACACACCTGTGTCCCTCACACGGCCTCGACACGTCCATGTCTCAGCCCGTGTGCCAAGACCTTGGCATTCTGTTTATGACGTCATCACCTCACTATGGTCACACGGCCAAGGAACACGCTCGTGTCCTTAGACCATGTCTTGAAATAAATCCCTAAATTCATGTGCAAACTTCACACGGTCTGGGAACACGCCCATGCCTTTGGCCGTGCCTTCCACACGGCTGAGACACATGGCCGTGTCTCTGCCCGTGTGTTTACTACTGAGCTTACTGACTTGCAATTCTAACATGCAAGGGGACACACGGCCTAGTCACACACCAATGCAATTGACCGTGTGTCACACACAGCCTAGACACACGCTCGTGTGCCTACCTGTGTGGACAAGAACAAGGCTATTTGCCAAGCTCTTTCATCACCCTAACTCACTCAAGCATAATTCATAACCAAACAACCCAATCATATACCCTACACAATCATGAATAATATCATATTTTCATTGATTAATAGTTTTGAGCCATTAACTATGGCCATGTACAAAAGAATTCATCTTTAAGGGAGCCAATATAGTCTTGGCCAAAATAACAAAACAATTTACCTAGTCTAGCCCTTGTACATGCCATACTTAAAATGCTAATTCTAGATATACCGAGATGAGCTAGTAGTATGGGTGGTCTTCCAATTGTCTTCGTATCTCGACCCGGCTCTTTGACACTATAAAACAAGGGAAAAGAAAGGGAGTAAGCTTTAGTAAGTTTACATGTAAACAATAAACATCATAACATATGCTACTCAACAATTAGCATTACATACTAAGCAAGAACAATTCACATTTCATAGTCATGCTTACTCATTCATCTCTTACCACTTTCCCACCATATCACAAACTAAATGCTCTTATTGTTTAACATACATCCCTGCACTTATCACCACACAATCACATGAAACAACAAATCAAAATTTCACATTAGGCCATTCTTAATAATACCAAACACTCAGTGATTTCGCACTTAGCCCACCATTTATCTTTAACAGGGTAGTATCGCACACAGCCCACCAACAAGAATATTTACGGTGGTATCGCACATAGCCCACCAAATGATA
Source organism: Gossypium australe (assembly GCA_005393395.2). Lineage (NCBI taxonomy): Eukaryota > Viridiplantae > Streptophyta > Magnoliopsida > Malvales > Malvaceae > Gossypium > Gossypium australe. The sequence continues at coordinate 25,948,249 of CM016618.1, forward strand.
ATATAAATGATGGTATCGCACACATCCCATCGTAAATAAGAAATAAGGTGGTATCGCACATAGCCCACCAACAAGAATATTTAAAGTGGTATCGCACACAGCCTACCATTATTTAGTACGGATAATATTCCACACTTACATATCTATTTCAACATTCATACGAAATTTTTTCATTTTCTACCAAATTCAATCCATTTAAATCGCAAGTATTCTCAATCATCCAATGCATCAATAAGTAACAACATATGTATTTAAGATGCATTATTTGCACATAAACTTACCTCAGTGCAAAACGCGTTAATCAGCGGTCTATTCCGTAACCTTGCCTTTTCCTCGGTCAAGGTTGATTCCACGCTCTTCTTGGTCTATAACAACAAAAATTCACTCATTCAATCATTTTATCATCATAATCTCTACTCAAGAAAAAAATGACCGTTTTTCCTTTGTACGTTGGCAAAATTATGATTTTGCCCCTTGACTCGTAAATCATTCTTCACCACATTTTCTCATTAAACAAGCCTAGCTGAACATTTATTACTCTTACAACTACTTATAATTCCAATTATTTCATGCATTTATTACACATTTTCAATCTTTGCATTCAAGTCCTATTTAGGTGTTTTCATACTAACACCTTTCACAAAAGTTGTTTCTCATCTCACTTTCATTTTCTTCCATAAAAACTCAGCTAACAACATAAACTCTCTCATGGCAAGTCCCTAAACTTTCAACCATTTAACAAATTAGTCCCCTCACTAGCTAGCTTAAGCTTTGGGGACTCTAAAAGTACAAAAATCCTCAAAAATAATCATAAAAATCACTTACTTGCAAGGAGATAGCTTAGCTAAAAGTTTGAACCCCAAAAACTCTATTTTTCTCTTCAATTTTCAGTGGAAGAAGGAGGGTGAATAGTGAAAGATGATAGCTTTCTTTTTATCTTATTTTATTAATCTTTTGTCACCTAATTTCACCAAAAATTAAATGCTCTTGTCTCCCTAAGCTATATGGCCGACCAACACACATCTATTGGCCTAATTTCACTTTAAATATGTAACACCCTTAACCCGTATCTGTCACTAGAATGGGTTATGAGGCATTACCGATCTAAACCCAACCCAGAATAGGCATTCATATACATAAATCATACTTCTTTATTACAAGTTCGAATCAAATGAACTTCATTCGTATGGCTATCAATTTCCGAATTCATTATCGAACACACTTCAATTATATAACAGTACATCATAGCTGATCAAAATTTTATCAATAATTATATCATACTAACTTTCGCATATATAAAAATCAACATATACCATTTCATTCATAGAACATTTTAAAACATTATCATAGCAACTATCTCACATGCATGTAATCAGCCAAACCGTTTACCTAACCATTTTAATACGTCTCATAGCCAAATACACAAGCACTTTATGACCAAATTATTAAAGCAACTCATAAGGCCGAATATGCCCAAAGTATTACATATTCAATAATCTAAATCTAATGAACATTTCATCAATAATATACTCAGCTTCTCACGACATTTATACATTTATTCATATCCCATTATATCTACTAAGACACATTACATGCTCATCAATACAATACATATACTAAAACCAAATCTCATAGTCACTTACATCTTCTAATCGAACATGTTTTAAGCTTACTAAAAGAGCTATTTATAAGTCATGCATATCATTACACAATCAAGATATATAACCCAAAATACCAGTCATACATATCATGAAACTTACTTACCCAATTATGCAAAATACCATGGTCAAAATTTCACAACTATTAACTAAATCAATATTCAATCAAACCAAGAACATCCATCACACATAATATACTATATGGTATACTTCTAAAATGAGCTAAATACTTGATCAAGTACACATCATGAATAACTTCATTATCAAACCATACGACCAAACACAAGCATAATTACACTATGAAATATACTTCCATAATAAGCCAACACCATGATCAAATTCGTATAAGTCCTAAATATTAAGATTTAGCCATTTTCGCATGGCATAATATATACATATACATAACCCAAAACAATAATTTCAAAATATAACCCAGCCTATACATGCCATAGTTTCAAAAATTCAGCTTATAAAATACCAAAATTAGTTAATAGTGTGATAGACTTTGACGATGATCCCCGAGCTCGTAACTTGTCTCCAAAATCTATAAAACAGTGCAATTAAACACATACAGTAAGCTATCATAGCTTAGTAAGATATAAGCAATTTCGTGATAACAATGCATTAAATCATTTTATCATAAATTTAATAAAAATTTAATAGACAAAGATCCATCAACTACTCATTTACTTGTGCAACCACAAAACATTTCTTATCTCTCAAATTCAAGACGAACTTAATATGAATATTTGGTTCCCATGCATTATCGATATATTCAAGTTCCAAACTATTCAAACATATATCTTATACCAAATTTCCACATATCCGAATCACATTTTTTAATTCATATAACAATCAATATGATTTTGTAAACATTTGCACATATCAACTTATGTCATCCAAACTATACATTTAAAGGAAACATTCCATCCAATCCACAAATAATCACTTACTCTTGATTTCAAATACCACTTCTCATAGTTTCAATACTTACCAAATTTGATCCTTGAATTGAAAATTAACTCGTAAACTTATTACTTATTAATCGATTTAGCACACATAGTGCTCGATAATTAACTTCGCACACTTAGTGCTCATTGACCGATTTCGCACACATAGTGCTCGGTATTTTAAATTTGCACACTAGTACATAATGATCGATTTCGCACTCTTAGTGCTCGGTATTTTAAATTCGCACACTAGTACATAATGACCGATTTCGCACACTTAGTGCATTTCTCAATCTTGTTACACATTTATATACACACACACACATAAGAATTAAACCTCAATTATAAATATACAAATTAGCTTATTTCAATCTCAATAATCAACATCCCATTCGGGTGTACCAATAGCTCATATACATACCTCACATTCGGCTATACTATACACATATATAGATATCACAATCGGCTATATCAATAATATATATACATACTTCCATTAAATTCATGTACACCACTATAATTAAATCTAATTCAACTCAATTGCTTAAAAACTTACCTCGAGTATCGACGGACTATATTTTTCAACTATTCGACTAACTTCGCTTTTCCCTGATCCAATCCCGATCCTTTTTGTTCTTGATCTAATAAATTTCAAATTTAGCTAAATTAAGTATAATTCCATTGAATTTGATCCAAAAACACATAAATGGGCAACTTACCATTTTGCCCCTGATATTTTACACTTTTTACAATTTAGTCCTTTTTGCGCAAAACACAAATTACACAAAATTTGACCACACTTCTTTAGGGCTGAATATTCATAGCATTATTACAAGCTCATACATTTCACTTATTTCACATTTTGACCCCTCAATTTACAAATTTCACAATTTAATCCTATTTAGACATTTCTACCAAAAATGCCTTAATTAAACTTAACAATCTAACATCCTATATTTATTTTCCATCACTAAACATCAATTTCATCAAGCTATCAATAATGGAATTTCATGAATACATCATCAAATTCGAAAATTAAAGCTTGGGCTAGCTAGTATTCAAAGCAACGATGTCAAAAATGTAAAAATTATCAAAAACCGAACTCAAATCACTTACCTATTTGAACTTGTAAGAGCCGAATGTGCCAAAGCTTCAAAACTCTCTTTTTCTCTATTGGTTTCGGTCACTCTTGAGAAAAATGAACACTTTCTCTTTCATTTTTATTTTTATTCAATTATAATCTATTAACATATATTAAATTATTACATAATATCATAAAATATATAATAAACAAATCAATTTACTATTACATGCACACCCACCCAGCCACTATACTCATTTTATGGACAAATTGCTACTTAAAGCCTCCAATTTATAAAGACAACAATAATTAGGTAATATCTCATTTAACCATCAAATTTTCATTTTACGCGATTAAGCCCTTTTTCAAAATCAAGCACCAAAACGATCAAATTTTAATACGAAAATTTCACACACACCAATTCACACATAATAAACATAACAAAAAATATTAAAATATTTTTCTGAGTCGGATTCGTGGTCCCGAAACCAATGTTTTGATTAGGGTCAAAATCGGGCTGTTACACTTAACTATTAGACACCTCTAGCCTGAAATTTAAAACTTTCGCACTTTATGTGATTTAGTCATTTTTCACAATTAAACCTCCAATTGCTAAAATTAAAGCAGCTAATTTTTCGTATAGTCATATATTAATGCCATAACACATAAAATGATACCAAAATAATTTTCCTCAACCTCAGATTAGTGGTCCCAAGACCACTGTTCTGACTAGCCCCAAAATCGGGCTATTACAACTCTCCCCTCCTTTAGAGATTTTCACCTTCGAAAATCTTACCGGTAAAAAGGTTTGGATATTGTTCTCTCATGGCTTCTTCCGATTCCCACGTAGCTTCTTCCACACCGTGTTTTTCCCATAACACTTTTACTAAAGCTATGCTCTTATTCTTCAATTATTTTACCTCCCGAGCCAATATCTTAATCGACTCCTCTTCATAAGTCATGTCCAATCGTATCTCAACTTCCGCTGGAGGGATCACATGCGAAGTATCAGAACGATATCGTCGCAACATTGACACATGAAACACGTTGTGTATTTTCTCTAACTCTATCGGCAAAGCCAACCGGTATGCCACTGGCCCAATCCTTTCGGTAACCTCATACGGTCCTATGAATCGCGGACTCAATTTTCCTTTACGACTAAATCTTAATATTTTCTTCCATAGAGATACCTTTAGAAATACCTTGTCGCCTACTTGTAACTCAATTTCTTTCCTTTTTAAATCTGCGTATGACTTTTGTCTATCTGAAGCAGCTTTCAGACTATCTCAGATCACTTTCACTTTCTCCTCGGTCTCTTTAACTAGATCGACCCCATGAATTTGTTTCTCACTAATATCGGTCCAATACAAGGGAGTTCGACACTTGCGACCATATAAAGCCTCGTACGGTGCCATCTGTATACTCGATTGATAACTGTTGTTGTAAGCAAACTCAACCAAAGGTAGATATCTTTTCCAATTACCTCCAAACTTCAACACACAGCATCGGAGCATATCCTCAAGAACTTGAATCACTCTTTCAGATTGGCCGTCAGTTTGTGGATGGAACGCAGTACTAAAATTCAACCCTGTACTTAAGGCTTCCTGTAACTTCTTCCAGAATCTCAAAGTAAATCTAGGATCCCTATCCGAGATAAAAGATACAGGCACTCCATGTAATGTCACCACTTTAGCAATATACAACTTGGCCAACTTATCGAGGGTATAATCAACAGGCACCGGTATAAAGTGAACCGACTTCATTAGTCTATCCATAATAACCCACACAACATCTTTCTTTCTCGGAGTCATAGGCAACCCCGTTACAAAATCCATAGTGATCCGATCCCACTTCCACTCGGGAGCCATTACCGGCTGAAGTAATCCCGAAGGTACCTGATGCTAGCCTTTCACTTGTTGACAGATCAAACATCTTGTCACAAACTCAAAGATGTCTCTTTTCATACCCGACCACCAATAAAACTTCTTCAGATTATTGTACATTTTCGTGCTACCGGGATGTACTGACAAATGACCATTGTGTGCTTCATGTAAAATTTTCCGGATCAACTCATCATCTTTTGGTACACAAATCCTGTTGTGAAACATCAAACAATCATCTGAACTCACCCGAAAGCCAGAATCATTTTTCGATTCACACTTAGCCTTCTTAGCTTGCATCTCATTATCATTCTTTTGAGCTTCATAGATTCTCTGAATAAATAGCGGTCTAACCCTCAACTCGGCCAATATAGCACCATCCTCAGACAACGCTAAGCTCGTACTCAAGGCCCTCAAAGCATACAGGGATTTTCTACTTAAGGCATTTGCCACTACATTTGCTTTCCCCGGATGATAATCAATTACTAGCTCATAGTCCTTCAATAATTCGAGCCACCGCCGTTGTCGCGAACTCAAATCCTTTTGATCCATCAAATACTTCAAAATTTTATGATCAGTGAAAATTCGGCACTTCTCACCATATAAATAATGATGCAAGATCTTCAAAGCGAAAACAACTGTAGCCAACTCCAAGTCGTGAGTCAGATAATTCTTCTCATACGGTTTTAACTATCTCGAGGCGTAAGCAACTACCTTACCCTCTTGCATCAACATACAACCAAGACCATTAAATGAAGCATCACTGTAAACCACAAATTCTTTCCCCGACTCAGTTTGTACCAAAATCGACGCCTCAGTCAACAAGGTTTTCAATCTCTCAAAGCTCTGTTGGCATTTCTCAGTCCATTCAAACTTGACATCTTTATGCAACAGTTTCATCATCGGGGTAGCAATCATGGAAAACCCCTTTACAAATCGTCTGTAATACCCCGCTAAACCCAAAAAGCTTCTGACTTTTGACACATTTCTTGGCGGTTTCCACTCCACAATAGCCGATATCTTACTCGAATCAACTCTAATACCATCACTCGATACAATGTGTCCTAGGAATTCAACCTCTCGGAGCCAAAGCTCACTCTTACTAAATTTAGCATACAGCTGCTTGTCTCTTAAAGTATGCAAAATAATTCTCAGATGTTCCGCATGTTCACTCTCATCCCGAGAATAGACAAATATGTCATCAATAAAAACGACTACAAACTTGTCAAGTACGGCCGGAAGATGTGATTCATCAAATCCATGAAAATCGTAGGGGCATTCGTCAAACCAAATGGCATAACAAGAAACTCATAATGGCCATACCTCGTCCGAAATCAGGTTTCAGTACATCTTGCTCCTTCACCCTCAACTGGTAATAGCCAGACCTTAGGTCTATCTTGGAAAACACTGTAGCTCCCTTCAGTTGGTCAAATAAATCATCTATTCTTGGTAAAGGGTATTATTCTTCACCGTCACTTTGTTGAGCTGTCTGTAGTCTATGCACAACCTCATCGACCCATCTTTCTTCCTTAAAAAAGTACAGGAGCACCCGACAGTGAATAACTCGGTCTTGCAAATCCCTTATCCGTTAACTCTTGCAACTGAACTTTCAGTAACTCTAATGGTGCCATCATATATGGAGCAATCGAAACAGGTGTCGCTCCCGGAATTAACTCAACTCCAAACTCGACTTCTTTAACTGGAGGTAATCTGAGTAATTCTTCTGGGAATACATCCGGATAATCGTATACCACCGACACTGATTCAATATTTACCTCTGACTCTTGAGTATCCAGCACAAAGGCGAGATAAGACTCGTATCCTTTCCACAAATATTTCTCGGCTACCATAGTTGAAATTATCACTGGCAGATTATCCGATCTGCCTGATTCAACCCAAATGACATCCCCATTTTCACATTTCAATTCAATAAACTTGCTACCATAGTTCACTAAAACATTATGAGCCATCAACCAATCCATACCAAGAATTAAATCAAACTCATCAAACAGCAACAACATAAGATTTACCAGAAAAAATGACCTCTAATTGTCAAAGGACAATTCCTACACACCTTGACAACTAGCACATGTTTGCCTAACGAGATTGACACCTTTACTACAAATTTCATAGACTCAACAATCATGCTCATACTAGATGCTAATTTCATGCAAATGTATAAATGGGTAGAGCCCAGATCAATCAAAGTAATAACAGAGGTGTCATGAAGAGAAAAAGTACCCGTTATCACATCTGGAGATGATGCCTTCTGGCGAGCGCGAATGGCATAGGTCCTCGCAGGTGCTCGACCCTCTAGTCTCATAGCAGAACCTCGAGGCGCACCTCTACTACTAGTCCCACCTCCCGGGTTCTTTTGTGATCTACCCTCGAAGATACATTGCTTGATCTCACTTCTTGCTTTCTTTCCTTCTCCTTCTCTGGAAAATTTCGGATAAAATGGTCGGGGGAACCACGCTTATAACAATTCTGGTTTTTCCCCAACACTCCTCATGTAACACCCCTAACCCGTATCCGTCACCGGATTAGGGTTACGAGGCATTACTCGTCTAACCACAAGTTATTACACTTTTATAAACATTGTTATAATAATTGATGCATAATCAATCCATACTATCATGATTAAACATGTATTTCCACTTTAATAACAAGACGTTAACAAACATATCATATCACAAACAATATCATTAATATCATATACGAGCAAATTCTCATTCAAACAGTAAAAATACTATTCATTTGGTCATTATAGAAGCAAGGGCCGAATATGCATATGGTTCTATATATATATATATGCAAAAGCTTTGCCAATTACCCTTATCACTCATTTACATTATCGGTTAATTCCTTATAAATGACATGATCATATTATTCAAAACCAAGCTCATATATGGTCTAAAGCATAAAAGATTAAATCCCTCATATAAACTTACTCATACTACTACTATATTTATTCCACCACATGCGCACCTTAACTACATGCTTACATCAATAATTTAGCCATTCAATCCTCATGGCCGAATACCTTTGAACATCCAATGAAAAATTTAAAGTTCCTAATTAAGTCAATGTCATGGCCGATTATTTGCTAGAATATCCTACAATTTGATCAGTAATAATTCACATTCAATAATTACATATAAAAAGTATGACCTGGTTCTCTCATTACCTGTCTTGTAAATAAACATATATAATAAGCATAACGATATCCATCAACCAAAATGCATTATAAACCCTACTCAAACCAAGTTCGTATACTCAAATATCACACCTAACATGATATGAAATAAACTTCCAAGATAAACTTATAATATGTTTGAACATACACAAATAATAACACCATAATCAAACATGACTAAACCATACTTAAGCATAAAAGTATAGCCATTTTCGCATGGCATTTATATACATGTACACACCATTCAAAAACAAACCAAAAGAGACATAGTCTATACATGCCATAACTCCAAAAGTTCAACTAATAATAAGGTACCAAAGATAGTTGATAGTGTTATTGACTTTGACGATGATCTTCGAGCTCGAGCTTAGACTTCAAGATCTATAAAATAATCAAACAAACACGTACAGTAAGCTAACATAGGTTAGTAAGTTATAAGCAAAGGTAAAATATACAACTCATCTTTATACAAATTTTAATCAATCCAACTTGATCATCAATGAACTCGTAAATGAAAATACATATAGCATGTTACCATTCAACAATTACCATATTCAATAGGTCTCAAAACCGAATATTAACATGCCATTTATCCCTTTCAAACAAGCTCAAAGATTAATGATCACATCTCAATATTATAATTCCATATACAAGAACAACTTACCTCTTTAGTACTAAGTTACTCAATTATCATGCATCACTTACCTATGTATCACTTCTCGGATATCTCCATTCATTGGTTTATGTCTTTGTAAGATCCGTAAATCCGCACACACAGTGCAATTCATGTAATGTATTGCACACTTAGTGCCGTTACTTGAGAAAGAGCTCACATAGTGCCATTTACTAGTAATGTATCGTACACTTAGTGCCATTACTTATTTTTCCGCACACATGTGCCATTCGACCGATTTCGCACACATAGTGCTTGATATTTAAGCTCGCACATAGAGTGCTCCTTATTCGATCCTTCCTTTGTTCATAAGAGCATTTATAATTCCATTTTCATTCATATATACATATATATTTAAATGTTCAACAACAACTCAATTCCCCTATCACATACCATTACATTCGGCACACTCAATACACATTTAAATATATATTCACCTATTCAAATCAATCATCTCTCTCATTTCATTTTCACATTTAACTATCTCTTAATTCATGCATATAAAATCAAACAACTCAATTAGTCAAAGTTTATTTATACACATATCAAACCTGTAACACCCCAAACCCGGTCTATGGTTAAGACCAGATTTGACATGTCATATGAAATGAACATACATCTAGTCTTTTAAAGGTTTAAAGAAATCAGATTTTCAAAAACATTTTGATGTGGAATTTATTGAAAACTAAGGTTGATTGATAAATCAAACAATTTGAGACGTAAGAATTTATAAATTGAAACTTAGAAAAATTAAATTTATATTTTAAGAAGATTTAAAAGAGTTTAAAAATAATTTTGAAAAAAAATTTGAACAACATTGTTAACAAAAAATTTTCCGAGTTAAAATATTTAAGAATGAAACCCTTTCTATTTGAGAAAAACATTTATTTAAATGTTTAGAAAAATCCCACTTAAAGTATTCGAGCAATTTAATAAATCCATCCAAAAGTAGCACATCATTAAAAATTTATCCAGAGGCATTATTACAACTTAACTTTAATAGCAAAATAATTAAAAAAAAAGTACTTAAAAGAAATCCAAAATTTAAATAACCCATTATTCGTAGTATGGCCTCCACTGAATCATCCCCGGCCCAAGCCTTCGTCACTGATCATTACCTGAGAAGGGTAAGGAAAATGGGTTGAGTTACTTAGAACTCAGTGTGTAACCCACTTACCATTCTCCACTGGGCCAAAAATCCAATTAAGCATTTATTGGGCCAAAGCCCATTTTCAATTATAACATAATAACATGTATAGAATGTAACAGACCAATTTTGACCCTAATCGGAACGGTGGTTTCGGGACCACGGATCCGAGCCTGTGGGATATTATAATATTATGTTTTGTGTTTGTTATGTGTGTTTTTATGAATGTGAAAAATTTCGTGGATAATTTTAGATAATCGAGTGTTTAATTTGTTAAAAAGGTCTAAATTGCAAGATGGACCAAAATAGTGGGCATTAATACAAGGGAGCTAAGTGAATTGCCCATTAAACATGGGGATTTGCATGTCAAATCCCCCATAATTAAAAAGTGGACGGCAAAGCATGCATTACTTGATTCATTGTCTTAAAAATATCATAATTAAAACACTATTATATTTCAAGCATGCTAATATATGTAATAGTTTAATAAACAAAAGAAAAAAAAAAAAAAAGGAATTTGATTTCTCTTTCTTTAATCATCTTCCTCACCGATTCTTATCTTCAAAGAAAGGAAGAAGAAAACTTCATCCCCTTCATTCGGCCATTGCATGTGCTAGGCAAGGTAAGAGTGAGCTTTAACTTAATAAGTTATCTTTGAATGAGTTGATTTTGTTTGATCACTTTTCTTTTGGGAGACAAATAGAAGTTGATGATGCTAGGCTTGATGAAATTCGGCCATGGGTGAGGAATGGTGGTTTGGGTTGTTAATAAACTTTGATAACATGAGAGGGAGAGAAAGCTTGATGTTTGTAAGAAAATGGTTTAAATTTAGGCATGGGAATGCCCTTATATTCGGCCGAATGTGAGACCATCTATGGTGAATCCTTTTCCTTTATGTTAATGGTCGGCTATACTTATATTGTATGGTGATTAGACATGGATGAATAGTCATACTTGCTTATAACCTTTGGGTGATTAAGTAGGAAGGGTAAATTTCTTTAAGCAAATAATGGAAGGGTTTAAGCAAGCTAATATTCGGCTGGAAAAATGGATAAATAAAGTGTGGTTAGTTAGCTTGTTACTTGGTCTCGTGTTGAAAAAGATGTATGAGTACACTAAATTGGCGAATTCGGACATAAGAGAAAATGAAAATTTAGCTATTCTATTTGGTTATACATTATATATATTATAGATATAAAGTTAAATTACAGCCATGGATAAGAAGGTGAGTCTTGTGTTAAAGTACATTAAACAAATTATTACCAATATGATTAATAATATTCTTTTGATATACTTGAGAAAGGTAGTGGGTGATAGCCGATTATATATGTTCATGTTTTGGATTGAATAAATGTGATGTATGTGCATGAGTTGATAATGATATAAGACTTGAGCAATGTTCGAATTTGAATGACATTGATTGAAATGTATAAGTCATAATTATTGCTCGTATGCGGACATGCATAATACACATGTTGGAAATATTCTATTTGCAATGCCGAAAGCATGGAATTAATAAGTTTTAAATGTTACATATGTTGGGGGATTAATCGATAAATTATATACTATATGATTTTGCTTATTAAAGTGAATGAAAATGTGGTTAAATTGGTTTAATTGAACCGAATTAGATCAAGAACAAAAGGAGAAGAAATTGGAGCGAGGAAAAGCTAAACTAAACGAATAGTTGGAGATCTCGAACCTATCGACTTCTAAGGTAAGTCCCTTAGTTAAATCATGTCAAAGAGTTACTTATGGTTATCTTGACTATTAAAAATTTATGAATGCTAATGTCTAATTATATCATGGCCGAATGTATATGGACATATTGGTTGATGATTTAAGTTGAGAATGTGATGGAAATTATTTTGGCAAATGCAAGGTGAATAAGTAAGTTTTTGAGCTACCTTATATCTAAAGACTCTTTACATATCTAGTGAATGATATAAATTGTATAAGCTTGGTATAAATCCATGAGTTGGCCGATTGTAATAGTGATGGTTTTGATCGATTTCAAATTTATTAAATGCAATGGTAATAAAGGTATATGATTTGATATGTATAGTGAAAATGTGAAAAGCATGTAAAGATATTTTGACATTCGGGCTTTTATGCCTAGCAGGCCTCGTGCCGGTGTTATCTATCGGGCTTTTACGCCTAGCAGGCCTCGAGCCGGTGTTATTTATCGGGCTTTTACGCCTAGCAGGCCTCGTGCCGGTGTTACTTATCGGGCTTTACGCCTAGCAGGCCTTGCGCCGGTGTTACTTTTCAGGCCTTTACGCCTAGCAGGCTTGATGCCGGTGATGAGATTTACCTAAGAGGAGTTTAATCCTTGTCAAGACAATTTAGAACTAAATTGTCACGAATATGGTTCGGGTAAGTATGTGAGGTATGTTATGTCAAATATTACTTGTGCCAAATGGTTATTGATGAATACAATTTGACGGAAGTCGAGCTTAGAACATGCTATTATGGGACAATTGATTTGCATGTATAACTGCTATGAAAGTAGGTTTCGAATTATTAATATTTGGCCTTGTGTAAACTATTTACTCAGTTGTTTACGTAGAATGCCATATGTGGACTGTTTTATCTTCATAATTAATTAAATGTTTTAGTTTAAATGTGTTGGGACTTACTAAGCTAGTACGCTTACTCGTGTGAGATGTTTCCTCTGTTTTATAGATTAGGGGCAAGCCACAAGCTCATCGGGGTCGTTGGAAAGTCGCTCACACTATCAACCTATCTTTTTGGGGTATTCCTTCATTTTGGGTTGGTTTTGAACGAAGGCATGTATAGGATAGGCTTGGATTGTTTGAGAAAGTTTTACGGTTCACATGTAAACCCTAAAAGAATGGCCATGCGAATATGGCTAAATTTCTAATTAAGTATGTTGTAGTGTTGTTAATATGTATGTTGGTTCTTGATGGTAAGGTTTATGCTTTCTAAATCAAAGTTTAATCATTTTGTTAAGGAAATGTTTTTATATGCGGAATGAATCCTTGAATTAGGAATGTAGGTAAGTTTGGTAAGAAGCTAGTCCTTCATAAATTGTGACAAAACAACTTGTAGTAACAGCAGTGATATGAGTTAGAAAAATCACCAAAAATAGGGTATATTGAATTAAAAGGTGAATGAGACATGGAGTTAAACCTTATTGTGTCTATTTTTACATGAAAGAAACATAGTTGGTAAAAGACTTATACATTATGAGATAATTCAGTTTTAGTGAGACCTACTCTGAATGCATTCGCGAGTCACTGTTCTGTTTTGGAAAAATTGTCAAAAATTGTACAAAAATAATTAGGAAGCATGGGATATATGTGTAGAACCCTTATTGAGTCTATTTTTCGTTGGTATAAACTAGAACAGCATATGAAAATTGTGCAACGAGTTAACTGCAGTTTTATAGGGACAGGTCAGAACTGTCCGGCAGTGTAATAAGGGTAACTTTGATGAATAAACTGTACTAAATGGCCACATGAAAAATTCTAGAAAAATTATGGTAAATAGATATATGAGTCTACTTTCGAGGAAAATTTACGGATCTGAATTTCGAACTCTATAACTCGAGTTATAGCCGAATTGGTCGGCACAACGCAGTTTGACAGCTTTAAGACTTTCATGTTTTGAACTAGCAGTCAAGTCTAGTAATGCCCCTTGCTCAACTCCGGCGACGGTACCGGGTACGGGGTGTTACATTTGATTGGTATCAGAGCTTACGGTTTAGTCGATTCTAGGACTACCGTGGCGCGTGTGAGTCTAGTTATACATGCCTGTGGTTATCTGTTGATAGTGTGGTGACTTCTGACAACCTGAATTTTTGTTTGTATAGTAAATGGATTCTGAACCAGAAAGAGTCGTGGCTGATGATGTGGAGAGTGTGGCGCCTGACCGTACCCAGGGATCAGCGCCGATAGACTCTCGACCTGTTTCGGGTAGCCACGAAGGAGAGACAAAGCAAGCCTTTTATCGGATGATGAATGATTGGTTTGCCCAATTTATTCAGAATAACCCGAATATGCCCCAACCTCCACCCCCGAATAATCCAACTCCGGATCCTCTAGCTCCCCCAGTAATAGATCCAATGAGATCTAGTAGGCCCCCAGTTGACAAAATTCGAAAATATGGGGCCGAAGAATTTAAAGCCAATGACGATGATGATGCTGAGAGAGCCGAAATGTGGCTCGATAACACTATTCGAGTACTTGGTGAGCTGTCTTGTACTCCGGATGAATGCTTGAAATGTACTATATCCTTACTACGGGACACTGCATATCACTGGTGGAACACACTAGTATCAGTGGTTCCGAAAGAAAAAGTGACATGGGATTTCTTCCAAACTGAATTCCGCAAGAAGTATATTAGCCAGAGATTTATTGATCAAAAGCGAAAAGAGTTCCTTGAGCTGAAACAAGGACGAATGACGGTAACGGAGTATGAAAGAAAATTTGTCAGGCTCAGCCGTTATGCTAGAGAGTGTGTCTCTACTGAAGCCATTATGTGTAAAAGATTCGAAGACGGCTTAAATGAAGACATAAAGATGTTTGTTGGCGTTCTTGAAATCCAAGAATTTGTAACTTTAGTTGAGAGAGCTTGCAAAGCTGAAGAGCTCGGGAAGGAGAAGAGAAAGGCTGATACCGAAGCCAGAGATATCCGAAAGAGGTCTTCGGGCAAAGTCTTTCATTCCACGAGCAAGAAGCCTAGAGATGACTACAGCCGACAGAGAACTATTACAGATCCGCCTAGACGGGACCGACCTCCTATGAGCTCCCGAGCTACCTCGATAGCCAGTGTTGGTAACATTCCACAGACTAGAGTTGAATGCAAGCACTGTGGGAAATGGCACTCAGGGAGTTGTAGATTCCATGATCGGACTTGCTATAAATGTGGATCGTCAGATCATTTTATCAGAGAGTGTCCGAAGTTAGCTGAGCAGAATGCAGATCGGAACACTACACCGAACAACGTGCCAATGCGAGGTAGACCACCCAGACATTCAGGCAATGTAGGTGGTAGCCAGAAAGGAACGAAGAACACTATAGATCGATCCGAGGCTAGGGCTCCGGCGAGAGCATATGCTGCGCGAGCTAGAGAGGATGCTTCCTCCCCCGACGTTATTACTGGTACTTTCACTCTTTTTGATACTACTGTGATTGCACTAATTGATCCTGGTTCGACTCATTCTTATGTGTGTGAAACTTTAAAATTTGGTAAGACTCTGCTAGTTGAGTCTACCGAGTTCGTAATTCGTGTGTCCAACCCTTTGGGTAGATGTGTGCTTGTTAATAAAGTGTGTAGGGGTTGCCCGTTGATGGTTCGAGATTATTGCTTTCCAGCTGATTTGATGTTGTTGCCCTTCGACGAATTTGATATAATCTTGGGTATGGATTGGTTAACTTCACACGAGGCAGTGGTGGATTGCAAAAGAAAGCTTATTAATTTGAAATGCCTAAACGGTGAGACAATCAGAATAAAATCCGGTGATGTAAGTGAGTCGCCTACAGTAATATCCTCAATGGTAGCCCAAAAGTATGTGAGAAAAGGGTGTGAGGCCTATTTGGCTTATGTGCTGGATAATAAAATGTCCGAGAAACTAATGAAATCGGTACCAGTTGTATGTGAATACACCGATGTGTTTCCTGAAGAACTACCGGGCTTACCCCCAGTACGAGAGATTGAGTTCGGCATTGAATTAGTGCCGGATGCGACCCCAATTTCGATAGCTCCGTACCGAATGGCGCCTACTGAATTAAAAGAATTGAAAGCGCAGTTGCAAGAATTGACCGAGAGGGGTTTCGCACGACCGAGTTTTTCTCCGTGGGGAGCACCAGTCTTGTTTGTGGAAAAGAAAGATGGGACAATGCGAATGTGTATCGACTACCGGCAACTAAATAAGGTGACCATAAAGAATAAATACCCGTTACCTCGGATTGATGATTTATTTGATCAGTTGAAGGGAGCTTCAGTGTTTTCGAAAATAGATTTGAGATCGGGCTATTACCAATTACGAGTCAGAGATTCCGATGTGCCCAAGACGGCATTTCGAACGAGGTACGGGCACTATGAGTTTTTGGTTATGCCTTTTGGGCTTACCAATGCACCTGCCGTTTTTATGGATCTAATGAACCGGGTCTTCCGACGGTTTTTGGATCGGTTTGTAGTAGTGTTTATCGATGATATATTGGTCTACTCCAAAAGTGAAGCGGAACACATTGAGCACTTGAGAGAAGTACTACAAACCTTGAGAGATCATCGTTTATATGCAAAATTCAGTAAGTGTGAGTTTTGGTTGAGCGAAGTCAGCTTCTTGGGTCATGTGGTTTCGGTGTCAGGAATTCGGGTGGATCCAAACAAAATAGCAGCCATACTCGAGTGGAAACCACCAAAGAATGTTTCTGAAATCCGAAGCTTCCTAGGCCTCGCGGGATATTATAGACGATTTGTAAAAGGTTTTTCCATGATAGCTGCACCTTTGACGAGACTACTACAGAAGGATGTCAAATATGAGTGGTCAGAAAAATGCCAGAAGAGTTTCGAGCAGCTGAAAGCCCTTTTAACCGAGGCTCCAGTGTTGACTCAGCCTGAATCGGGTAAAGAATTTACTATTTTTAGTGATGCGTCTTTAAGTGGGTTGGGTTGTGTTCTAATGCAAGAAGGCAAGGTCATAGCCTACGCTTCAAGGCAATTGAAGCCACATGAAAAGAATTATCCAACTCACGATCTGGAGTTAGCAGCCATTGTGTTTGCATTAAAAATTTGGCGTCACTATTTATTCGGCGAAAAATGTCATGTTTATTCAGATCACAAAAGTCTGAAATATTTAATGACTCAGAAAGATCTAAATTTGAGACAACGCCGATGGTTAGAACTGCTGAAAGACTACGAATTAGTGATTGACTACCATCCGGGGAAGGCTAATGTGGTGGCGGATGCGTTGAGTCGAAAATCATTATTTGCTCTGCGTGCATTAAACACACGGATGACGATGTCTGAGGATGGTTCGATCATAGCCGAGCTACAAACAAGACCGATGTTTATTCAGCAAATTTGCGAGGCACAGAAAGTTGACGAAAAGTTAGTAGCTATTCGGGTTCAGTGTGAGAACGATACAGAATCGGACTTCCAGATAGATGCAAATGACTGTTTGAAGTATAAAAATCGATTGTGTGTTCCAATGAACTCAGATTTGATACAGATGATTCTGAGTGAGGCCCATAATGGCCGAATGTCGATACACCCGGGTAGCACAAAAATGTATAACGATTTAAAGCAGTTTTATTGGTGGCCCGGCATGAAACGGGACATATCTGAGTTGTCTCCAAGTGCTTAATCTGTCAACAAGTGAAAGCTGAGCATCAGGTACCCTCCGGATTACTTCAGCCGATTATGATACCCGAATGGAAATGGGATAGAATTACTATGGATTTTGTATCCGGTCTCCCTATGACACCGAGTAAGAAAGATGCCGTTTGGGTTATCGTTGATAGATTGACTAAGTCAGCTCATTTTGTGCCGGTACGCACCGACTATTCACTTGATAAGCTCGCCGAATTGTATGTGTCGCAGATTGTAAGATTGCACGGTGTACCGAGTTCCATTGTTTCCGATAGAGACCCAAGATTTACCTCGCGATTCTGGAAGAAGTTGCAAGAGGCATTAGGTACTAAACTACATTTTAGTACAGCCTTTCATCCGCAAACAGACGGTCAGTCTGAGCGGACTATTTTGACACTTGAGGACATGTTGAGATGTTGCGTTCTCGAGTTTGAAGGTACGTGGGAACGATACCTACCCCTGATTGAGTTTGCTTACAATAATAGCTTTCAATCTAGCATAAAAATGGCACCTTATGAAGCCTTATATGGTCGAAAATGTCGCACACCATTGTATTGGACTGAGCTCAGTGAGAACAAGATACACGGGGTTGATTGGATTAAAGAAACAGAACAGAAGGTGGTCGTTATTCGGAGTAATTTGAAAGCTGCTTCGGATCGTCAAAAGTCCTATGCCGATTTAAAACGTAAGGACATTGAATTTCAGGTCGGAGATCGGGTGTTCTTAAAAGTTTCTCCGTGGAAGAAAATACTCCGATTCGGTCAGAAAGGCAAGTTAAGCCCGAGATTTATCGGACCGTACGAAGTGATTGAACGTATTGGACCGGTCGCTTATAGATTAAGATTGCCCTCCGAGTTAGAAAAGATACACAATGTATTTCATGTTTCGATGCTTCGTAAATACAGATCGGATCCGTCTCATGTAATCACCCCGTCAGAGATTGAAATTCGGTCTGACTTGACCTATGATGAGGAACCGATCCGTATCTTGGCTCGGGAGACCAAAGAGTTAAGAAATAAAAGAATTCCATTAGTAAAGATTCTATGGAATCGTCACGGAGTTGAAGAGGCTACGTGGGAGCCTGAAGAGTCAATGAAACAACAATATCCGAACCTTTTTAACGGTAAGATTTTCGGGGACGAAAATCCTTAAAGGGGGGGAGAGCTGTAACAGACCAATTTTGACCCTAATCGGAACGGTGGTTTCGGGACCACGGATCCGAGCCTGTGGGATATTATAATATTATGTTTTGTGTTTGTTATGTGTGTTTTTATGAATGTGAAAAATTTCGTGGATAATTTTAGATAATCGAGTGTTTAATTTGTTAAAAAGGTCTAAATTGCAAGATGGACCAAAATAGTGGGCATTAATACAAGGGAGCTAAGTGAATTGCCCATTAAACATGGGGATTTGCATGTCAAATCCACCATAATTAAAAAGTGGACGGCAAAGCATGCATTACTTGATTCATTGTCTTAAAAATATCATAATTAAAACACTATTATATTTCAAGCATGCTAATATATGTAATAGTTTAATAAACAAAAGAAAAAAAAAAAAAAGGAATTTGATTTCTCTTTCTTTAATCATCTTCCTCACCGATTCTTATCTTCAAAGAAAGGAAGAAGAAAACTTCATCCCCTTCATTCGGCCATTGCATGTGCTAGGCAAGGTAAGAGTGAGCTTTAACTTAATAAGTTATCTTTGAATGAGTTGATTTTGTTTGATCACTTTTCTTTTGGGAGACAAATAGAAGTTGATGATGCTAGGCTTGATGAAATTCGGCCATGGGTGAGGAATGGTGGTTTGGGTTGTTAATAAACTTTGATAACATGAGAGGGAGAGAAAGCTTGATGTTTGTAAGAAAATGGTTTAAATTTAGGCATGGGAATGCCCTTATATTCGGCCGAATGTGAGACCATCTATGGTGAATCCTTTTCCTTTATGTTAATGGTCGGCTATACTTATATTGTATGGTGATTAGACATGGATGAATAGTCATACTTGCTTATAACCTTTGGGTGATTAAGTAGGAAGGGTAAATTTCTTTAAGCAAATAATGGAAGGGTTTAAGCAAGCTAATATTCGGCTGGAAAAATGGATAAATAAAGTGTGGTTAGTTAGCTTGTTACTTGGTCTCGTGTTGAAAAAGATGTATGAGTACACTAAATTGGCGAATTCGGACATAAGAGAAAATGAAAATTTAGCTATTCTATTTGGTTATACATTATATATATAGATATAAAGTTAAATTACAGCCATGGATAAGAAGGTGAGTCTTGTGTTAAAGTACATTAAACAAATTATTACCAATATGATTAATAATATTCTTTTGATATACTTGAGAAAGGTAGTGGGTGATAGCCGATTATATATGTTCATGTTTTGGATTGAATAAATGTGATGTATGTGCATGAGTTGATAATGATATAAGACTTGAGCAATGTTCGAATTTGAATGACATTGATTGAAATGTATAAGTCATAATTATTGCTCGTATGCGGACATGCATAATACACATGTTGGAAATATTCTATTTGCAATGCCGAAAGCATGGAATTAATAAGTTTTAAATGTTACATATGTTGGGGGATTAATCGATAAATTATATACTATATGATTTTGCTTATTAAAGTGAATGAAAATGTGGTTAAATTGGTTTAATTGAACCGAATTAGATCAAGAACAAAAGGAGAAGAAATTGGAGCGAGGAAAAGCTAAACTAAACGAATAGTTGGAGATCTCGAACCTATCGACTTCTAAGGTAAGTCCCTTAGTTAAATCATGTCAAAGAGTTACTTATGGTTATCTTGACTATTAAAAATTTATGAATGCTAATGTCTAATTATATCATGGCCGAATGTATATGGACATATTGGTTGATGATTTAAGTTGAGAATGTGATGGAAATTATTTTGGCAAATGCAAGGTGAATAAGTAAGTTTTTGAGCTACCTTATATCTAAAGACTCTTTACATATCTAGTGAATGATATAAATTGTATAAGCTTGGTATAAATCCATGAGTTGGCCGATTGTAATAGTGATGGTTTTGATCGATTTCAAATTTATTAAATGCAATGGTAATAAATGTATATGATTTGATATGTATAGTGAAAATGTGAAAAGCATGTAAAGATATTTTGACATTCGGGCTTTTATGCCTAGCAGGCCTCGTGCCGGTGTTATCTATCGGGCTTTTACGCCTAGCAGGCCTCGAGCCGGTGTTATTTATCGGGCTTTTACGCCTAGCAGGCCTCGTGCCGGTGTTACTTATCGGGCTTTACGCCTAGCAGGCCTTGCGCCGGTGTTACTTTTCAGGCCTTTACGCCTAGCAGGCTTGATGCCGGTGATGAGATTTACCTAAGAGGAGTTTAATCCTTGTCAAGACAATTTAGAACTAAATTGTCACGAATATGGTTCGGGTAAGTATGTGAGGTATGTTATGTCAAATATTACTTGTGCCAAATGGTTATTGATGAATACAATTTGACGGAAGTCGAGCTTAGAACATGCTATTATGGGACAATTGATTTGCATGTATAACTGCTATGAAAGTAGGTTTCGAATTATTAATATTTGGCCTTGTGTAAACTATTTACTCAGTTGTTTACGTAGAATGCCATATGTGGACTGTTTTATCTTCATAATTAATTAAATGTTTTAGTTTAAATGTGTTGGGACTTACTAAGCTAGTACGCTTACTCGTGTGAGATGTTTCCTCTGTTTTATAGATTAGGGGCAAGCCACAAGCTCATCGGGGTCGTTGGAAAGTCGCTCACACTATCAACCTATCTTTTTGGGGTATTCCTTCATTTTGGGTTGGTTTTGAACGAAGGCATGTATAGGATAGGCTTGGATTGTTTGAGAAAGTTTTACGGTTCACATGTAAACCCTAAAAGAATGGCCATGCGAATATGGCTAAATTTCTAATTAAGTATGTTGTAGTGTTGTTAATATGTATGTTGGTTCTTGATGGTAAGGTTTATGCTTTCTAAATCAAAGTTTAATCATTTTGTTAAGGAAATGTTTTTATATGCGGAATGAATCCTTGAATTAGGAATGTAGGTAAGTTTGGTAAGAAGCTAGTCCTTCATAAATTGTGACAAACAACTTGTAGTAACAGCAGTGATATGAGTTAGAAAAATCACCAAAAATAGGGTATATTGAATTAAAAGGTGAATGAGACATGGAGTTAAACCTTATTGTGTCTATTTTTACATGAAAGAAACATAGTTGGTAAAAGACTTATACATTATGAGATAATTCAGTTTTAGTGAGACCTACTCTGAATGCATTCGCGAGTCACTGTTCTGTTTTGGAAAAATTGTCAAAAATTGTACAAAAATAATTAGGAAGCATGGGATATATGTGTAGAACCCTTATTGAGTCTATTTTTCGTTGGTATAAACTAGAACAGCATATGAAAATTGTGCAACGAGTTAACTGCAGTTTTATAGGGACAGGTCAGAACTGTCCAGCAGTGTAATAAGGGTAACTTTGATGAATAAACTGTACTAAATGGCCACATGAAAAATTCTAGAAAAATTATGGTAAATAGATATATGAGTCTACTTTCGAGGAAAATTTACGGATCTGAATTTCGAACTCTATAACTCGAGTTATAGCCGAATTGGTCGGCACAACGCAGTTTGACAGCTTTAAGACTTTCATGTTTTGAACTAGCAGTCAAGTCTAGTAATGCCCCTTGCTCAACTCCGGCGACGGTACCGGGTACGGGGTGTTACATAGAATGAATGTGATATGCAATTCCCAAAACCAAACTTAATTTCCATCCGCTACACACCACCCGTACCAACCAGCACACCTGTGGGGAGCTTTAGTCACCCACCCCACCAACACACCAAAATAGGCATTAAGCCGTATATCAATTTGTGGACAAGCCACCAAAATTACAGAGTTTACATGGCATTGCCATTTTTTAGATTTGTGGCAGAGCCACCAGAATTTTGTAGCAAAGCTACCAGAACTTCTCTTCGTCAAATATCCCAACCCATGCAAATCATGTATATAGTATGCATATTCATTTACAACAATCCATTCATATAATTATTACTAACATATGGCCCATTACAAAAATTTTCACAATCTGGCCCATATCACATTTTGGCCCATATAGAACATATCACACTTGGCCCAGATATCAAATATCACATTTAGCCCATATATCAAATATCATATTTGGCCCATATATCAAATATCACATTTGGCCCATATATCAAATATCACATTTGGCCCATATATCAAATATCACATTTGGCCCATTTAGTCACTTTTATCGATTTGGCCCATTGAGGGCAATTTCGTAATTTTTACAGTCTTAATACCGATTTCATAGTCTTTACCAATATAGGGATAATTATGCCATTTTACCTGATGTCACTAACATGCGATTTAATCAAACGGTTAACACGATATAATTATCTAACCCATAGAATACGGTGTGAGATTACACACCTGATTACGGTAAGCACTACGCTTTCCTGATCGTCGACACCTAAAAATATTTTTTAACGCTCGATTAGAACATTAATACTTATAGTAAATCTACTCTAAGATAAACGGTCTAGGTTTTTACCCTCAGAATCGCGAATAACTACTATTTACCGGTTCTCCCCGGTTGACAGTCCACAACCCGGTGGAAAATCCCTAATCGTTGATGCCTCACAATTGCGAACAACTTCGAATAGTTGATTCTCACCGGATGAGGGTCCACAACCCGGTGGAAAGTCTCGAATCGTCGAAACAGCCCTTTGTTTGAATCTAGGAGTAGGGATCGTAAATCCGTTCCTTTTTCGATCACCAATAACTACCCCTTTTGATTCGATCTTGCTTGCCTCCATTGAAAATAGATATTAGTCCCAACTAATAGTACGTTGTTATAAACGATTGATCTTAGGAGTGAAGTCGGCTTACCACAAAAATCCGTATGATCTCAAGATGAAAATCGAGCGATAAAGTCCCTATAATATTATCGATTAAACAACACTATCTTTAACGAATAAAAAGTAATAAAGAATCCTCGAAGAATCCTTACCTTGAACGATGAAATTCCTTTTTCACACGATCTTCCTATGGCTAGAGTTGATTAAGCAATGTAGAAACAATCGGCACTCCACTATACCACTACAAGAAGAAAGGGTTTTGTTTGAAAGAGAAAAGATGACGATTTCGGTCAAAAAGACCCTCACAAGCCAACATATGAGTTTCAGCAATAGAGGAAAAATAAAAGAATTAAAAAGAGTGTTCTTACCGATTGTTCAAAGATGACCACTCGAATGAAAAAGAGAGTTCAATGGAAGGATGGAAGATTCGGCTATAGTGAAAATATTGGAGGGGATGATGGTCAATAACATTCGGCCATGGTGAAATATTAAAGAGGGAGTAATGTTTGAGAGTTTTTGCAAGAAGAAGAAAAGAAGAAGAAAATAGAGTGTTTATGTTTCGGTTTTTTCAAGAATGGTAGATGAACAAAGAAAAAAAATCTTGAGGCTAGTGTGCATTTGGAAAGAAAAGAAAAGAATTAAAAAATTGCCCCCTTCCAAGTTGTATGGTTTCGGCACAAAGAGGAAAAGATTTTGGGGAGAATGGAAGATAATACCAAAATGGTAAAAAAGAAATGGCCAAAAAAAACACAAATTTTTACCTATTGCTCAAGACACATTCGGCTAGGGAGAAGAATTTGGAGAGAAAAATTTAGTACACCAATATGCTAATGGAAAAATGACCAAAACTAACACCTACCTCACCAAAATGCTAGCAAAAATTTGGGCATCCCCCCTAGCCCCAAAAACTGTCCAAATGCATGGCCAAATGGTCAAAAGTTTAGCCACCCAAACTTTCCAAAACATCTCCCTTGGAATAAGCCTTATGTTCCCCCTACATGCCTTTTCCATTTGTTTCCTTTCCCTAAGTTCAATCTTGCCTTTTCTCTTAGCCATCTTGCCATAAAAATAAAAGTCCAACTTACCATAAGTTCAATGCTTGGCCGACACTATAAGGAAGGAAAGCAAAAAAAAAAAAAAAAAAAAATCTTCACATGCACACAAAGGGATTCGAACTCCTTCCCTCAAGGTAACACATATGGCGCCATATCCTCTTCACTGATAGCTCAATTGTGCTAGCTTCATACCACTTTATTACCTTAAGCTTTAAGGTCACTTATTCCATTACCTTAAAGTACTAAATGCCAAAATATTTTACTAATTCCAAATAAATCCCGAGCCTCCTCAGGACTACCTAAACACACACATTGGATAGATTAACTAGCTGAGCACCAAAATAATGCAACATATAAAAATTCAAATTCTAAGATGTTACAAAACCTTACATTCGGCCAATTCATACTAATTTCAATAACACAATCGACACTTTATAACTTAAAATACTTACCACCATTTAACATATGCATATAATATAGACTAGAAATCAATTCAACCCAATTGCTTTAAAACTTACCTCAAAAATTGACGGTTAAATTTTTCGGCTATTCGTTCAACTTAGCTTTTCCCCGATCCAATCCCGTTTCTTTTTTTTTCTTGATCTAATCATTTCAAAATGAGCTCATTCAAATAGAATTTCATTCATTTTAGCCCAAAACATATAATTGAACAATTTATCAATTTTATCCCTAACATTTTACACTTTTACAAATTAATCCAATTTTCACAAAACACAAAATATGCTAAATTTGCATATATTAAGCTAGGGCCGAATGTTCACTAGGCCTATACAAGTCTCCATATTTCATAAATTTCACAATCTAGCCCCTCAATTTACTATTGTTGAAATTTAGACCTAAATACTTAATTTAATCAAAATTTCTAATACAAAATTAATAATCTAACACATATATTTTATTTAAAGTCATCAACCATCACAAACACAAATTTCCATCCATGGCCGAACATCACACATACATCAAAATAAAAAATTCTAACATGGGTCGGATAGTATTCGAAGCAACAATCTCAAAAACGTAAAAATTATCAAAAATCGAACTCAAATACATACCTTAATTAAACATGCAAGGGGCTGAATGGTTGAGAGCTTAAGTTCTTCTCTTTTCTTTTGTTTTCGGTGATGAAGAAAGAAATGGGATGAATAAAACATGTTTCTTTATTTTAATATTATTAACATATATTATAATATAACATTTTTTAACTTATAATTATATAATATAAAAAAACATGTTATCATGAAAATAAAAACCAAATGCCGCCCACTAACATGCTAAATGGTAAATTTCCAACCTAAGTCCACATATAAAAGAAGTCAAATCAATTTAACCACTCAATTAATAAAAGGCTACTTTTACCACTTATGCAATTTAGTCCTTTTCTTTAAATTAAATACACAAACGAGCAAATTAATTCACGAAATTTTTGCACATGCTCACTCATAATCCATAGACACCAAATATATTATCAAAATATTCTACTGACTCGGATTTGTGGTCCCGAAACCACTGTTCCGATTAGGGTCATAATCGGGCTGTTATAACTCTCCCCCTTAAGGGATTTTCGTCCCTGAAAATCTTACCGATGAACAAATGTGGGTAGCATTCTTTCATTGAATCTTCGAGTTCCCAGGTTGCTTCCTTAACCCCGTGCTTATGCCACATAACTTTAACCAACGAGATTTTCTTATTTCGTAACTCTTTTACTTCACGAGCTAAAATGCAAATCGGTTCTTCCTCATAAGTCAAGTCAGGCTGAATTTCAATCTCTGACGGACTAATTACATGAGAAGGATCGGATATGTATTGTCGAAGCATTGATACATGAAAAACATTATGAATCTTGTCTAGTTCAGATGGCAACATTAGTCCATATGTAACTGGCCCGATACACTCAATAACTTCGTACGGCCCAATAAATCTCGGACTCAGTTTTTCTTTACGACAAATCTAAGTATTTTCTTCCACGGTGAGACTTTCAAAAATACTCGGTCACCCACCTGAAACTCTATATCTTTATGTTTCAAGTTCGCATATGACTTCTGACGATCTGACGCGGCCTTTAAACTTTCTCGGATAACTTTCAATTTCTGTTCAGTCTCTTTAATTAAATCAACCCCGTGTATCTTGATTTCACTTAGCTTGGTCCAATATAAAGGTGTACGGCATTTACGACCATACAAAGCTTCATAAGGTGCCATTTTGATACTCGATTGAAAGCTATTATTATACGCAAATTCAATCAAAGGCAAGTATCGTTCCCATGTGCCCTCAAATTCAAGAACACAACATCTCAAAATATCCTCAAGTATTTGAATAACACGTTCCGATTGGCCATCCGATAGAGGGTGGAAAGCAGTACTGAAGTGCAATTTAGTACCTAAAGCATCCTGCAGTTTCTTCCAAAACCGCGATGTAAACCTGGGATCTCTATCTGAAACAATAGAAATAGGCACTCTGTGCAATTGTACGATTTGAGAAATGTACAATTCAGCTAACTTATCAAGCGAGAAATCCATTCTTACAGGAATAAAATGGGCCGATTTCATCAATCTATCAACAATAACCCAGATTGAGTCTTTCTTGCTCGGTGTCAACGATAACCCAGATACGAAATCCATCGTGACTCGATCCTATTTCCACTCGGGGTATCATAATCGACTGAAGTAATTGATCACTGGAATCAGAGTCTTAAAATTTATAAAGAGAATGATCGAACCTGCAAACTAACTCTGACAACGATTAAAGGCAAGTGTACCTATCGAACAGTAGCATAGCTTAGGCAAGACCGGATTGTCGAACCCAAAGGAACTAAAAGTACTAATACTAACCTTCTTTTTATTATCTAGCCTAAAAAAAGCGAAGTTGTTTAGATCTAACGACTACTAAGCTAAAGACGCAAAGACACAAAGAATGAATTGGGAAATAACTTGAGGGAAGACTCAGTTGAATTAAAACGATACCCTCAGGAAGAATCTACCTAGACTTCACTTGTTATCTAACACTGAACCATATGATCTATTCACTTCACTTGATCTGTAGGACTCCCTAATATATATTAAACCCTCTCTCGATGCGAATAACATCAAACCTTAGGTAAATTAACGAAAATCTCTTTCTCAGTTAATAACCCCCTAGAATAGCAGTAAATTAATCTATGGATTCCCATATTAGGTTTCACCCTAATCCGGCAAAATCTCGTCACCCTATCCCTAGGCGCGCGAACTACTCCGTTTTAATTATGCTAGATCTATTCTTAAGCAGGGACTTTTACTCCTCCACCTAAGAACATCTGACTTGAGTTAATATCTCGAAAACATTAACACAAGAATTAAGTGCACATAATTAAGAACAAATCAAGTATTTATCTTATAGTTCAGAAAATAATAACAAGATTATCTAGGTTTCATCCCCTTCAGGTATCTGAAGGGTTTAGTTCATAACAAATAAAGAAAACATCTCAGAAGAAAAGATAAACTAAACAGAAGAAATCCCTAAAAATCCCTGAAGGAATTGAAGGAGAGATCCACCTTCTTGAGTAGAATTTCGGCTTCTGGAGATGGATCAACTGGCTTCGAGTGATTCCTACAATTCTGACCTTTTCGGCTTGGCTCCTTGGCCTAGCTAATCGCCCCACTTTCAGGTAACACTTAGGGGGGTTTATATAGGCTCTTGGAATGTGTTTCTTCGCCCCAAAGTATCCAAATCTGAATGAAATTGCTCTTTTCCACGATAGGGACACGGCCATGTCACACGCCCGTGTGACTAGTCTTCAAGTCGTGTTCGGACTTCTTTGATGAGGCACGGTCATGTGCATCAGGGGTAAGGCCGTGTTCTAGATGATCAATGTGGCACGGACGTGTGGGCTTAAGTCCAGGCTGTGTGGATTTCGTGATGTGGCCCATTTACTCCATTTTGGGCTCGTTTCTCGTTCTTTTTATCCTCAGGTGCTTTCTTGGGTATAAGACATGAAAAGAAAAGATTAAGAGCACCTTTTTTATATTAATCGAGGCTTAAATCATCCAAAAGCATACTAAATGTGAGACTAAAATATGTTGCTTTTACGGTTTATCAAATACCCCCACGCTTAAGCTTTTGCTTGTCCTTAAGTAAAATTCTCAACTTACAATTAAAACAAACTTTCCATGATTCATAATTCCTATCAATAATGTCTCATCATAATTCATAGATAATTTATACATGGATGAGTTAACTCGAAGAGTCCTAAAGATGCAAATAGTCAAAGTCATATATTTGTAGCATAAAAACGTAGGTGTCTCCCCTTATCTCAATAATTACCTTTGATTCAAAATCAAAAAGGATTGACATCCTCATTAAAGATTCACTCAAATCACTCGAGGTGTTTAAGGTTCAAAATTAAGCTCTCAGAAGTCAAACCTAAAAATTTAATCCCATAGGCTTATGTAACACCCCAAACCCGGTCAACACACCACGACCGAATCTGGCATGTACAGAGTGAAAACACTTTGAATAAAACAAGTTTGCCGATTTATTTCTATTGAAAACTCTTTTATCGTTTTGGGTTCGAAGAAAACTTGTGTAAAGCATAGTTGAAAACGTTTTTGTTGCCTTTAACCCCGGAAAACTCATTTTTGGAAAACCCGTTTGTCGTTTCTAATTTTGGAAAACTATTCGATTCTATTAAAACCCGAGTGAGTTGAGCATAGTCCAGTTAAAACCGTTTGCATTTGAATTTGTAGAAACTTTAGATTTTGAAAAACATTTAAGTTAATTGGTTGTCATCTTGTGTATGTTATTACCCGATGGTAAGGTTTGAAAATCCCGATATGAAGTATAAGTTTTAAAACATTGGTTTTTCCGGTTATTTGCGCATGCAAGGTTACTTAACTTTAGCATAGTATGATATCGTAAAAGCAGATAAATAAAAACCCAAAATAATAAATTAGCGGCCTTATTACAAATCCAAAACCCAAATTTAAGGAAAATGTAAACCGAAACTAAGGTTTAAAACGAAACCCAAAAGCAAAGTGCATTGCCACCTCGAGTCCTCCCCGGCTCCACATCCGTGATCTAAGCCTCATCTGCAATATATAAAGGAAGGGGTGAGTCACCGAGACTCAGTGCATAAGTCCCCAACCCGATAAATCAAGCACTTACACAAATCATAAGTAAACATGCAAATCATGCAAACCCCACCTAACCATCCAAACTCCTGTGAATACCCCGTGTGGTCAAAACCACTGGTGACCGTAGTCACAGATCATATAATGTGGTCAAAACCACTGGTGACCGTAGCCACAAATCATATGGTGGGGCCAACCCACCGTGTGGTCAAAACCACTGATGACAATCCCGTAATCAACATGTGGGGCCAACCCACTGTGGTACCAAACCACTGGGACGAGTCACAATAATCCATGTGTGGTCAAAACCACTGGTGACCGTAGTCACAAATAGCATACGTGTGGTCAAAACCACTGGTGGTCAAAACCACTGAGACTTAGTCATGAGTATAGTATCAAAAGCAGGGCCAACCCGCCATGTGGTCAAAACCACTGGTGACAGTCTAAATCAATATTCCCCCTCCTCTCATCATTCCCATCAGTGATCATACTTTCCATGTCATAGATATCATGCTTGAAAAACGAATTCACATAGCATCAAAATAATCTAATGATATAACAACATATCTCAATAATCAATCGACAAGGGACTTACCCGGATTCCACGCACATACCCACAATGCATAACATTGGTTTCAATGGCTATTTCGGCTTTTAACAGTAAACATAATTAACACATATTACTAATGAAGTGTGTAAGCGTTACACACCTGGCTAATCGTAAATCTAGCGAGATCCCGAAACTACGATCTACCCACAAAGCGATAGAAACCCGAAGATCCCAAACGTTTGCCTTCACCTTTCCTATAATCGGCGAACACCAAACCGTTAAGAACATAGCCATTCGGCTTAATCATGAAATCCCGAAGGATATGTCGCACAAAGATAGCACTTTTACCTTAGCACCCTTCTGTTTCCAACCAAATCCCGAAGCAACACGATGAGCCTCCCCCTACAATCGACCAAGTACTACTATCATTGGGTTAAAGCCTTCGGTATTAACATAATAGGAAATGTCAAAACAGTAAAAGCACTTACCCCCTCACTAACGAAATTGACTAAGTGTGATGACGAATAGCCAACGCCGAATCTGTTGTCACAAAACCCAAAAGAACATTCTATGAGTACCAAGAGAATTCGGTTTCATGGATGCATAAGAATCATGGCAGCCAAATGCCGAAATTCGGCTTTTGTATCATATGAGTCGATGAAGAAACAAAAAGAGAAGATAGGAGAGATTCGGCCATAACAAACTTACCTCCTCCAAATCGAAGTCGACCCACCAAACCCGAGAGGAAAAAGAAGAAAAAGAAAGATCTACCCTTGTCTAATATTCGGCCAAAAGGGTTAAACAAGAAGAGGAGAGTAGAGAGGTTTCGGCTAACAAAAAAGGTTCGGCTTATGAATCTAAAAGAGAAGAAAGGAAGAAGAAATCGCAGGAGATGAGGAATGATGCTGTCGAATGGAAGAAGAGAAGAAAGTTGGGTATTTCGGCACAAGAAGATTGAGAGAAGAAGTCGAATGGAGAAAAGAGTATTGATTTCGGCTTTTGAGCAAAATAAAGAGAAAGAAGGTGAAAGCAAGTTTCGGCTCTTTAAGGAAATAACAAAAATGATTCGGCCAAGCACCCCAATTGCCGAAAGTAGAAAAGAAAATAATGCAAATGAGGCTTCAGTTTGACCCTCAACCATACCTTTCAAATGTGTTGACTCCTTCAACACTTATCCAAGAGAGTCCATCCTGAGCACACCAGCTCCTTGTTCCTAGTGTCAAAAATAAATGCACAAGGGAGATTTCTGTAGCTCGAACCAAGGCCCTCCTAGATCCCTGTGGCGTCACCTCATTTGTACCTGAGTAGCACCTCCCTTACCACTTTGCCACTGGAATTTTTGTGTCCTAACACTCCAGCAACCTCTCTTAACCCCTAACTTCCCTAGCTCCCCCTTCCAAATACTTAAAACAAAAAATTTTAGCCATGACTCAGGCCTAACCCGAGGTCATGCCTGGACCCCAAAACACCCTAAACTAGCACAGCAGGCATATTATCACATGGAATCACACCAAAAATGTAGAGACCCCGATTTAAGGATGTTACAGTTCTACCCCCCTTAAAAATAATTTCGGCCTCGAAATTACCTGGTCAGAAGAGTTGAGGGTATTACTACCGCATCAGATCCTCTGGTTCCCACGTGACCTCCTCCGTACCATGGTTCCGCCATAATACTTTTACCAAGGGAACTGACTTCCTACGCCGAACTTTGACATCCCGATCCAAAATCCGCACTGGTTCCTCCTCGGAAGACAAGTCTGAGCTCACCTCTATCTCCTCAACTGGCACAACATGTGACGGATCTGATCGATAGCGCCTAAGCATTGAAACATGAAACACGTCGTGAATCTGACTCAATTCAGCTGGCAACTCGAGCTGATAGGCTACTGGTCCCACTCGCTTCAACACCGTATATGGCCCGATAAACCTAGGGCTTAGCTTGCCCTTCCGACCAAATCTCAACACTTTCTTCCACGGCGATACCTTCAGAAAGACCTTGTCCCCTACTGCATACTCTATATCCCTACGCTTAAGATCGGCATAAGACTTCTACCTATCCGACGCTTCCTTCAGACGAGCCCGAATCACCTTAACCTTATCCTCTGTTTCCGCAACCAATTCTGGACCCAACATCTGCCGTTCACCCAGTTCTGTCCAACACGTAGGAGTGTGACATTTCCATCCAGATAATGCCTCATATGGTGCCATCTGAATACTCGCTTGATAACTGTTGTTATAAGCGAACTCTGCCAATGGTAGATACTCCTCCCAACTACCGCTGAAATCCAGAACACAACCTCTTAACATATCTTCTAGAATATGGATTACCCTTTCTGACTATCCATCAGACTGCGGATGAAAAGCCGTGCTGAAATCCAACCTCGTACCTAACGCCTGATGCAAAGCTTTCCAGAACCTTGACGTGAACCTGGGATCCCTATCCGAGATAATTGACACTGGCACTCCATGCAACCTTACTATCTCTGCCACATACAACTTGGCTAACTTCTGGAGCGAGTAATCAACTCGAACTGGTATGAAATGAGCTAATTTTGTCAGACGATCCACAATCACCCGGACTGAATCCTTCTTGCTAGGCGTAAGGGGTAGCCCACTGACGAAATCCATCATAATCCTTTCCCACTTCCATTGCAAAATCTTTACCGGCTGCAACAGACCTGACGGCAACTGATGCTCAGCTTTGACTTGCTGGCATGTCAGACACTTACCCACAAACTCAGTTACCTCCCGCTTAAGACCCGTCCACCAGAACTGTTCTCTCAAATCTCGATACATTTTGCTACCTCCAGGATGCATAGCGTATGGGCTGCTATGTGCTTCCTGAAGAATTCTCTGCCTCAACTCAACGTCCTTCGGCATACATACCTTCCCTTGGAAACACAGTACTCCATCCCTGCCCAAGCTGTAACCTTCCAACTCACCATTTTGCACTTGCAACTTCCGAGCACTCAGAACCTCATCCACCAGCTGCCTCTCCTTAACCTGATCAATCCAAGTCGGCTTTACTTGCAATTCTGCCAATAGACTCCCGTCGTCATATAGACTAAGGTGAGCAAACATCGCTCTCAGGTCTGCTACCACCTTGCGGCTCAACGCGTCAGCCACTACGTTAGCCTTACCCGAATGGTACTCAATCGAGCAGTCGTAGTCCTTTAACAACTCGATCCACCTCCACTGCCTCAAATTCAAGTCCTTCTGAGTCAAGAGGTACTTCAGACTCTTATGATCCGTGTAAACTATCGACTTCTCCCCATACAAGTAATGCCTCCAAATCTTCAAGGCGAAAACCACTGCAGCCAACTCCAAGTCATGTGTCGGGTAGTTACCTTCATGAGGTCTCAACTGTCGAGACGCATACGCCACTACTTTCCCCTCTTGCATCAGCACACACCCTAAGCCAGTATGTGATGCATCACAGTAGACCATGAATTCCTTCCCTGCTTCCGGCTGAATCAAAACTGGAGCTTCTGTCAGAATCTTCTTTAACTTGTCGAAACTTTCTTGCTGTTTTTCAGACCACACAAACGGAACCCCTTTTCTCAACAATTTGGTCAACGGCGCTGCAATCAAAGAGAAGCCTTCTACGAACCTTCTGTAATATCCTACCAAACCCAGAAAACTCCGAATCTCTGCTACCGACTTAGGT
This sequence comes from Gossypium australe, assembly GCA_005393395.2. Lineage (NCBI taxonomy): Eukaryota > Viridiplantae > Streptophyta > Magnoliopsida > Malvales > Malvaceae > Gossypium > Gossypium australe. The sequence continues at coordinate 25,982,471 of CM016618.1, forward strand.
GGTTTCCAATCCAACACTGCCTCAATCTTTCGAGGATCCACCCTAATCCCCTCAGCTGATACTACATGACCCAAGAAAGTTACCTCCTTAAGCCAGAACTCACACTTACTAAACTTGGCGAATATCTGCTTCTCCCTCAAAACCTGTGAAACCACCCGAAGATGCGCGTCATGTTCCCCTTCAGATTTCGAGTACACCAAAATGTCATCTATAAACACTACGACAAACCGATCCAAGTATGGCTGAAACACCCGATTCATCATGTCCATGAATGCTGCCGGTGTATTGTTCAACCCGAACGGCATTACCAAAAACTCGTAGTGCCCATAACGAGTGCGAAACGCCGTCTTATGAATATTAGCCTCCTTCACTTTGAGTTGATGATACCCCGGCCTAAGATCTATCTTAGAGAAAACCGATGCACCCTTAAGCTGATCAAACAAGTCGTCTATCCTGGGCAACGGATACTTGTTCTTGATTGTCAACTTATTCAGCTGGCGGTAGTCTATACACATCCGCATTGTCCCGTCCTTCTTCTTAACAAAGAGCACAGGCGCTCCCCAAGGAGATACACTCGGCCGTATGAAACCCCTGTCCAACAATTCTTGTATCTGCGCCTTTAACTCCACCAATTCCTTCGGCGCCATCCTATATGGGGCAATAGACACTGGCGCGGTTCCTGGCAACAGATCTATACCGAACTCAACTTCACGGTCCGGAGGCACACCCGGAAGTTCCTCTGGGAATACATCAGGAAATTCCCTCACGGTTCGGACACTCTCCACAGCTGAATCCTTGGCTTCCAAAGCACAGACATGCACCATAAATTCCTCACAACCTTTCCTCACCATTTTCTCAGCCTTCAGCTCAGAGACAACATTGGATAGGTAATCTCTCCTATTACCTATCATCACTACCTCTTCACCTTCCATTGTCTTCAACACCATGCGCTTCGCCGCGCAATCCAAACTGGCCTAGTACTTGACTAGCCAATCCATCCCGAGATTCAGATCAAACTCCCCAAACGGCAGTTCCATCAAGTCAGCCAAAAACACGACCCCTTGAAGTTCTAGGGTTCATCCCTATACAATTTATTTACCTCTACAGAGTGACCTAGAGGGCTTATTACTGTCATCTCCCTAGAAGTAACCTCATAGTCTAAGTTCATGGTTTCCACTATGCTACTGGCAACATACGAGTGCGTCGAACCAACATCTATCAAAGCAATATAGGGTAGTCCAAAGATTAAGAACGTACCGGTTATGACGTCCAGTGCGTCGCCCTCCTCTCGACGCCTCGCTGCGTAGACCAACCCAGGCTGTCTTGCCTCTGTACTACCTGCACCTCTGCCCGACGCTCCTCGGCCACTACCAGAACCATTACCTCCTCTGGCCGAACCACGGCCCCTCTGTGGTTGCTGACCATCCCTCCTGAACTGTGTACGATTCTGATCCCCAGACTGAAGCCTGGCCGACCTATGCGGACAATCCCTCACTCGGTGCCCCATCGATCCACATTCGAAGCACCCTCTGTTTCTAGTCCAACATTCCCCCGTGTGAGACTTCCCACACCGAGCACACCGTAGTGGCCATTGAGTATTAGCAGCAGTAGGCCTCGCAGCTTGATTCGGCCCACCATATCTAACCCTCTTCTGCTGATTCCCGGCAGACCCTGATGACCCAGAATTTCTCTTATTCCAACCCTTATCCTGATTCTGCCTTACAGACTGTTTCACTTCCTCAGCAACTTTGGCCTTCTCCACTAAAACCGCAAACTCTCTTTCCTGCTGTGGTGCAATCAACATCCGCAGCTCATTTCTCAACCCATCCTCAAATCTGACACAGCGCTCATGCTCTGTGCCCACAATACCCTGCGCATACCGACTCAACTAGAGGAATTCTGCCTCATATTCCGATACCGACTTATTTCCCCGAACCAAATTCAGGAACGCCTTACGCTGCGCATCGATGTAGCTAGCCCCAACGTATTTCCTCTGATAGGCTGCTCTAAAGAAATCCCAAGTGATGTCGTCAGCCATTGCTCCGTCCCTAACCGTGAGCCACCATTGATATGACTCATCCCGGAGAAGAGATACTATCCCCTTCATCCATGATGCGTTCCGTCGCCTCCAACCAATATTCCGCCGTACTAGGAGCCACGCTGGATACACCCCTGAATACCTCTACAACATTAGCCCGGAGTCATTCGGACACAGATGTCTGAGCTCCTGATCCGACGCTTGCACTTGCGACCCTTTCTAGCACCTGCAGCATCGCCTGTGATACTGCGTCATCAACACCCGCCTGATCCTGAAATTCCGCGCCCACAGCTGGCGGCGACGGTACCTCATTTTCTGACCCATGTCCAGACCCTACCGGTTCTAACACCGTCATCCTACCCCTACCTCATCCACGTGTATTACACCCACGTCCTCGCGTACTCATGACTATCAATATGATCTGAGCTGATTAACAGTTTTATGAATTAGACTTTATTCCACTGTTTATTAAAGCACAGTCTTATGAAAAGTTTAATACAGGGTTTGTTTCGTAAGTTCATTCCATCCTACATTTCAAGTCTCTACAGTATTTCCCTACTACTATTTAGTCATAGCATCATCATTATAACCATGTAACTAATAAACAATAATTAGGGGTACTTACCTGGGCAGATTGGTGCCGGAGACTCGGTGCCATGCTTTCCAAACCACGTATTCCCAAACTAAACCTTTGAAATCCCATTTTAAAACATTTTGGGCCTCGAGCCCACAGCCGAGCTTTTGAACCTGGCTCTGATACCAAAATTGTAACACCCCAAACTCGGTCAACACACCACGACCGAGTCTGGCATGTACAGAGTGAAAACACTTTGAATAAAACAAGTTTGCTGATTTATTTCTATTGAAAACTCTTTTATCGTTTTGGGTTCGAAGAAAACTTGTGTAAAGCATAGTTGAAAACGTTTTTGCTGCCTTTAACCCCGGAAAACTCATTTTTGGAAAACCCGTTTGTCGTTTCTAGTTTTGGAAAACTATTCGATTCTATTAAAACCCGAGTGAGTTGAGCATAGTCCAGTTAAAACCGTTTGCATTTGAATTTGTAGAAACTTTAGATTTGGAAAAACATTTAAGTTAATTGGTTGTCATCTTGTGTATGTTATTACCCGATGGTAAGGTTTGAAAATCCCGATATGAAGTATAAGATTTAAAACATTGGTTTTTTCGGTTATTTGCGCATGCAAGGTTACTTAACTTCAGCATAGTATGATATCGTAAAAGCAGATAAATAAAACCCAAAATAATAAATTAGCGGCCTTATTACAAATCCAAAACCCAAATTTAAGGAAAATGTAAACCGAAACTAAGGTTTAAAATGAAACCCAAAAGCAAAGTGCATGGCCACCTCGAGTCCTCCCCGGCTCCACATCCGCGATTTAAGCCTCATCTGCAATATATAAAGAAAGGGGTGAGTCACCGAGACTCAGTGCATAAGTCCCCAACCCGATAAAGCAAGCACTTACACAAATCATAAGTATACATGCAAATCATGCAAACCCCACCTAACCATCCAAACTCTTGTGTCTACCCCGTGTGGTCAAAACCACTGGTGGTCAAAACCACTGGTGACCGTAGTCACAGATCATATAATGTGGTCAAAACCACTGGTGACCGTAGCCACAAATCATATGGTGGGGCCAACCCACCGTGTGGTCAAAACCACTGATGACAATCCCGTAATCAACATGTGAGGCCAACCCACTGTGGTACCAAACCACTGGGACGAGTCACAATAATCCATGTGTAGTCAAAACCACTGGTGACCGTAGTCACAAATAGCATACGTGTGGTCAAAACCACTAGTGGTCAAAACCACTGAGACTTAGTCACGAGTATAGTATCAAAAGCGGGGCCAACCCGCCATGTGGTCAAAACCACTGGTGACAGTCTAAATCAATATTCCCCCTCCTCTCATCATTCCCATCAGTGATCATACTTTCCATGTCATAGATATCATGCTTGAAAAACGAATGTCACATAGCATCAAAATAATCCAATGATATAACAACATATCTCAATAATCAATCGACAAGGAACTTACCCGGAGTCCACGCACATACCCACAATGCATAACACTGGTTTCAATGGCTATTTCGGCTTTTAACAGTAAATATAATTAACACATATTACTAATGAAGTGTGTAAGCGTTACACACCTGGCTAATCGCAAATCTAGCGAGATCCCGAAACTATGATCTACGCACAAAGCGATAGAAGCCCGAAGATCCCAAACGTTCGCCTTCACCTTTCCTATATCCCGAAGGATATGTCGCACAAAGATAGCACTTTTACCTTAACACCCTTCAGTTTCCAACCAAATCCCGAAGCGACACGATGAGCCTCCCCCTACAATCGGCCAAGTACTACTATCATTGGGTTAAAGCCTTCGGTATTAATATAATAGGAGATGTCAAAACAATAAAAGCACTTACCCCCTCACTAACGAAATTGACTAAGTGTGATGACGAATAGCCAACGCCGAATCTGTTGTCACAAAACCCGAAAGAACATTCTATGAGTACCAAGAGAATTTGGTTTCATGGATGCATAACAATCATGGCAGCCAAATGCTGAAATTCAGCTTTTGTATCATATGAGTCGATGAAGAAAGAAAAAGAGAAGATAGGAGAGATTCGGCCATAACAAACTTACCTCATCCAAATCAAAGTCGACCCACCAAACCCGTGAGGAAAAAGAAGAAAAAGAAAGATCTACCCTTGTCTAATATTCGGCCAAAAGGGTTAAACAAGAAGAGGAGAGTAGAGAGGTTTCGGCTAACAAAGAAGGTTCGGCTGATGACTCTAAAAGAGAAGAAAGGAAGAAGAAATCGCAGGGGATGAGGAATGATGCTGTCGAATGGAAGAAAAGAAGAAAGTTGGGTATTTCGGCACAAGAAGATTGAGAGAAGAAGTCGAATGGAGAAAAGAGTATTGATTTCGGCTTTTGAGCAAAATAAAGAGAAAGAAGGTGAAAGCAAGTTTCGGCTCTTTAAGGAAATAACAAAAATGATTGGGCCAAGCACCCCAACTGCCGAAAGTAGAAAAGAAAATAATGCAAATGAGGCTTCAGTTTGACCCTAAACAAAAGAGGAAGAAAACTCAACCGAAAAGCAAATGAATCCACACCAAAATTCCGAAATTCACACCCCAAGCAACCCAAATTTGGCACACCTCCTTACCACTCTCCGAAACCGATTGCACACTTGCCCAAAACACCTTCCCAATTTCGGCTAAACACTCCCCTTCTTTATCCCTTTGTTTTCTCCTTGAAATTCTCTTGACCACCAATTCAAATAAGTTTGAATTCATCAAACTCCTCAAATTTCTCTCAACCATACCTTTCAAATGTGTTGACTCCTTCAACACTTATCCAAGAGAGTCCATCCTGAGCACACCACCTCCTTGTTCCTGGCGTCAAAAAGAAATGCACAAGGGAGATTTCTGCAGCTCGAACCAAGGCCCTCCTAGCTCCCTGTGGCATCACCTCCTTTGTACCTGAGTAACGCCTCCCTTGCCACTTTGCCACTGGAATTTTTGTGTCCTAACACTCCAGCAAACTCTCTGAACCCCTAACTTCCTTAGCTCCCCCTTCCAAATACTTAAAACAAAAAATTTTAGCCATGACTCAGGCCTAACCCGAGGTCATGCCTGGACCCCAAAACACCCTAAACTAGCACAGCAGGCATATTATCACATGCAATCACACCAAAAATGTAGAGACCCCAGTTTAAGGATGTTACAGCTTGCCTGAAAATCAAATCTCCACCACTGTAAAATGAGATGATACACAAATCAAAAGGTCTTTAACAGGGTTGTAACGGGGCTAGGGTTAATGGTGTGGAGAAAGGCTGAAATTAGAAGGTTAGAATCGAGACTGACTTCATAAATTGCCTAACTAAAAATATAAACTAATCCTAGATAATTACATCAATTGAAAACTAATAATACGAGCTTCTTCCTCAAGATGTGGAATTTCAACATGTAAGCTCACTTTGTAGAACTAATACTAGATATTTTTTTAAGAACAAATCAAGTTTACATAATAAGGAATGTATCTATTACTTAAAATAAAGATAACAACTAGGCAACACATCAAATCAAATCTTGATATGAGGGTAGTCAAAAGGAATGGTGATAATAAATACAAAGGGGTTTTGGGTTAATATTAGCTGGTAAGTCAATAAAAAGGGTTGTTAGGATCAACAGGGTTCACTAAGGGTTAATTATAGAGGTAGGGTTTTTAGTGGAGTGAGTGGGTTAAATCCTAGGTGCCTTTATCATCTTTGTATATCAAATCATAGATGTGGTCTCAACATGTATAATCGAGGCAAGTTCTAGAATAACATTTCATAGTTGACACACTCATAATCAATAAAGTGAGCATGAAAAAATATATGCTCTAATAGGCTCAAAATCTCACAAAAATTATGGGTGTTTTGACATCAATCTTGTAAATTTCAAACTTCTAGATAATATTCAGATTCAGCTCAACAACCTAGCAAAGATTTTAATTCTAAAAAATAGACTTATCATGCTTGATTCTATAATATTCTTCTAATTTAATCATCAATGCACAATTAAATATGACTTAATTTAAAACATATTAATAAAAATCATAGACCATTAGAAATTTCATCCTAATTAGTAATATGAGGAAATTACTTAAAAACAAGACTAAATTCAGGGATTTGAGAATAATGAAGAAAGTTAGGCTGGATTTGAGAATAATGCAGAAAGTTAGGCCCTTTCTTCAAATAAATATTCACCCCCCATACTTAAGATATACATTGCCCTCAATGTACAAAGATGTATATAAAATTTAAGAGAGAGGGAGAGGTGAAACTTCCTGAATTATGGATGAGATCCCGAATTCGGAGGAGTCGGTCTGGATGACGATCCTAAGCTAGATAAAGAAATTGGGGAGCTCGTAGATAGTTAACCAGGATTTATTAAGACACATTTACAATAAACAAAATATATAACTAAAAACGAGAAAGAAAAAGGAAAGGAGACTAAGAAGAAAAATAAACTAAGACTGGAAGATAAAATGGCTTGAGAATCCTTATTGGTAGATGGTTCGTGAGGTGGGTGTGACTTCTAAGGTGACGGAGGTGCTGGCGGTGGCGGAAGTGGTGTGATTCCCAAGCAGCCTTTACAGCCTAACACTAAGAGATTAAAATATATTAAACTAAATTAAGCATAAGATTGTCAAAGAGAAGGAAATTGAAGCAAAAGAGTAAAGGAAAATAAAAGATAAATGGTCTCAAAGACCCTTGGCTTGTTGTTGGAATGAAGCGGTCGGTATGAGCTTATGTATAGGAGTCATCCTTGGTGAGATTATGCTTGGCTTCTTTCGCTTCTTCGGCATGGTTTTGGTGTAGCTCAAGAGTTATTGGGATTTGTTATGGAGAGGGAGATCTGAAAATAAGGGGGGAAAGAAAAGAAGTGAATAGTGGAAGGACTGGGGAAGGGAGGTTGGGTTTAAATAGAGGCTTAACTCTGACATTCTCCCACGCCCGTAGACCGAGGGCGTGTCGATGCACACGGCCGCTTCGCACGGCCGTGTGTCTAGGTGTGTTGTTTCTCCATGCCCGTTTTTCATCCAGCCATGCCCGTTTGTAACAAGCCAGTATGTTGGCACGGTTTGAAGGCACGGGCGTGTTCTACCCGTGGTTTCCAAGTCAGTAGCTTCACACGATCTTCGGGCACAGCCGTGCCACTTTGTCGGTGCCCGTGGGGGACTGGTTGAGTCCGTGAATTCAAAAGTTGGTTGGGACTGATTCGTACCACATTTTCTATGTTAGTACGGAGATTTTGGTGGTCCACACGGTCACGGCCATGGCCGTGTGCAAGGCCGTGTGTGTAACACCCCACACCCGGTCAACACACCACGACCGAATCTGGTATGTCACAGGAGAAAACGATTCCTAAGAAAACAGTTTGTAGATTTAATTTTGGAAGAAGGGGGTCATTATTTAAAACAAGTTGTTTGATTAAGTAAGACAGGGTGGGAAAAATTTTACGATGTTTCATAGTTTAAAGAAGCCTTTGGTTTTTATAGAAAATCCAAAATAGTTTTAGCCCAGTTGTCAAAACCGTTTGCAATTTTTAAGAAAACCGAGTTAACCTATTGATATTACTTGTTTGTCGTTACCCGATGGTTAAGTTTTGGAAAACCCGAGAAGTTGTGAATTTTAGAAAACATTCATTTTCAAGGTTATTTAGGCATGCTGGTTTGTTTAACTTATATAAAATTTTTCATGATAATTTAAGCAGATAGATAAACTCCAAACGAAAGTTAATGGCTTTATTACAACCCGAAAATCAAACTTAAAGTAAATAAATCCATATTAGTAATGTAAAACAAAACCCGAAAACAATGTGCATGGCCACCTCGAGTCTGCCCCGGCTCCGCATTCGCGATCTACGAGTCACCTGCAATATGCAAAGGAAGGGGTGAGTCACCGAGACTCAGTGCATAAATCCCCATCCCAAAAAGATAACCTTTACACAGTTCATAAATCAATATGTATGTCATGCAACCCAAAACCTAACCATCTGAAACTCCTGTATCTACCCCATGTGGTCAACACCACTGGTGACCGGAGTCACAAATACTATGGTGGGGCCAACCCACCTTGTGGTCAACACCACTGGTGACAATCCCGTATCGCTATGTGGGGCAAACCCACGGTGGTATCAAGCCACAGGGACGAGTCACAAAATAGTTATATGTGGTCAACACCACTGGTGACAATCCCATATCGCTATGTGGGGCCAACCCACGGTGGTATCAAGCCACAGGGACGAGTCACAAAATAGTTATATCTGGTCAACACCACTGGTGACCGAAGTCACAAATAATAGATGTGGTCAACACCACTGGTGGTCAAAACCACAAGACTTAGTCACAATAATATATGTAAAGCGGGGCCAACCTACTGCGTGGTCAACACCACTGGTGACAGTCTAAATCATCCTTCCCCCTCCTCTCATCATACCCACATCAATGAACATACTTTTCATGGCATAGATATTATACGAAACATACAGGGATATCATATCATAACTTATGCAACTTAACCGAGGCATTTCATATTAACCAAATCAGAATGGACTTACCCAGAGTCCTCGCTTATACCCATAAGGGTAGCACATCGTAAAACATCATTTTACGCCATTATTCCGGCATTAAACAAATCACATAACAAAATCATATTACCCTACGAAGTGTGTAAGAGTTACACACCTGATTACCCGTAATACGACGCTCTCTACGTCGATACTGTCGTCACCCGACACTACCACGATCTGTCTGCTCTCCTGCTCCGATGCTGGTCCACACCCAGGTGGCCAGTCACGAACCGCAGACACTGCTCTCCTTTTGAACTTAGGGGCTGGGGTCTCAGATCTAACCCCACCTAATGTTCGACTGGTAACAAGATCCATAACACCTTATCACTGAATCAGGTTAACACAGTGAAAGCACCCATAAGAAACTAAATCCCAAAATAAAATATCTTACCTGAATCGACCACTCCTGAAACCTTTAGGCCTACAACACAAGCCAAACAAATCCCGAAGATCAACAGAATGCGACTACACTCCTACCTACAATCGGCCAAGCACACCACTATAAATCCAATAGCCATTCAGCTTTGGTTAAGAAATCTCGAAAGAAATAACGTGAGAAGATGATCACCCCTTACCTCAACACTTACCAAAACCTATTGGGAATAGATGGATGATATCGATCTGCCGCTACAAAATCGAAGAACGACTATGAGAACTATGAATAGTCAGCTAAGGCACTACCCACACGATTGCCAGATCCCAACCTTCCCCTTATAAAAATGACAAATAGAAGAGAGTGGAGATGGGAGAAGATTCGGCCACTAAGAACATAGTAAAAGGAAGAAAAGAACACAATAGAATCTTACCTGCCTATGAATCGAGATCCGGGTTTTGTAAGCAACGCAAATGAGAAAAGATTTGAAGAATTTTCGGCAAAGGTTGAATCTTTAACAGGTTTCGGCTGACAAGAAAAGAAGAGGTGAAAAAGAAGAATATGGACAAGGGGTATTCGGCTATGGTCAAAAGAAAAGAAGAAAAGATGTTAATAGAGAGGGAGGGTGATGGTTTCGGCTTTAGTACAAGATGAGAGAAAAAAGAAAGAAGCTCTTGGTGTTTTCGGTACAATGAGAGGGATTGAAAGAAGAGAGAACAAATTTTGGCACTAGAGAAATTGAAAGAAAAGAAAGAAGTCGAATGGGGCAAAAGAATGTGGATTTCGGTTTCTAAACCAAAATGGAAAGAAAAGGAGTAAAGGGAATTTGGCAATTGAGAGGAACCCACACACTAAAATTTCCGCATACACCCTACTACTCTCCAAAACCGAAATGCCCACCCAAAACTCCCTTCAAATTTCGGCTAACAACTCCCCCCACTCAATCCCCTCCTTTCCTCCTTATTTTCCTCTCATCCACTCATTCAAACCCATTTGAATGAGTCAAATTCCTACATTTTCTCTTCTCCACCTATTTTGAATATGTTGACTCAATCCATACTCATCCATCAGAGTCCCTCCTAAGCACACCTTCTCCCTGATTCTGGCGTCAAAAAGAATTAGCAGAATGGGGGATTCTGCTGCTCAAACCTCAACTCCCTTGCTCCCCCTTGTGGCGTCACTTCTCCAAGCCTTAAGTGGCGTCCCTTGCCACTCCACCAAGGCTCCTCTTGCGTCAAAACTTGCTACCTAATATACTTAACCCCTAGCTCTATCAGCTCCCCTTCCAAGCACTCAAAACAAAAATTTCTACTATAGCTCTGGCCTAACCAAAGCTCGAGCCTAGACCCTAAAATAATCCAAACTAACACACCTACCATACAATACGCATGCAAACACATAAAATGCAAAGGCCCCGATTTAAGGATGTTACAGTTCTACCCCTTTAAAAATAATTTTGGCCTCAAAATTACCTGGTCAAAAGAGTTGAGGGTATTGCTGCCGCATCACATCCTCTGGCTCCCACTTGGCCTCCTCAGTTCCATGATTCCGCGAAAGAACCTTCACCAAAGGAACAGACTTCCTACGCAAAACCTTGACATCCTGATCCAGAATCTGCACTGGTTCTTCCTCGAAGGACAGATCTGGACTCACCTCAATCTTCTCCACTGGCACAACATGCGATGGATCCGATCGATAGCGTCTAAGCATTGAAACATGAAACACGTCGTGAATCTAACTCAATTCTGCTGGAAACTCGATCTGGTAAGCTACTGGTCCCACACGCTTCAATACTTTATACGACCCGATGAACCTAGGGCTCAGCTTGCCCTTCCGACCAAACCTCAGCACCTTCTTCCATGGCGATACCTTAAGAAAAACTTTGTCACCCACTGCAAACTCAATATCCTTTCGCTTGAGATCGACATAAGATTTCCGCTTGTCCGAAGCCTCCTTCAGACGAACCCGAATCAACCTAACCTTATCTTCTGTCTCAGCCACTAACTCTGGACCCAACAACTGACGCTCACCCAACTCTGTCCAACACGTTGGAGTGCGACACTTCCGTCCATACAATGCTTCATACGGTGCCATCTGGATACTTGCCTGATAGCTATTGTTGTACGCGAACTCTGCCAGCGGTAGAAATTCTTCCAACTACCTCGGAAATCCAAAACACAACCCCTTAGCATATCCTCTAAAATCTGGATTACCTTTCTGACTGTCCATCTGACTGCGGATGGAATGCCATGCTGAAATCCAATCTTGTACCCAAAGCCTGGTGCAATGCTTTCCAAAACCTTGATGTGAAACGCGGATCCCTATCTGAGATAATCGACACCAGCACTCCATGCAATCTCACTATTTCTGCCACATACAACTTAGCCAACCTTTGGAGCGAGTAATCCACTCTAACCGGTATAAAATGAGCCGACTTAGGCAAACGATCCACTATTACCCATACTGAATCCTTCTTGCCAGGCGTAAGGGGTAACCCAGTGACGAAATCCATCGTAATCCTTTCCCACTTCCACTGCGGAATCTTAATTAGCTGTAACAGACCCGAAGGTACCTGATGTTCAGCTTTGACTTCCTGACACGTCAGACACTTACTCACAAATTCCGTTACCTCACGCTTCAGAGCCGGCCACCAAAACTATTCTCTCAAGTCCCGATACATCTTGCTACCCCCAGGATGTATAGCGTATAGACTGCTATGTGCCTCCTGGAGAATCTTTTGCCTTAACACAACATCTTTCGGCATACAAACTTTCCCTTGAAAACATAGCACACCCTCACTGCTCAAGCTATAACCCTCCAAACCACCATTCTGCACCTGTAAACACCGAGCACTTAAAACTTCATCATCCAATTGCTTCTCCTTAACCTGACCAACCCATGACGGCCTCACTTGCAACTCTGCTAGTAGCCTTCCGTCATCGTACAAACTCAAGTGAGCAAACATCGCTCTCAAATTCGCTACCACTTTGCGACACAATGCGTCAGCCACTACATTAGCCTTACCCGGATGGTATTCAATCGAGCAGTCGTAGTCCTTCAACAACTCAATCCACCTTCGCTGCCTCAAATTCAACTCTTTTTGTGTCAACAGATACTTCAAACTCTTGTGGTCCGTGTAGACTATAGACTTCTCCCCATACAGGTAATGTCTTCAAATTTTCAGGGCGAAAACTATTGCAGCCAACTCCAGATCATGCGTCGGGTAATTCACCTCATGAGGTCTCAGTTGACGAGAAGCATACGCCACAACTTTCCCCTCTTGCATTAGCACACAACCCAAACCAGTATGTGACTATAAATCAATCTTAGAGAAGACTGATGCACCCTTAAGTTGATCGAACAGATCGTCTATCCTCGGCAATGGATACTTGTTCTTGATTGTCAACTTATTTAGCTGTCGGTAATCTATACACATCCGCATCGTACCATCTTTCTTCTTAACAAAAAGCACAGGCGCTCCCCAAGGCAAAACACTCGGCCGAATAAAACCCCTGTCCAACAATTACTGAATCTGTGCTTTCTGTTGGAACGCCGGTACCCCATGGCGCAGCATAATAAAATTAGATCCGGCGATCCAAATCATGGATCCATGTGTGAGGAACGAATCGGGGTGAAACAAAGGTTTCGAAATTACCAAAAATTCAATTCGAGTAGACAGCGACGCCTTGGCAACAACAGTTTTGATCTATTGTCGAATCAAGCCTCAACCTTTTCCGATGTCAGCCTCTACGTAATCCACCCGGTTTGACTATGAACGGAAGAAATCTCCAAAACTGTTTTGGAGGTTTATTTGCTTGACGGCTGCTAGACCTAACAAGCAATCACTTAGGGTTTTCATATCAAGCTTTGTCTCCTTTTAATACCTTTTATAATGGGTGTCTTTTTCATTGGGCCTTTTATAATTGGTATCCTTTTAATTGGGCCTTTTATAATTGGTATCTCTTGAATGTATTATAAGATTAAATAAATATAATAAAGTTTTTAACCAAAAATTATAATTACATTAATTATATCTAAAATTTATAATTACATTAATTATAATAAGGATTTCGGTAAACTATATTTATTTTTCATATATTGATAAAATTATGTTATCATTATGTGTACAACATCCTTGTACATATAATATGTTCAATATTTGATTGCCCAATTAAATTAATTCTTTAATTAATTTAATTTATGTAACAACCAAGCACAATACCAACTATATTTTATTCCGTTCATTTCAACCATAGGGTGTGACCCTGTAGGTTCTTGCAACGTTAGCAGTAATACTAGTACGATTCTATTGTCACAGACAATGAGTGGCATCTAGCAATGCATCATTGCTACCTAAGTTACAAGAAATTAGGATTCGACATAATCTTTTGTGATTAAACTTTCATGCATTAATCCTTAAGTCCTTTATCTCTGGAATGGATACAAGTCATGGGATAGTCACACTTGTATAGTCCATCCCATGTTTCTTGATATCTTGAGTAGACTATGATATACAAATTAGTATGACATCTCATATCAACTTATTTGAGCATGGCCATGCATTTCTAGTCTCACTCAATCATGTGGCCTAAGATATTACTCCTATTATGTAGGAGGGACTTATCCTTTATTGATCAACCATATCCCTCTACATAGATTGTGGTATATCCAACATCAGCCTTTATAGAACAACCTGTTATGGTGTACGTTTGACTGTATCAAAATATACAACTCACGATGCTGGGATAATAATAATCTCAAGTCTGAGGATCATATACATATTAATCACTATGAGTAATGTTGTGACAATTACATAATAATCCAAGAAACATACTCATAGCGGGTCAATCCAATATGTTGTTCTCTAACACACATATTCATGCATTGATTTTGACACTCCATATCAATGACAACTCTTTATCATCAATCAACTACATGTTAGTCTTAATGCATTATTATTGTCCTAGTCAACAATAATACTCGACTAAGGATCTTTTAAGAATAATCATATTATTCTCAGGACATTATTATAAAACAGTTTATCTATACACACAGAAAGAAAATCTGAAATAATAATGACAACGCTTTATATTAATAAACATGGTAAATTAAGTATGTTATTACAACCATCTTATGATTGATCTTTGGGCATACTCTTACAATCTCCCACTAGCACTAAGACCAATCACTCATATATCTAATACCAAGTGACTTAGTGTGACGATAATGCTTCTGCTGTGTCAGAGGCTTGGTCAGGGGATCAGCAATGTTATCATCTGAAGGTACTCTGCATATCTCTACATCCCCTCGATCGATAATCTCTCGAATAAGATGGTAGCGTCTAAGTATATGTTTGGATCGCTGGTGAGATCTGGGTTCTTTAGCTTGTGCAATAGCTCCATTGTTATCACATCGGAGTTCTATAGCATCTGATATGCTAGGCACAACCCCTAGTCCAGTAATGAACTTCTTGATCCAAACCGCTTCCTTTGCTGCCTCACTGGCTGCAATATACTCAGCCTCTATTGTAGAATCGGCTACTGTACTTTGCTTTGAACTCTTCCAGCTCACAGCACCACCATTAAGGCAAAACACAAAACCTGATTGCGATCGAGAATCGTCCTTGGCATCAGTGTAACCTTTTACACTTAACTCTTCCTCACCTCTATATAATAGGAACGTATCCTTAGTTCTTCTTAAGTACTTAAGGATACTCTTGACTATGGTCCAGTGACCTTCACCGGGATCTACTTGATACCTGCTCGTCATACTTAAGGCATACGAGACATCAGGACAGGTACATAACATAGCATACATGATAGATCCAATAGTGGAAGCATATGGAATTTTACTCATACGTTCTCTCTCTTGTGGAGTTGAAGGACACATTTCCTTTGAGAGTGAAATACCATGTCTCATAGGTAGGAATCCTCTTTTAGATTCTTCCATACTGAACCTTTTCAGTACTTTATCTATGTATGTACTTTGGCTTAGACCTAGTAGTCGTCTTGATCTATCTCTATAGATCTTGACTCCTAAGATATAAGTGGCTTCGCCCAAGTCCTTCATAGAAAAACAACTTCTTAACCAAGTCTTAATAGACTGCAAGGTAGGCATGTCATTTCCCATGATAAGTATGTCATCCACATATAGTACTAAGAATGTGATAGTGCTCCCACTAACTTTCTTGTAAACACATGGTTCATCTTCATTTTTGACAAAACCAAACTCTTTGATTGCATCGTTAAAACGAATATTCCAACTTCGAGAAGCTTGCTTTAATCCATAAATGGATCTTTGTAGCTTACATATCTTTCTAGCATCCTTTGGATTTACAAAACCTTTAGGTTGTGTCATATACACATCCTCTTCAAGTTTCCCGTTAAGGAAACTGTTTTGACGTCTATATGCCAGATTTCATAATCATGAAATGCAGCTATGGCGAGCAAGATCCTGATGGATTTAAACATAGCTACAGGAGAAAAGGTTTCATCATAGTCAACACCATGAATTTGGCGAAAACCTTTAGCGACTAATTGCCCTTTGTATGTTTGTACATTACCATCCATGTCTGTTTTCTTTTTGAAAACCCATTTGCACCCTATAGGTTTAACCCCTTCGGGTGGGTCAATCAAAGTCCATACTTGGTTTTCATACATGGAATCCATCTCAGATCTCATGGCCTCAAGCCATTTCTCAGAGTCTGGGCTCGTCACCGCTTCTTGATAAGTCCTAGGCTCATCTTGATCTATAAGAAGAACGTCACCATGCGTTGTAATGAGAAATCCATATCTCTCAGGTGCACGGCGTTCTCTTAAAGATTTGCGCGGTGGTTGTGTTTCTACAACAGTTGTTTGTTCCTCAATTTCTTGTGGAATTTGTTGTTGTTCAATCTCTGGTTCAGTGGTATCTTGTGATTCTCGAATTTCTTCCAGTTCAATCTTTCTCCCATTTCTTTTTCTAGAAGTAAATTCTCTCTCTAAGAAGACACCAGTCCGAGCAACAAACGTTTTGTTCTCAGTGGGATTAAAGAAATAATATCCTTTGGTTTCTTTTGGATACCCCACAAAAATACACCTTTCAGATCTGGGTTCAAGCTTAGTAGACGTCTAACGTTTAACATAAGCTTCACAGCCCCAAATTTTCATAAAAGACATACTAGGACGTTTCCCAGTCCACATCTCATATGGCGTCTTTTGAACTGATTTAGATGGAACACGATTTAGTGTGAAAGCAGCTGTCTCAAGTGCATGTCCCCAAATGGAAGTCGGTAGATCAGCATGACTCATCATGGATCGAACCATGTCTAACAAAGTTCTTCTCTCAGATACTCCATTCCATTGAGGAGTACCAGGAGGAGTAAGTTGTGAATCAATCCCACATTCTTTCAAAAGATCATCAAACTCTAGGCTCAAGTACTCTCCACCTCGATCAGATCGAAGTGACTTGATAGTTTTGCCTAGTTGATTTTGTACTTCATTTTTGAATTCCTTGAACTTTTCAAGGGACTCAGACTTATGGCGCATGAGATAAACATACCCATATCTACTGAAATCATCAGTGAAAGTAATGAAGTAGTGAAATCCACCTCTGGCCTGTGTATTTATTGGTCCACATACATCAGAATGTATTAGGTCCAATAAATCACTAGCTCTTTCACTTTTACTAGTAAAAGGAGATTTAGTCATTTTTCCCAATAAGCAAGATTCACATACTTCAAATTGTTCAAAAACAAATGAATTCAAGAGACCATCTTTATGGAGTTTGGATATGCGTTTCTCACTTATGTGGCCCAAACGACAATGCCAAAGATAAGTTTGATTTGAGTCATTTATTTTAGATCTTTTAGTATTTATGTTGTAAATGGGATTCGTCTGATCTAAAATATAGAGGCCATTAATCAATTGTGCCGAACCATAGAAAACATTATTGAGATAAAATGAACAACAATTATTCTTAATAATTATCTCAAAACCAATTTTGTCTAAACAAGAAATTGAAATAATGTTTTTAGTCAAACTGGGCACAAAATAACAATCCTCTAAACATAAATCAAGTCCACTAGGCAAAGATAAAGTATATGTTCCCACAGCTAATGCAGCAACTTTTGCTCCACTTCCAACTCGTAGGTCCACATCTCCTCTAGCCAAAGTCCTACTCCTTTGTAGTCCCTGTACAGAAGTACAAATATGAGAACCACAACCAGTATCTAATACCCAAGAAGTAGTAGTTGATAAATTAATATCAATAACATAAATACCTGAATCAGACATTCCGCTTGCTTTAGCCTTCTTGACTTCTTCAAGATAGACAGGGCAGTTCCGTTTCCAATGTCCAGTCACACCACAATGAAAACAGTTTCCTTCCTTAGACACCCCACCTTTAGGTTTCAGTGCAGCCTTTCCTTTTCCAAATTTGGGCTTACCTTTACCCTTGGGCTTTGTTTGAACTTTGGCCTTTCCCTTACCCTTGTTATTACGGACCATCAGTATGGGCTTGGG
Source organism: Gossypium australe (assembly GCA_005393395.2). Taxonomy (NCBI): domain Eukaryota; kingdom Viridiplantae; phylum Streptophyta; class Magnoliopsida; order Malvales; family Malvaceae; genus Gossypium; species Gossypium australe. The sequence continues at coordinate 26,000,534 of CM016618.1, forward strand.
TCCAACCTTTATCAAGTTGCCTTCAACAGTTCGTAACATACTGAGTAATTGTGGTAGAGTCTTGTCAATTTCATTCATATTGAAATTGAGGACAAACTGGTTGTAGCTATCCGGCAACGATTGTAAAATAACATCAGTGGGCAACTCTTGGCTCAATAGAAACCCAAGCTTAGACAGGCTTTCAATATAGCCAATCATCTTAAGGACATGAGGTCCTACTGGGCTTCCTTTAGCCAACTTACATTGGAATAGGGCCTTAGAGATATCAAACCTCTCTTGCCGTGCTTGTCCCTGATAAAGTTCTTTTAGGTGCTCGATCATATCATAAGCAACCATGTCCTCATGTTGCTTCTGAAGTTCAGGATTCATAGTGGCAAGCATAAGACATCCAACATCTATCATGTCAACGAGATACTTCTTGTAAGCATCTCTATCAGTCCTCGAGGCATTAGCGGGTGGTTCATTAGGAAGTGGTTGTTCAATGACATATAATTTCCGTTCTTGTTTAAGGACAATCCTCAAGTTACGGAACCAATCAAGAAAATTCAAACCATTCAATTTGTCCTTCTCAAGGACCGATCGCAATGAGAGTATGCTAGTGTTTGCAGCCATAATATATCTACAGCAATTAAATATGCATGTGAGTAAATTTACCAATTTTATATCAATCATTAAAAAGACTTTATTAAATGATATTCCCACTATTTTATTTCAAAATTAATAACCCTCGTATATTAATTTCGGAAAAACTTTCTCAAAAGTATTTCTAGTAGGTTAAGGATCCATATTTCACCACCTCTTAAGTCAGCATTGGCTTTACTCTCAAGATTATGGTTATTTAGGTAAGCAACATTTGCTAATTACATCATATGTAACTCCTAATATTTGGTGAACAACTCTTGTTCTAATCATCTTATGATTTATCCAATTTACTTGCCTCTAGGTTTCTAATCCTATTAGAGTAACCTAGTTAAGTCATTAACCAATTTTTTAACCAGCGAATATCACTTGTTTATTCTTCTCGTTTAACCAAGATAAATACTAGTACTTCGCTTTGGCAAAACCTACATAGTATTGATCGAGGCCTTAACGAGGGCAAAATTGGAAGGCCATGTTGACTTAATATTTTAATAGAGGGATTTTATTAAGGTTGTTGCATCTCACCAATTATGGTCTACTTTAGCCCATTTAGTCTTCTAATCGATATCATCAATTAATAGGGTTTATTATCACCAAGTTTTAATATATATAATAGGCATGCTTTAGACATCCATAGTATCTCATACATGAATAAATAAAGCAATAAATAAATGCAATAGTTATAGCCCATAAACTAAGGTGGTTCAACCCAAGCCAATGGGAAAACCAAAAAGAAACCTAAAGGTGTAAGCCATTTCACAAGCTATCATTCACAATCATTGTCCCACCTTCCTTCTCGTTTGGCCCACAGCAACTCTTGCAAATTACAATATGCAGAAACTCATTTTACATACGAGGGAATAAGATGAGAAGAGAAATACAAGAGAATAGTAGTAAGGCACGACACGCAGGCTGTATTTTTAAAAAAATACAACCTTTTATCGAATGGGTCATTGGGCTATAACTATGCATTTCAAACACCGTGCATGTCAAAAATAGCATACATAATTCTTTTTTTTTTTTTTTTTTTTGCTAAGGTGAATTATAAAATATCCTTTCAACCTCTTGTGTTTTTAGAATTTTAATCCTTGAGGTTTCATATCGGAACAACCCTTGTTCCACTAGCCAGTTAACACTTACTGGAAACTATAAATACCACCGTCGCATTATTACAGATTTGTTAATAGTTAACAGTAATAACATAAAATCGAATAGGCCACAACACCATGATTAACATTTAATCAATTACCGAAAGGAACAGTTATCAAGTTATGCTTAAACGATTTAAACAATCGAAAATACAATAAGATCAAAACATGCATCTCATATAATTGCATCACCCAAGTATTTAAACCTGAGTTCGTATCACACAAGTGGCTCTGATACCACTGTTGGAACGCCGGTACCCCATGGCGCTGCAGAATAAAATTAGATCCGGCGATCCAAATCATGGATCCATGTGTGAGGAACGAATCGGGGTGAAATAAAGGTTTCAAAATTACCAAAAACATCAATCCGAGTAGACAGCGATGCCTTGGCAATAAGAGTTTTGATCTATTGTCGAATCAAGCCTCAACCTTTTCCGATGTCAGCCTCTACGTAATCCACCCGGTTTGACTATGAACGGAAGAAATCTCCAAAACTGTTTTGGAGGTTTATTTGCTTGACGGCTGCTAGACCTAACAAGCAATCACTTAGGGTTTTCATATCAAGCTTTGTCTCCTTTTAATACCTTTTATAATGGATGTCTTTTTCATTGGGCCTTTTATAATTGGTATCCTTTTAATTGGGCCTTTTATAATTGGTATCTCTTGAATGTATTATAAGATTAAATAAATATAATAAAGTTTTTAACCGAAAATTATAATTACATTAATTATATCCGAAATTTATAATTACATTAATTATAATAAGGATTTCGGTAAACTATATTTATTTTTCATATATTGATAAAATTATGTTATCATTATGTGTACAACATCCTTGTACATATAATATGTTCAATATTTGATTGCCCAATTAAATTAATTCTTTAATTAATTTAATTTATGTGACAACCAAGCACAATACCAACTATATTTTATTCCGTTCATTTCAACCATAGGGTGTGACCCTGTAGGTTCTTGCAACGTTAGCAGTAATACTAGAACGATTCTATTGTCACAGACAATGAGTGGCATCTAGCAATGCATCATTGCTACCTAAGTTACAAGAAATCAGGATTCGACATAATCTTTTGTGATTAACCTTTCATGCATTAATCCTTAAGTCATTTATCTCTGGAATGGATACAAGTCATGAGATAGTCACACTTGTATAGTCCATCCCATGTTTCTTGATATCTTGAGTAGACTATGATATACAAATTAGTATGACATCTCATATCAACTTATTTGAGCATGGCCATGCATTTCTAGTCTCACTCAATCAAGTGGCCTAAGATATTACTCCTATTATGTAGGAGGGACTTATCCTTTATTGATCAACCATATCCCTCTACATAGATTGTGGTATATCCAACATCAGCCTTTATAGAACAACCTGTTACGGTGTACGTTTGACTGTATCAAAATATACAACTCACGATGCTGGGATAATAATGATCTCAAGTCTGAGGATCATATACATATTAATCACTATGAGTAATGTTGTGACAATTACATAATAATCCAAGAAACATACTCATAGCGGGTCAATCCAATATGTTGTTCTCTAACACACATATTCATGCATTGATTTTGACACTCCATATCAATGACAACTCTTTATCATCAATCAACTACATGTTAGTCTTAATGCATTATTATTGTCCTAGTCAACAATAATACTCGACTAAGGATCTTTTAAGAATAATCATATTATTCTCAGGACATTATTATAAAACAGTTTATCTATACGCACAGAAAGAAAATCTGAAATAATAATAACAACACTTTATATTAATAAACATGGTAAATTAAGTATGTTATTACAACCATCTTATGATTGATCTTTGGGCATACTCTTACACTTTCAACTCCACTAATTCCTTCGGCGCCATCCTATATGGGGCAATAGACACTGGCGCGGTTCCTGGTAACAAGTCTATTCCAAATTCGACCTCACGATCTGGAGGCAGACCCAGAAGCTCCTCTGGAAATACATCTGAAAACTCCTTCACCGTTCGGACACTTCCTACCGTTGATTCCTTAGCCCCCAATGCACAAACATGAACCATGAACGCCTCACAACCCTTTCTCACCATTTTCTCGGCCTTTAAAGCAGACACAACATTGGATAGATAATATCTTCCATCACCTATCATCACCACCTCTTCACCCTTAACTGTTCTCAACACCATGCGCTTAGCTGCACAGTCAACCTCGCTTGGTTCTTCACTAACCAGTCCATCCTTAGGATCAAATCGAACTCCTCGAATGGCAGTTCCATCAGATCAGCCAAAAACACTACCCCCTGGAGTTCTAGGGGTACATCCCTATAAAGTTTGTTTACTTATACAGAGTGACCTAGAGGGCTAATTACTGTCATCTCCCTAGAAGAAATCTCGTAGGCTAAGTTCAGAGTTTCCACTATGCTACTGGCAACATACGAGTGCGTCGAACCAACATCAATTAAAGCAATATAAGGTAGTCCAAATATTAAGAACGTACCGGTTATGACGTCTGGTACGTCGCCCTCCTCTCGACGCCTTGCTGCATAGACTAACCCAGGCTGTCTTGCCTCTAAGCTCCCAGCACCTCTGCCCGGTGCTCTGCAACCTCGTCCATTACCATTACCACCTCTGACTGAACCTCGTCCTCTCTGCTGTTGCTGTCCCCCGGTTCTGAACTGAGCACGGCCTTGACTCTCAGGCTGGATCCTAGCTAATCTCCGCGGACAATCTCTTATCCGATGCCCCATTGACCCGCACTCGAAACACCCTTTTTTCCCTACCAGCACTCTCCAAAATGAGACTTCCCACATTGAGCACACCGCGGTGACCATTGGGCAGTAACAGCACTCGGCCCGTCAAATCTAGCCATTTTCTGCTGATTCCCAGCAGACCCTGATGACCCAGAACTTCTCTTATTCCAGCGTCTATCCTGATTCTGTCTTATCGTCTGCTTTACCCCCTCAGCTATCTTGGCCTTCTCCACCAAAACAGCGAATTCCCTCTCCTGCTGTGGTGCAATCAACATCCGCAGCTCATCTCTCAAGCCGTCCTCGAACCTGACACAGTGCTCGTGTTCCGTAGCCACAATACCCTGAGCATAACGACTCAGTCGAAGGAACTCCGCCTCATATTCCGATACCGACTTATTCCCCTAGACCAAATTCAAGAACGCCTTATGCTGTGCATCAATATAACTAGACCCAACATACTTTTTCTGATAAGCTACCTTAAAGAACTCCCAGGTGAGGTCATCAGCTATCGTGCCATTCTGGGCTGTGAGCCACCATTGATAAGATTCATCCCGGAGAAGGGACACTATCCCTATCAGCTTTTCCTCAGCCGTAAAGTCCAAGTCGTCCATGATACATTATGTCGCCTCCAGCCAATACTCAGCCGTATTGGGAGCCACTCCAGATACACCCCTGAATACCTCAGCTCCATTAGCCCGAAGTCGTTCTGACACAGATTTCTAGGCCCGCATACCTCCACCTGCTCTAGCTACTCTCTCCACCTGTGACACTGCGTCATCACCCCCTGTCTGATCTTGAAACTCCATGCCCACAGCTGGCGGCAGCGGTACATCATTTTCGGACCCATGGCCAGACCTAGCTGGCTCAGACAAAGCCATCCTACCTCTACCTCGTCCACGCGTGTTACGACAACGTCCTCGAGTACTCATGACCAGCGTTTACAAATTAATCTGATTTAAGAAATTTTATGAATTAGACTCTAAAGTAATCTCCTATTACTATTGATCATATCACAATCATCATAATCAAGTTCACAGCAGTTCGGGTACTTACCTGGGCGGATCGGTGCCGGAGACTCGATGCCATGCTTCTCACAATCATGCATTTCTATTTAAAACCATTTTGTAACCAATAATTGAAAACATTTTGGTCCCCGAGCCCACAGCAGAGCTTTTGAACTTGGCTCTGATACCACAATTGTAACACCCAAACCCGGTCAACACACCACGACCGAATTTGGTATGTCACAGGAGAAAACGATTCCTAAGAAAATAGTTTGTAGATTTAATTTTAGAAGAAGGGGGTCATTATTTAAAACAAGTTGTTTGGTTAAGTAAGACAGGGTGGGAAAAATTGTGCGATGTTTCATAGTTTAAAGAAGCCTTTGGTTTTTATAGAAAATCCAAAATAGTTTTAGCCTAGTTGTCAAAATCGTTTGCAGTTTTTAAGAAAATCGAGTTAACCTATTGATACTACTTGTTTGTTGTTACCAGATGGTTAAGTTTTGGAAAACCCGAGAAGTTGTGAATTTTAGAAAACATTCATTTTAAAGGTTATTTAGGCATGCCGGTTTGTTTAACTTATATAAAATTTTTCGTGATAACTTAAGCAGATAGATAAACTCCAAACGAAAGTTAATGGCCTTATTACAACCCCAAAATCAAACTTAAAGTAAATAAATCCATATTAGTAATGTAAAACAAAACCCGAAAACAATGTGCATGGCCACCACGAGTCTGCCCCGACTCCGCATCCGCGATCTACGAGTCACCTGCAATATGCAAAAGAAGGAGTGAGTCACCGAGACTCAGTGCATAAATCCCCATCCCAAAAATATAACCCTTACGCAGTTCATAAATCAATATGTATGCCATGCAACCCAAAACCTAACCATCCGAAACTCCTGTATCTACCCCATGTGGTCAACACCACTGGTGACTAGAGTCAAAAATCATATACGTGTGGTCAACACTACTGCTGAACGAAGTCACAAATAATAATCATGTGGTCAACACCACTGGTGACCGGAGTCACAAATACTATGGTGGGGCCAACCCACCTTGTGGTCAACACCACTGGTGACAATCCCGTATCGCTATGTGGGGCCAACCCACGGTGGTATCAAGCCACAGGGACGAGTCACAAAATAGTTATATGTGGTCAACACCACTGGTGACCGAAGTCACAAATAATACATGTGGTCAACACCACTGGTGGTCAAAACCACAAGACTTAGTCACAATACTATATGTAAAGCGAGGCCAACCCACTGCGTGGTCAACACCACTGGTGACAGTCTAAATCATCCTTCCCCCTCTTCTCATCATACCCACATCAATGAACATACTTTTCATGGCATAGATATTATGCGAAACATACAGGGATATCATATCATAACTTATACAACTTAACCGAGGCATTTAATATTAACCAAATCAGAATGGACTTACCCGGAGTCCTCGCTTATACCCATAAGGGTAGCACATCGTAAAACATCGTTTTACGCCATTATTCTGGCATTTAACAAATCACATAACAAAGTCATATTACCCTATGAAGTGTGTAAGAGTTACACACCTGATTACCCGTAATATGATGCTCTCTACGTCGATACTGTCGTCACCCGACACAACCACGATCTGTCTGTTCTCCTGCTCCGATGCTGGTCCACACCCAGGTGGCCAGTCATGAACCGTAGACACTACTCTCTTTTTGAACTTAGGGGCATGGGTTTCAGATCTAACCCCACCTAATGTTCGACTGGTAATAGGATCCATAACACCTTATCACTGAATCAGGTTAACGTAGTGAAACCACTCATAAGAAACTAAATCCTGAAACAAAATCTCTTACCTGAATCGAGCACTCCTGAAACCTTTAGGCCTACAACACAAGCCAAACAAATCCCGGAGATCAACAGAATGCGGCTACACTCCTACCTACAATCGGCCAAGCACACCACTATAAATCCAATAGCCATTTGGCTTTGGTTAAGAAATCCCAAAAGAAATAACGTGAGAAGATGATCACCCTTTACCTCAACACTTACCAAAATCGATTGGGAATAGATGGATGATATCGATCTGCCACTACAAAATTGAAGAAGGACTATGAGAACTATGAATAGTCGGCTAAGGCACTACCCACACGATTGCCAGATCATAACCTTCCCCTTATAAAAACGACAAATAGAAGAGAGTGGAGATGAGAGAAGATTCAGCCATTAAGAATATAGTAAAAGGAAGAAAAAAACACAATAGAATCTTACCTGCCTATGAATCGAGATTCGGGTTTTGCAAGCAACGCAAATGAGAAAAGATTTGAAGAATTTTTAGCAAAGGTTGAATCTTTAACAGGTTTCGGCTGACAAGAAAAGAAGAGGTGAAAAAGAAGAATATGGACAAGGGGTATTCGGCTATGGTCAAAAGAAAAGAAGAAAAGATGTTAATAGAGAGGGAGGGTGATGGTTTCGGCTTTAGTACAAGATGAGAGAAAAAGAAAGAAGCTCTTGGTGTTTTCGGCACAATGAGAAGGATTGAAAGAAGAGAGAACAAATTTCGGCACTAGAGAAATTGAAAGAAAAGAAAGAAGTCGAATGGGGCAAAAGAATGTGGATTTCTGTTTCTGAACCAAAATGGAGAGAAAAGGAGTAAAGGGATTTCGGCAATTGAGAGGAACCCACACACCAAAATTTCGGCACACACCCTACTACTCTCCAAAACCGAAATGCCCACCCAAAACTCCCTTCAAATTTTGGCTAACAACTCCCCCCACTCAATCCCCTCATTTCCTCCTTATTTTCCTCTCATCCACTCAATCAAACCCATTTGAATGAGTCAAATTCCTACATTTTCTCTTTTCTACCCATTTTGAATATGTTGACTCAATCCATACTCATCCATCAGAGTCCCTCCCGAGCACACCTTCTCCCTGATTCTGGCGTCAAAAAGAATTAGCAGAAAGGGGGATTCTGCTGCTCGAACCTCAGCTCCCTTGCTCCCCCTTGTGGCGTCACTTCTCCAAGCCTTAAGTGGCGTCCTTTGCCACTCCACCAAGGCTCCTCTTACGTCAAAACTTGCTACCCAATATACTTAACCCCTAGCTCTATCAGCTCTCCTTCCAAGCACTCAAAACAAAAATTTCTACTATGGCTCTAGCCTATCCAAAGCTCGAGCCTAAAGCCTAAAGTAATCCAAACTAAAACACCTACCATACAATACGCATGCAAATGCAAAGGCCCTAATTTAAGGATGTTACAGTGTGGCTTGGAAATCTGCAGTTTTGTGTTAGTTTAAAAACTAAATTTTCAGAAGTCAGAAAAGAAAAGAGACTAAAAAATAAATGCGAAAGTAAATAGGGTTAGTGCTCGGGTTGCCTCCCGAGAAGCGCTCGTTTATAGTCTTAAGCTAGACTTTCCTTGTATTTGAAAAAAAAATCAGGGAGGTTTAAAGGTTTGAATATCTTCCCTCATGCTTACAGTTCTATTTTCTTGATAAAGTTTAAGTCGAGAAGCGTTTACCTTAAAAGTGCCAAATGTTGGATTGGTGACCTCGACTGTTTTGTGTGGGAAGATATTGTGTACCTTCAGAGGAATTTCGTCGTTTACTTTCAGGCCTGATGTGGTGATGTGATGGTCGGCTTTGTCTAACAGTACCTGGTCTCCTATTTTGACGTGGTTTGATGTTCCTATGAGCTCTTCTGGGGGCTCCTTAGGTTTTACTTCGTGCGGTTCCTGTTCCTATTTTATTTGTGTTTTCTGCTCTTTTAGTTTGTCGACCCTCAGGCTTTGTTCCTTATGTAGTTCTTCTTTGTTGGCTTGGGGTCGATGACTTGGCTCTAGTTTGTATCCTTGTGGTGTTTTCTGCGATGAAGGTTGCACAAATTGATTATTAACTGAATTTGTAACACCCCGTACCCGGTACCGTCGCCGGAGTTGAGCAAGGGGCATTACTAGACTTGACTACTAGTTCAGAACATGAAAATCTTAAAGCAGTCAAACTGCGTTGTGCCGACCAATTCGGCTATAACTCGAGTTATAGAGTTCGAAATTCAGATCCGTAAATTTTCCTTGAAAGTAGACTCATATATCTATTTACCATAATTTTTCTAGAATTTTTCATGTGGCCATTTAGTACAGTTTATTCATCAAAGTTACCCTTATTACACTGCCGGACAGTTCTGACCTGTCCCTATAAAACTGCAGTTATCTCATTGCACAATTTTCATGTACTGTTCTAGTTTATACCAACGAAAAATAGACTCAATAAGGGTTCTACACATATATCCCATGCTTCCTAATTATTTTTGTACAATTTTTTACAATTTTTCCAAAACAGAACAGTGACTCGCGAATGCATTCAGAGTAGGTCTCACTAAAACTGAATTATCTCATAATGTATAAGTCTTTTGCCTACTATGTTTCTTTCATGTAAAAATAGACACAATAAGGTTTAACTCCATGTCTCATTCACCTTTTAATTCAATATACCCTATTTTTGGTGATTTTTCTAACTCATATCACTGCTGTTACTACAAGTTGTTTTGTCACAATTTATGAAGGACTAGCTTCTTACCAAACTCACCTACATTCCTAATTCAAGATTCATTCCGCATATATAAACATTTCCTTAACAAAATGATTAAACTTTGATTTAGAAAGCATAAACCTTACCATCAAGAGCCAGCATACACATTAACAACACTACAACATACTTAATTAGAAATTTAGCCATATTCGCATGGCCATTCTTTTGGGGTTTACATGTGAACCGTAAAACTTCCTCAAACAATCCAAGCCTATCCTATACATGCCTTCGTTCAAAACCAACCCAAAATGAAGGAGTACCCCAAAAAGATAGGTTGATAGTGTGAGCGACTTTCCAACGACCCCGATGAGCTTGTGGCTTGCCCCTAATCTATAAAACAGAGGAAACATCTCACACGAGTAAGCGTACTAGCTTAGTAAGTCCCAATTCATTTAAAATTGTAACATCTAATTATTTATGAAGATAAAACAATCCACATATGGTATTCTACATAAACAACTAAGTAAATAGTTTACACAAGGTCAAGTTTAATAATTCAAGGACCCACTTTCATAGTAGTTATTCATGCAAATCAATTGTCCCATAGTAGCATGTTCTAAGTTCAACTTCCGTCAACTTTCTTTCATCAATGACAACTTAGCACAAGTAATAGTTAACATAGCATACCTCACATACTTACCCGAACCATTTTCTTGACAATTTAGTTCTAAATTGTCTTGACAAGGATTAAACTCCTCTTAGGCAAATTTCATCACCGGCATTTAGCCTGCTAGGCGTAAAGCCCGATAGATAACACCGGCACGAGGCCTGCTAGGCATACAAGCCCGATAGATAACACCGGCACGAGGCCTGCTAGGCATAAAAGCCCGATAGATAACACCGGCACGAAGCCTGCTAGGCATAAAAGCCCGATAGATAACACCGGCACGAAGCCTGCTAGGCATAAAAGCCTGAATGTCAATATATCTTTACCTGCTTTTCACATGTTTACTATGCATATCGAATCATACACCTTAATTACCATTGCATTAGTCCCAACAATTGCCATCATATTCTCAACATGAATCATCAATCAACATGTAACTATACATTCGGCCATGATACATTGGAATACTAACATTCATTAATTTTTAAAAATCAAGATAACCATAATTTACTCTTTGGCATAATTTAACCAAGGGACTTACCTCAGTTGTCGATAAGCCGTGCAAATCGGCTACTCGATAATCTTTGTCTTTCCTCGATCTTGATCTTTCTCTTTTTGTTCCCGATCTAATTTGATTCAATTTCAACCAATTAACTACACTTCCATTCAATTCGAGAGCAAAATCATAAAATACATGATTTCAAGACATAACGATGTGCATTCGGCATACATCCCCTACTTTGTTCAAGTGCTTTCAATTTATTAGGAAACACTTTGGCGACAATTTCCTTGATGTGTTTTAACTTACAACTTACCTTCTTATCTAGCCGTACCTTAACTTATATAATTACACATATATAATCAAACACATTAGCTCAAATTCTTTTTCTATTATGGCCGAATGTACTACTTCCATACCCTTGCATTTTTCTTCAATATACAACCAAGAAACAAGCTAGATAACCACAACTTATTCATCCTAATTCCAGCCGAATATTAGCTTGTTTAAACCCAAATTTAACATGATTCCTTTATTAGCATCCTAAGCAAATAATTACTACATTCATAAGACTTATTAAATCAAGCTAAGGTATCCACCATTTCTTTTCTTTTTCTATCTATCAAACAATGTAACCAACCATAGACAACATGCTTTCATCACACATGAAAAGGCCTTAAAACTAAGTCATGGCCGAATCTAAGGAGAGCTTAGCTCTCAAATTTTTGCACAAAAACTCGATAGTATGTAGGACTACCAACACAACCATGCAAAACCATTCATCCATGTCTAATCACTATACAATATAAGTATAGCCGAACATTAACACAAAGGAAAAAGGATTCAAGATTGGTGGTCTCACATTCGGCCAACTAGTAGGGTACTTTCAAGCCAAACAACATAATCTTCTCACCCATTTTATGCCATTTCTTTTCATACCATCTAACTTATCAACTCAAGAAGCTACAACATTAGCACCCATGGCCGAATCTCCTTCTACCCATATTAACAAAGTTTTTTGCTTGTTTCAAAAGAAAAGATTAAGAATTTAAGCCATATCAAGGTGAGTTTTCAAAATCAAGATCAAACTCTTACCTATCCTAGTGCATGCAAGGCCGAATAGGGGGATGAAGCTCTTCCCTTCTCTTCCAAGTAGGAATCGGCAAGGATGAATGAAAGAGGAGAGAATTTTCTTTTTCTTTTTGTTATTTTAACAAAAATCATAGCATGCTTTTTCAAAAATCAAAATATGTATAAATTAAAAACATATTTTCCTAGCATGCTTTAATATAATAATGCCTAAGTTTCATAAAAAAAAATAAAATAGAGAGCATATATGCATGCTTGCCGTCCACCTTGTTCAAATGTGGGGAATTTGACATGCAAATTCCCATGTTTTATGAACAATTCATTTAGCTCCCTTTTCATTAATGCCCACTACATTAATCCTTCTTGCAATTTAAGCCTTCTTAGCAAATTAAACACTTAGATAGCTGAAATTTTCTACGAGATTTTTACACCCACTAAAAGCACACATAACAAACACAAGACATAATATTATAATATCTCACAGGCTCGGATTCGTGGTCCCGAAACCACCGTTCCGATTAGGGTCAAAATTGGGCTGTTACAACTCTCCCCCCCCTTAAGGATTTTCGTCCCCGAAAATCTTACCGTTAAAAAGGTTCGGATATTGTCGCTTCATTGACTCTTCAGGCTCCCACGTAGCCTCTTCAACTCCGTGACGATTCCATAGAATCTTTACTAATGTAATTCTTTTATTTCTTAACTCTTTGATTTCCCGAGCCAAGATACGGATCGGTTCCTCATCATAGGTCAAGTCAGACCGAATTTCAATCTCTGACGGGGTGATCACATGGGACGGATCCGATCTGTATTTGCGAAGCATCGAAACATGAAATACATTGTGTATCTTTTCTAACTCGGAGGGCAATCTTAATCTATAAGCAACCGGTCCAATACGTTTAATAACTTCGTACGGTCCGATAAATCTCGGGCTCAACTTGCCTTTCTGACCGAATCGGAGTATTTTCTTCCACGGAGAAACTTTTAAGAACACCCGATCTCCGACCTGAAATTCAATGTCCTTACGTTTTAAATCGGCATAGGACTTTTGACGATCCGAAGCAGCTTTCAAATTACTCCGAATAACGACCACCTTCTGTTCTGTTTCTTTAATCCAATCAACCCCGTGTATCTTGTTCTCACTGAGCTCAGTCCAATACAATGGTGTGCGACATTTTCGACCATATAAGGCTTCATAAGGTGCCATTTTAATGCTAGATTGAAAGCTATTATTGTAAGCAAACTCAATCAGGGGTAGGTATCGTTCCCACGTACCTTCGAACTCGAGAACGCAACACCTCAACATGTCCTCAAGTGTCAAAATAGTTCGCTCAGACTGACCGTCTGTTTGCGGATGGAAGGCTGTACTAAAATGAAGTTTAGTACCTAATGCCTCTTGCAACTTCTTCCAGAATCGCGAGGTAAATCTTGGGTCTCTATCTGAAACAATGGAACTCGGTAAACCGTGCAATCTTACAATCTGCGACACATACAATTCGGCAAGCTTGTCAAGTGAATAGTCGGTACGTACCGGCACAAAATGAGCTGACTTAGTCAATCTATCAACGATGACCCAAACGGCATCTTTCTTACTCGGTGTCATAGGGAGACCGGATACAAAATCCATAGTAATTTTATCCCATTTCCATTCGGGTATCATAATCGGCTGAAGTAATCCGGAAGGTACCTGATGCTCAGCTTTCACTTGTTGGCAGATTAAGCATTTGGAGACAAATTCAGATATGTCCCGTTTCATGCCGGGCCACCAATAAAACTGCTTCAAATCGTTATACATTTTTGTACTACCCGGGTGTATCGACATTCGGCCATTATGGGCCTCACTCAGAATCATTTGTATCAAATCTGAGTTCATTGGAACACACAATCGATTTTTATACTTCAAACAGTCATTTGCATCTATCTGGAAGTCTGATTCTGTAGCGTTCTCACACTGAACCCGAATAGCTACTAACTTTTCGTCAACTTTCTGTGCCTCGCAAATTTGCTGAATAAACATCGGTCTTGTTTGCAGCTCGGCTATGATCGAACCATCCTCAGACATCGTCATCCGTGTGTTTAATGCACGCAGAACAAATAATGATTTTCGACTCAACGCATCCGCCACCACATTAGCCTTCCCCGGATGGTAGTCAATCACTAATTCGTAATCTTTCAGCAATTCTAACCATCGGCGTTGTCTCAAATTTAGATCTTTCTGAGTCATTAAATATTTCAGACTTTTGTGATCTGAATAAACATGACATTTTTCGCCGAATAAATAGTGACGCCAAATTTTTAATGCAAACACAATGGCTGCTAACTCCAGATCGTGAGTTGGATAATTCTTTTCATGTGGCTTCAATTGTCTTGAAGCGTAGGCTATGACCTTGCCTTCTTGCATCAGAACACAACCCAACCCACTTAAAGATGCATCACTAAAAATAGTAAATTCTTTACCCGATTCAGGCTGAGTCAGCACTGGAGCCTCGGTTAAAAGGGCTTTCAACTGCTCGAAACTCCTCTGGCATTTTTCTGACCACTCATATTTGACATCCTTCTGTAGTAGTCTCGTCAAAGGTGCAGCTATCACGGAAAAACCTTTTACAAATCGTCTATAATATCCCGCGAGGCCTAGGAAGCTTCGGATTTCAGAAACATTCTTTGGTGGTTTCCACTCGAGTATGGCTGCTATTTTGTTTGGATCCACCCGAATTCCTGACACCGAAACCACATGACCCAAGAAGCTGACTTCGTTCAACCAAAACTCACACTTACTGAATTTTGCATATAAACGATGATCTCTCAAGGTTTGTAGTACTTCTCTCAAGTGCTCAACGTGTTCCGCTTCACTTTTGGAGTAGACCAATATATCATCGATAAACACTACTACAAACCGATCCAAAAACCGTCGGAAGACCCGGTTCATGAGATCCATAAAAACGGCAGGTGCATTGGTAAGCCCAAAAGGCATAACCAAAAACTCATAGTGCCCGTACCTCGTTCGAAATGCCGTCTTTGGCACATCGGAATCTCTGACTCGTAATTGATAATAGCCCGATCTCAAATCTATTTTCGAAAACACTGAAGCCCCCTTTAACTGATCAAATAAATCATCGATCCGAGGTAACGGGTATTTATTCTTTATGGTCACCTTATTTAGTTGCCGGTAGTCGATACACATTCGCATTGTCCCGTCTTTCTTTTTCACAAACAAGACTGGTGCTCCCCACGGAGAAAAACTCGGTCGTACGAAACCCCTCTCGGTCAATTCTTGCAACTGCGCTTTCAATTCCTTTAATTTAGTAGGCGCCATTCGGTACGGAGCTATCGAAATTGGGGTCGCATCCGGCACTAATTCAATGCCGAACTCAATCTCTCGTACTGGGGGTAAGCCCGGTAATTCTTCAGGAAACACATCGGGGTATTCACACACAACTGGTACCGATTCCATTAGTTTCTCGGACAGTTTATTATCCAGTACATAAGCCAAATAGGCCTCACACCCCTTTCTCACATACTTTTGGGCTACCATCGAGGATATCACTGTAGGCAACTCATTTACATCACCGGATTTTATTCTAATTGTCTCACCGTTTCGGCATTTCAGATTAATAAGCTTCCTTTTGCAATCCACCACTGCCTCATGTGAAGTTAGCCAATCCATACCCAAGATTATATCAAATTCATCGAAGGGCAACAACATTAAGTCTGCTGGAAAGCAATAGTCTCGTACCATCAACGGGCAACCTCTACACACTTTATCTACAAGCACACATCTACCCAAAGGGTTGGACACACGAATTACGAACTCGGTAGACTCAACTAGCAGAGTCTTACCAAATTTTAAAGTTTCACACACATAAGAATGAGTCGAACCAGGATCAATTAGTGCAATCACAGTAGTATCAAAAAGAGTGAAAGTACCAGTAATGACATCGGGGGAGGAAGCATCCTCTCTAGCTCGCGCAGCATATGCTCTCGCCGGAGCTCTAGCCTCAGATCGATCTGTAGTGTTCTTCGTTCCTTTCTGGCTACCACCTACATTGCCTGAATGTCTGGGTGGTCTATCTCGCATTGGTACGCTGTTCGGTGTAGTATTCTGAACGGCATTCTGCTCAGCTAATTTCGGACACTCTCGGATAAAATGACCCGACGATCCACACTTATAGCAAGTCCGATCATGGAATCTACAACTCCCTGAGTGCCATTTCCCACAGTGCTTGCATTCAACTCTGGTCTGTGGAATGTTACCAACACTGGCTATCGAGGTAGCTCGGGAGCTCATAGGAGGTCGATCCCGTCTAGGTGGATCTGTAGTAGTTTTCTGTCGGTTGTAGTCATCTCTGGGCCTCTTGCTCGTGGGATGGAAGACTTTACCCGAAGACCTCTTTCGGATATCTCTGGCTTCGGTATCGGCCTTTCTTTTCTCCTTCCCGAGCTCTTCAGCTTTGCAAGCTCTCTCAACTAAAGTTACAAATTCTTGGATTTCAAGAACGCCAACAAACATCTTTATGTCTTCATTTAGGCCGTCTTCGAATCTTTTACACATAATGGCTTCAGTAGAGACACACTCTCTAGCATAACGGCTGAGCCTGACAAATTTTCTTTCATACTCCGTTACAGTCATTCGTCCTTGTTTCAGCTCAAGGAACTCTTTTCGTTTTTGATCAATAAACCTTTGGCTAATATACTTCTTGCGGAATTCAGTTTGGAAGAAATCCCATGTCACTCTTTCTTTCGGAACCACTGATACTAGTGTGTTCCACCAGTGATATGCAGTGTCCCGTAGTAAGGATATAGTACATTTCAAGCATTCATCCGGAGTACAAGACAGCTCACCAAGTACCCGAATAGTGTTATCGAGCCACATCTCGGCTCTCTCAGCATCATCATCGTCATTGGCTTTAAATTCTTCGGCCCCATATTTTCGAATTTTGTCAACTGGGGGCCTACTAGATCTCATGGGATCTATTACTGGGGGAGCTAGAGGATCCGGAGTTGGATTATTCGGGGGTGGAGGTTGGGGCATATTCGGGTTATTCTGAATAAATTGGGCAAACCAATCATTCATCATTCGATAAAAGGCTTGCTTTGTCTCTCCTTCGTGGCTACCCGAAACAGGTCGAGAGTCTATCGGCGCTGATCCATGGGTACGGTCAGGCGCCACGCTCTCCACATCATCAGCCACAGCTCTTTCTGGTTCGGAATCCATTTACTATACAAACAAAAATTCAGGTTGTCAGAAGTCACCACACTATCAACATATAACCACAGGCATGTATAGCTAGACTCACACGCGCCACGGTAGTCCTAGAATCGACTAAACCGTAAGCTCTGATACCAATCAAATGTAACACCCCGTACCCGGTACCGTCGCCGGAGTTGAGCAAGGGGCATTACTAGACTTGACTACTAGTTCAGAACATGAAAATCTTAAAGCAGTCAAACTGCGTTGTGCCGACCAATTCGGCTATAACTCGAGTTATAGAGTTCGAAATTCAGATCCGTAAATTTTCCTTGAAAGTAGACTCATATATCTATTTACCATAATTTTTCTAGAATTTTTCATGTGGCCATTTAGTACAGTTTATTCATCAAAGTTACCCTTATTACACTGCCGGACAGTTCTGACCTGTCCCTATAAAACTGCAGTTACCTCATTGCACAATTTTCATGTACTGTTCTAGTTTATACCAACGAAAAATAGACTCAATAAGGGTTCTACACATATATCCCATGCTTCCTAATTATTTTTGTACAATTTTTTACAATTTTTCCAAAACAGAACAGTGACTCGCGAATGCATTCAGAGTAGGTCTCACTAAAACTGAATTATCTCATAATGTATAAGTCTTTTGCCTACTATGTTTCTTTCATGTAAAAATAGACACAATAAGGTTTAACTCCATGTCTCATTCACCTTTTAATTCAATATACCCTATTTTTGGTGATTTTTCTAACTCATATCACTGCTGTTACTACAAGTTGTTTTGTCACAATTTATGAAGGACTAGCTTCTTACCAAACTCACCTACATTCCTAATTCAAGATTCATTCCGCATATATAAACATTTCCTTAACAAAATGATTAAACTTTGATTTAGAAAGCATAAACCTTACCATCAAGAGCCAGCATACACATTAACAACACTACAACATACTTAATTAGAAATTTAGCCATATTCGCATGGCCATTCTTTTGGGGTTTACATGTGAACCGTAAAACTTCCTCAAACAATCCAAGCCTATCCTATACATGCCTTCGTTCAAAACCAACCCAAAATGAAGGAGTACCCCAAAAAGATAGGTTGATAGTGTGAGCGACTTTCCAACGACCCCGATGAGCTTGTGGCTTGCCCCTAATCTATAAAACAGAGGAAACATCTCACACGAGTAAGCGTACTAGCTTAGTAAGTCCCAATTCATTTAAAATTGTAACATCTAATTATTTATGAAGATAAAACAATCCACATATGGTATTCTACATAAACAACTAAGTAAATAGTTTACACAAGGTCAAGTTTAATAATTCAAGGACCCACTTTCATAGTAGTTATTCATGCAAATCAATTGTCCCATAGTAGCATGTTCTAAGTTCAACTTCCGTCAACTTTCTTTCATCAATGACAACTTAGCACAAGTAATAGTTAACATAGCATACCTCACATACTTACCCGAACCATTTTCTTGACAATTTAGTTCTAAATTGTCTTGACAAGGATTAAACTCCTCTTAGGCAAATTTCATCACCGGCATTTAGCCTGCTAGGCGTAAAGCCCGATAGATAACACCGGCACGAGGCCTGCTAGGCATACAAGCCCGATAGATAACACCGGCACGAGGCCTGCTAGGCATAAAAGCCCGATAGATAACACCGGCACGAAGCCTGCTAGGCATAAAAGCCCGATAGATAACACCGGCACGAAGCCTGCTAGGCATAAAAGCCTGAATGTCAATATATCTTTACCTGCTTTTCACATGTTTACTATGCATATCGAATCATACACCTTAATTACCATTGCATTAGTCCCAACAATTGCCATCATATTCTCAACATGAATCATCAATCAACATGTAACTATACATTCGGCCATGATACATTGGAATACTAACATTCATTAATTTTTAAAAATCAAGATAACCATAATTTACTCTTTGGCATAATTTAACCAAGGGACTTACCTCAGTTGTCGATAAGCCGTGCAAATCGGCTACTCGATAATCTTTGTCTTTCCTCGATCTTGATCTTTCTCTTTTTGTTCCGATCTAATTTGATTCAATTTCAACCAATTAACTACACTTCCATTCAATTCGAGAGCAAAATCATAAAATACATGATTTCAAGACATAACGATGTGCATTCGGCATACATCCCCTACTTTGTTCAAGTGCTTTCAATTTATTAGGAAACACTTTGGCGACAATTTCCTTGATGTGTTTTAACTTACAACTTACCTTCTTATCTAGCCGTACCTTAACTTATATAATTACACATATATAATCAAACACATTAGCTCAAATTCTTTTTCTATTATGGCCGAATGTACTACTTCCATACCCTTGCATTTTTCTTCAATATACAACCAAGAAACAAGCTAGATAACCACAACTTATTCATCCTAATTCCAGCCGAATATTAGCTTGTTTAAACCCAAATTTAACATGATTCCTTTATTAGCATCCTAAGCAAATAATTACTACATTCATAAGACTTATTAAATCAAGCTAAGGTATCCACCATTTCTTTTCTTTTTCTATCTATCAAACAATGTAACCAACCATAGACAACATGCTTTCATCACACATGAAAAGGCCTTAAAACTAAGTCATGGCCGAATCTAAGGAGAGCTTAGCTCTCAAATTTTTGCACAAAAACTCGATAGTATGTAGGACTACCAACACAACCATGCAAAACCATTCATCCATGTCTAATCACTATACAATATAAGTATAGCCGAACATTAACACAAAGGAAAAAGGATTCAAGATTGGTGGTCTCACATTCGGCCAACTAGTAGGGTACTTTCAAGCCAAACAACATAATCTTCTCACCCATTTTATGCCATTTCTTTTCATACCATCTAACTTATCAACTCAAGAAGCTACAACATTAGCACCCATGGCCGAATCTCCTTCTACCCATATTAACAAAGTTTTTTGCTTGTTTCAAAAGAAAAGATTAAGAATTTAAGCCATATCAAGGTGAGTTTTCAAAATCAAGATCAAACTCTTACCTATCCTAGTGCATGCAAGGCCGAATAGGGGGATGAAGCTCTTCCCTTCTCTTCCAAGTAGGAATCGGCAAGGATGAATGAAAGAGGAGAGAATTTTCTTTTTCTTTTTGTTATTTTAACAAAAATCATAGCATGCTTTTTCAAAAATCAAAATATGTATAAATTAAAAACATATTTTCCTAGCATGCTTTAATATAATAATGCCTAAGTTTCATAAAAAAAAATAAAATAGAGAGCATATATGCATGCTTGCCGTCCACCTTGTTCAAATGTGGGGAATTTGACATGCAAATTCCCATGTTTTATGAACAATTCATTTAGCTCCCTTTTCATTAATGCCCACTACATTAATCCTTCTTGCAATTTAAGCCTTCTTAGCAAATTAAACACTTAGATAGCTGAAATTTTCTACGAGATTTTTACACCCACTAAAAGCACACATAACAAACACAAGACATAATATTATAATATCTCACAGGCTCGGATTCGTGGTCCCGAAACCACCGTTCCGATTAGGGTCAAAATTGGGCTGTTACAGAATTGACTTTCTTACCTTCATTGATTATTGTCCTGGCCAAGTCAAGAGCTTGAAGACTAATTGATTCGTCACCTACACAAAGTATGAGTTCTCCTGTGGCAACGTCAATTCTAGTCTTGGCAGTTGCTAGAAAGGGTCTTCGTAAAATTAAGGGGATTGAATTATCCCCATCCATGTCTAAGACAGCAAAATCTACTAGGAAAATGAATTTATTAATTTTTACAAGAACATCTTCGATAATACCCCTAGGGATTCTAACAGTTTTATCAGCTAATTGAATGCTCATCCTAGTCTGTTTGGGTTTCCCTAGACCTAGTTGTTTAAACATTTTGTAAGGCATGACATTTATGCTTGCCCCTAAATCAGCTAACGCATTATCAACAGTTAAACTACCAATTAAACATGGAATTGTAAAACTCCCTGGATCTTTTTTCTTTCGCGGTAGTCTATTCTGTAACATTGCTGAGCATACTGCGTTTAATTCCACATGTGGCTCCTCGTCTAATTTGCGCTTGTTTGTCAAGAGCTGCTTTAAAAATTTTCTCGAGTCGGGCATTTGAAAAAGAGCTTCAAGAAGAGGTAAGTTGATATGTATTTCTTTAAAAGTTTAATAAACTTACCGAACTGTTCTTCTGTACCATCTCTTTTTATTGCTTCGGGATAAGGTATACGAGGTTGGTACTCTTTGATTACCGGTTTTGGCTTTTCCCATGTTACTTGTAGACGTCCTTGCGGTGGTTCGGACATTAACTTTGCAAGTTGTCTGACTGCTTTAGTGACTTCCCCTACTACCTTAGTAAGTTCCCCGACTCGGTACTTGGTCTCTTAAACTAATTTTTGTTGCTTTTTAAGTGTTTTCTCAGTATCTCGGAGACGATTTTCTGTGGCTGCCATCAATTTTGTCAGCATCTCTTTAAGGTTTGGCTTCTTCTCTTGCGAATATGGCTGATTTTGGAAATTTTGAGGAGGTTGTCGTCTTTGATTTCCTTGACCTCCCCATGAAAAATTTGGGTGGTTCCTCCAACCTGGATTGTAAGTATTACTATAAGGATTATTATTGGATCTGACATTATTACCTATATAGTTCATCTGTTCACTCTCTGTGCCCGGTTGGTAGGGTGGGTACTTGATCGCTGAAATCAGAGCTTTAAAATTTATAAAAGAATGATCAAACCTGGAGACTAACTCTGACAATGATTAAAGGCAAGTGTACCTATCGAACAGTAGTATAGCATAGGCAAGACCGGATTATCGAACCCAAAGGAACTAAAAGTACTAATACTAACTTTCTTTTTATTATTTAGCCTTAAAAATTAAGTGAAGTTGCTTTAGACTAAATTGACGACGACTAAGCTAAGGACACAAAGACAAAAAGAACGATTTGGAAAATAACTTGAAGAAAAACTCAATTGATCACGACGATACCCTCAGGAAGAATCCACCTAGACTTCACTTGTTACCTAACCCTAAAGCATATGATTTCTTTACTTAGCTTGATCCGTAGGACTCCCTAACCTATATTAAATCCTCTCTCGAGGCGAATAACGTCTAACCCTAGGTTAATTAGTGGAACTCTCGTTCACTTATAATAACCCCCTAGAATAGCAGTAAATCGATCAATGGACTCCCATATTAGGTTTTACCCTAATCCGGCAAAATCTCGTAACCCTATCTCTAGGCGTTCGATCAACTCCGCTTAATTATGTTAGATCTACTCTTAAGCAGGGTCTATTCCTGCTCCATCTAAGCACATCAAATTTGGATTAAGCAACATAATTAAGAACAATCTAAGTAATTATCATATAACTCAGAAATCAAATAACAAGATTCATCTAGGTTTCATCCCCTTCAGGTATCTAAGGGGTTTAGTTCATAATGAATAAAGAAAACATCGCAAGAGAAAAGATAAAACAAAATATAAGAAATCCCTAAAACCCCCTGAAGGAATTGAAGGAGAATTTCACTGTCTTGAGTATAACTCCGGCTTCTTGGGATAGATCAACTGACTATCCTTGCGCTATTCCCTAAATCTGACCTTTTCGGCTTGGCTCATTGGCCTAGCTTTGACACCTTTTCAAAGGTGGCACTTAGGGGATATATATATATATATGCTCTTGGAATGCGATTCTTTCTCCCTAAGTATCCTTTTTCGACTGAAATTGCTCTTTTCAGCGACAGAGGCACGACCATGGCACACGCCCGTGTGGATCGACTTCAGACCGTTTTCAAATTTCTAACTTGAGGCACGACCGTGTGAGGTGGGGTTGAGGCCGTGCTCTAGGTGATCGTCGAGGCACAGCCGTGTAGACTTTGGTCCAGGCTGTGTCAAATTCATGTTAAGGCCCATTTACTCCGTTTTGGGCTCGTTTTGTGTTCTTTTCATCCTCGGGTGCTTTCCTGGGTATAAGACATGAAAAGAAAGGATTACAAGCACCTTTTTATATAAATCAAGGAATACTTCATCAAAAAGTAAGCTAAATGTAGGATTAAAATATGTTATAATTACGGTTTATCAAATACCCCCACACTTAAGCTTTTGCTTGTCCTCAAGGAAAATTCTCAACTTACAATTAAAACGAACTTTCCATAATTCACAATTTCTATCAACAGCGCCTTGTTATAATTCATAGATAATCCATACATGGATAATTCAATTCAAAGAGTCCTAAAGATTTAAACAAGATAAGTCATGAGTTTGTACTTCGAAAACATAGGTGTCTCCCCTTATTTAAATAACTACCTTTTCAATTCAAAACCGACAAGGATTAATGTCCTCACTAAGGATTCACTCAAATCACTCTAAAATGTTTAAGGTTCAGGAAAAGATCGCTCATAAGTCAAACCTGAAAAGTTAATCCCATAGGCTTGCCTGAAAATCAAATCTCCACCACTATAATATGAGATGATAAACAGATCAAAAGGTCTTTGTTAGGGTTGTAACGGGGCTAGGGTTAAAGGTGTGGTTTAAAGGCTGAAATTAGAAGGTTAGAATCGAGATTGAATTGACGAGTACCTACCTAAACAAACTGAAATATCATCAATTGAAAAGTAATAAACCTACTAATACGAGCTTTTCTTTTGGAAATAGACTTTGATTGGGTAAGCTCACTACTAATATTGAATACCTTGAATTTTTTTTTAGAACAAACTAATTAATACAAGATAAATTTAACTACCAGAATAATATACTTAGGTAACTTGATCAAATCAAATCTCGATTACGGGGTAGTCAAAAGAAAGGGTGATAATCAAATACAACGGGGTTTTGGGTTAATATTGGCTGGTGAGTAAAAAAAAGGTTGTTAGGATCAACAGGGTTCACTAGGGGTTAATTGTTAAGGGTAGGCTATTTTAGTGGTGTAAGTGGGTTAAAACCTAGGTGCCTTTATCATCTCTGTAATATCAAATCAAAAGTGTGGTCTCAACATGCATAAACGAGGCAAGTTCTAGAATAACAGTTCATGGTTGATACACTCATAATCAAAGATTGGGCACGAAAAGGAATTATGCTCTATAAGGTTCAAAATCTCACAAAAATTATGGGTGTTTTTACATCATCCTCGTGAATTTCAAATTTCAAGGTAGTATTCAAATTTAGGTCAACAACCTAGCAAAATTTTAATTCTTGAAAAAAGAGACTTATCATGCTTAATTCTCTAGTATTCTTCCAATTCAATCATCAATGTACAATTAACTATGGCTTATTCTAAGACATGTCAATAAAAATCATAAATCATTAGAAATTTCATCCTAATTAGTAATATGACAACTTTGCATAAAAACAAGACTAAATCAGGGATTTGAGAATAATGAAAAAATTTTGACACTTTTACCCCCCACACTTAAGATGTACATTGCCCTCAATGTACATAGTTAGATAATAGCATTAATGGGATAAATCAAAAGAGAAGGGGATATAGTGTCACTTCCTGAATTCTTGGGTGGGTTTCGTGGAGGATGTGGCAAATACGGTGAAGGCGTCGGTATGGTAGTGGTGTTGGTTCCCGAGCTCTGCGCTAGATGAAGAAATTAGGGAACTCGTGAAGGATTAGACAGGGGTTATTAAGACATAATATAAATATATTAAATATAAAATTAAAGAAAAGTAAGCTAAAGGGAAGGAGGCTAAGAAGAAAACTTAAATAAAAGGAAAATACTAATGGACTGTGAAGTCCTTATTGAAGGATGGTTCGCAAGGTGGGAATCAATGCTAAGATTGGGGATGTGATAGCGGTGGTAGAAGTGAAGAGGTTATCGTGGTGGTCGGCGTGATTCCCAAGCAGCTTGGCAAACGTGACACTAAGAAACTAAAAGAAAATTAAACAAATGCAGCAGAAGAGAAGTTTAGAAAAGGAAAATAAAGGAGAAGGGAAACAAAAAGGAAAAATAAATTGGTCTCAAAGACCCTTGGCTTGGTGATTAGTCGATGCTGCCGGCATGAACTCATGTTGACCGTTCTCCTTTGGGGAGACTACGCTTAGCTTCTTCTGTTTCTTCGACATGATTTTGTGTGGCTCCAAGGATCTAGAGGTTTAGTATGGGGATAGAAATGTTTTAAGCGGGAGAAAAGAGAGAAAAGGGTGGAGAATGAAAGAGAGGAATGGGGGGAGGGGTGGTATTTAAATAGGGGTTCTAGTCTGCCATGTCCCCACGGCCGTGGTCCTAGGGTGTGTCGATTCACACGGCCGCCTCGCACGGTCGTGTGTTTGGGTGTGTTGTTACCCCATGTCCGTGTTTCATCCACCCACGCCCTTGTTTGTGAAGTTTGTATGTTGGCACGGTCAGGCTGCACGGGCGTGTCTTGTCTGTGCTCGATAAGTCAGTAGCTTCGCACGGTTTGTAGGAATGGGCGTGTTTTGCCCGTGGTGTAGAAGTCAGTAGCTTCACACAGTTGAGGGGCATGGCTGTGTGGATTTTTCGATGCCCGTGGGGAGGGTGGTTGGATCCGTGACATTGGAGGGTGGTTGGACTGAATTGTACGGCCTCTGTTTTGTCAATGTGGCAATTTCGGTGGTCCACACAGCCACAGACACGGCCTTGTCTAAGGCCGTGTGGCCTGGAAATTTGCACTTTTTGGTTAGTTTAAAAGGAAAGGAAAAAGAAAAAGAAAATAAAATTCAAGCAAATGTAAAAAGAAATAAGGTTAGTGCTTAGGTTGCCTCCCAAGAAGCGCTCGTTTATAGTCTTAACTAGACTTTCCTTGTATTTGAAAATTTTAGGGAGGTTTAAAGGTTTGAATATCTTCCTTCATGCTTACGGTTCTATTTCCTTGACAAAGTTGAAGTCGAGAAGCGTTTACCTTGAAATTGCCAAATATTGGATTGCTTACCTCGACTATTCCGTGTGGGAAGATATCGTGTACCTTAAGAAGAATTTCTCCCTTTGCCCTCAGGTCTGTTGTAGTGATGTGAGGATTGGCTTTGTCTAACAGTACCTGGTCTCCTATTTTGAAGTGGTTGGATGTCCCTACGAGCTCTTCTGGTGGTTCCTCTGGTTTTATTTCGTGTGGTTTCGACTCTTCTTTGACTTGTGTCTTCTGCTCCTCTAAATTGTCGACCCTAATGCTTTGTTCCTTGTGTGATTCTTCTTTGTTGACTTGGGGTCTATGAGTTGGCTCAGGTTTTAGGCCTTATGATGTTTCTTGCGATAGAGGTTGAACAATTTGATTATCTATTGAAGTAACTTTCTTACCTTCATCGACTGTTGTCCTGGCCGAGTCAAGAGCTTGAAGATTGATTGATTCATCACCTACATGAAGTATGAGTTCACCTGTGGCAACATCAATTTTAGTCTTGGCAGTTGCTAGAAAAGGTCTTCCTAAAATTAAGGGGATTGAATTATCCTCATCCATGTCTAAGACAACAAAGTCTACTGGGAAAACAATTTTATCGATTTTTACGAGAACATCTTAGATAATGCCCTTAGGAATTCTAACAGTTTTATTATCTAATTGAATACTCATCCTAGTTTGTTTGGGCTTCCCTAGACCTAGTCATTTAAACAGTGAATAAGGCATGACATTTATGCTTGCCCCTAAATCAGCTAACGCATTATCAATATTTAAACTACCAATTAAACATGGAATTGTAAAACTCCCCGGATCTTTTAGTTTCTGTGGTAGTCTATTCTGTAACATTGCCGAGCATGTTGCGTTTAGTTCCACGTGGTGCTCTTCATCTATTTTGCATTTGTTGGTCAAAAGTTGTCTTAAAAATTTCCTCGAGTCTGGCATCTGAAAAAGAGCTTCAAGAAGAAGTAAGTTAATATGTAATTTCTTTAGAAGTTTAAAAAACTTACCGAACTGTTCTTCTGAATCGTCTCTTTTTATGGCTTCAGGGTAAGGTATGCGAGGTTGGTACTCTTTAATTACCGATTTTGGCTTTTCTTGCGTTACCTCAGTTTTACCTTCGTCTACCTTATTTTTTGGCCTTGGATCGGGTTTATCTAACCCCTTATCATCCTGAGCTGTGATGGCTTGAACTTGCTCCTTAGGGTTAATCTCAGTGTTGCTTGGTAGACGTCCTTACAGTCGTTCTAACATCAGCTTTGCAAGTTGTCTGACTGCATTAGTGACTTCCTTGACTGACTTAGTAATTTCCCCAATTCGGCTTTCATTGCTTTTGATTGTTCTCTAAGTTTCTTGGATACGTTTCTCTGTGTCTGCTGAGAATTTTGCCATCATCTCCTCGAGGGTAGGTTTCTTTTCTTATGGATAGGGCTGATTTTGGAAATTTTGAGGAGGTTGTTGCCTTTGATTTCCTTGATTTCCTTGACCTCCCCACAAAAAATTTGGGTGCTTCCTCCAACCTGGATTATAAGTGTTACTATAAGGATTATTATTGGATCAGAAATTATTACCGATATAGTTCATCTGGTCGCTTTCTGCTTCCGGTTGGTAGGGTGGGTACTCAGGATTCACCACGATTCCACTTGCGTCACACTGCATGACTGGATGTGCCTGCGAGGAACACAAACTATCAAGCTTTTTATTCATCATTTCTAGCTACGTTGATAGCATGGTTACTGCATCGACGTTGAAAACTCCAGCTGATTTTGTTGGTTTGGTTCTTGAAGCTTGCCACTGGTAATTATTCAGTGACATCTCTTCGATGAACTCGTATGTTGCTTCTGGGGTTTTATTGTTCAGTGTTCCACCGGCGGTTGAATCAATTAGTTGCCTCGTTGAGGGGTTTACACCGTTATAAAAGGTTTGGACTTGTAGCCACAAGGGTAAGCCATGGTGTGGGCACCTATTCAAGAGATCCTTGAATCTCTCCCATGCGTCGTATAATGTCTCTAAATCCATCTGCACAAAAGAATAGATATCATTCCGTAATTTGGCCATTTTGGCCGGTGGAAAATTTTCATTAAAAACTTTTCGGTCATCTGATCTCATTTAGTGATTGACCCTCGTTGTAACAAGTTTAACCATTGTTTAGCTTTATTTCTTAATGAAAAAGGGAATAACTGAAGAGGTATGGCATAATCAGAAACGCCATTTATTTTGAAGGTATCACAGAACTCTAAAAAGTTAGCTATATGAGTGTTTGGATCTTCGTCCTGCAAACCATCAAATTGAACAAACTGTTGAATCATTTGTATTGTGTTAGGCTTTAATTCAAAATTGTTAGCAGCTATAGCAGGCCTAACAATACTCGATTCTGCTCCTGTTAAATGCGGTTTTGCATAATCAAACATTGTACGTGGAGCATTATTTTTCCCCTCATCGTGTGGTTGTGGGTTGTTTTCATCCATCCCTTCAGTAGGATTGGATCTGTCTTCTTCCTCTCTTTCTGTGTAATTTAGGGCTCCCCTGGTTTCCCGACGATTCCTTCGAGCAGTCGCTTCAATATCACTATCGTATACCAAAGGTCCTCTAGGCTTCCTGTAACATCCTGAAATTGGGCTTAGTAGGATTGAGCCCAATGGGCCTTAGGCGTAGTAGCGTTTAAAATTTTAGAGAACGGTATTAATGCAAGTTAGACTTATTAGGTAAGTGATTTTGGAAGGTTAGAGGACTTCTAGGAAGTCCCGGAATCAAATTTAGGCTTTAGGGAAATTTTGGTTTTAGGCGGAAAAAACCCTGGAAGTTGGGAGGTAGGCCTTAAGAGTAAAAAGTGGAGGAAAATGACACAAGTGGAGTGTGTGGTGTAGTGGCAAAGTGACGCCACATAAGAGACAAAGGGGTGACGCCACAAGGAAGGAAGGAAGTCCAAGGTTCAAGTCTTGGCTTTTGCATTCTGGTTTCTTTTTACCTGGAGCTTAGGATTTGGGCCATAGTTTATATTTAGTTGCGCATGGTTTAAGACACAAGAGGAGCTTGTGGCCTAGTGGTTAGCGACGTGGATTATGCTACAAGGGAGCCTGGGTTTGAATCTCATGAGAAGCAAGGGAGTATTTATTTTGCAGATTGGACAGCAAGAGTTTCAGCTGAATTTGAACTCTACTGACGAAGGGATCCCACATCGGAAAGACACAAGGAATGAAGGTGAAGAGCTAGCTATATAAGGAGCATCCTAGGAGGAGAGTAAACACATCTTGGAGGGCGTTTGGGCACAGGAGTGGTCGGAGCGCGGATTAACACTAGAGTCCTATCAGGTGTGTAACTCTCTCTACTCTAGCTGTAGAGCGGCAAATGCCGAAGTGCCGATCACGGCAATAGTAGCCACACGAGCGTGCGAGCACACATGTGGGGCTTCGACGCGATAGTTGAGGCCATCAGTAGTATTCTTGTGGGTTGGGCTGCTTGGGCCACGATGGGACGTAGTGGGCCCAATAGGCCCATGGGCCCAAATGAGTAAATTGTATGATTGTTTAGTATATGTTGAACTAGACTAGGTGGAACTTATATACGTGGCTAGATTTGTGCTAGGTGGGCCACACGAGCGTGTGGACCCGAATGGGCCGAAATCGGGTTTTAGGCCCAATAGTCCGATAAGGACCGGAAATGGTAGCTGAGTCGCTCGGGGCGACATTAGGCCTTCGAAAAGGCCATTGCAGGTGCTAATTTACGAGAATGCACTTGGTGGGTAAATTACGAAAATACCCTTGGTAGGTAAAATTACAGTTATACCCTTAGAGGTTGACTAGCTTGATTATGTTATATTATGTTATATTATGTTATTCCGATTATGATGATAATTCGTTCCATACGTTATCTGATATATGTTTTGCATACATGACATACTGCATACACGAATTATTATGTCAAATTGCATGGGAATGGGATATGATTGTAAAGGGGAAGTGTTCTGGTGGTTTTACCACATTATTCGGTGACTCATGTCAAAATATTATGATTCGGTGACGTTGTCACATTATCCGGTGGCTATGCCACGTATTAAGGGCGATAAGCAGTTGACTGCAGCAACTGCCTTCGAGGATGTGTAGCGGATGGAGGGTCGATTTAGTAATCCCCACTAGTGTGATTGGCAGGTACGGGTGGTGTGTAGAGGTTGGAACTTAGGCTGGGATTGGGTTTTGCATCATTTGGCATGTGTTATCTGCTATACTGTGATGTTAGGGCTACGGCCCGATTCGATTTATGTGGGCTTCGGCCAAGTATGTTATTGTGAGGGCTATGGCCCAATCTGCTTCTGTGGGCTTAGGCCCAGTTATCGTGGTAAGGGGAATTACACGCTGAGTCTCGATGACTCACCCCCTCTTTTTAAATGTTTCAGGTAATCATTAGATCGTGGATTTGGGGAGCCGAGGCAAACTTGTGGTGGCCCTGCAATGTTTTTCCGTAAACTCGTTTCTTTTATTTAAGCTTACTTTTAATTTTTGGATTTTGTTATGTAATAAGGCCTTTGGTATTTTATTTGGTTTTAGCTTTCAATTTGGTTACTGTTTATTATTAAATGTTCAATATGGGTTTTTCCTAAAATGATAATAAACCGTTTTTATTGAAAATTACTTAAACTCGATTTTCACAACAAATACCATTTTATTCAAATTAATAACAACTTTGTAAAATGGGCATTGAAATGAATCGGCTTTTATAAACAAACCACAAAACACGGAGTTTCAAAAAGAATACGAACTTTTTAACGAATGCACAGTTTTTTTAGACATTCCTTTCATGTGACATGCCATATCCGGTCATAATGTCTAGGTCGGGTTTGGGGTGTTACAATTATGGTATCATAGCCTAGGTTCAAAAACTCGGCTGTGGGTTTGGGTTCAAAAATGTTTTCAAATGATGGTTTGGAAAATGGTTTAGAAAAATATATATATGTTTTCTGGAAGTATGGAACCCGAGTCTCCGGCACCAAATCCATAAGTTTCCTTTTTACTATATTCTATTATATGCTGAATGATTGTATTTATTCTACGATGTGTGGATGTGATGCTTGAATATAGGAGTTGTATGTATGTGGGAAAAATATCTGTTTGCTCCAGTGTTAGATAGTTGGTTATGTGAAGGGGTTCCAAGATTTAGTTAGAAAGGGTATTAGTGTTATTAGAATCAGAGTGCGCGGCGTGGGTGTAGTGTTGTAAGTTAGGATGTACGACTGTTAGTTAATTGGAAATTTCGAGGACGAAATTTTTTTGAGGGTAGATTTGTAACATCCTAAAATTGGGCCTAGTAGGATTGAGCCCAATGGGCCTTAGGCATAGTAGCGTTTAAAATTTTAGAGAACGGTATTAATGCAAGTTAGACTTATTAGGTAAGTGATTTTGGAAGGTTAGAGGACTTCTAGGAAGTCCCAGGATCAAATTTAAGATTTAGGGAAATTTTGGTTTTAGGCGGAAAAAAGCCTGGAAGTTGGCAGGTAGGCCTTAAGAATAAAAAGTGGAGGAAAATGACACAAGTGGAGTGAGTGGTGTAGTGGCAAAGTGACGCCACATAAGAGACAAGGGGGTGACGCCACAAGGAAGGAAGGAGGTCCAAGGTTCAAGTCTTGGCTTTTGCATTTTGGTTTCTTTTTACCTGGATCTTAGGATTTGGGCCATAATTTATATTTAGTTGCGCATGGTTTAAGACACAAGAGGAGCTTGTGGCCTAGTGGTTAGCGACGTGGATTATGCTACAAGGGAGCCTGGGTTCGAATCTCATGAGAAGCAAGGGAGTATTTATTTTGCGGATTGGACGGCAAGAGTTTCAGCTGAATTTGAACTCTACTGAGGAAGGGATCCCACATCGGAAAGAGACAAGGAATGAAGGTGAAGAGCTAGCTATATAAGGAGCATCCTAGGAGGAGAGTAAACACATCTTGGAGGGCGTTTGGGCACAGGAGTGGTCGGAGCGCGGATTAACACTAGAGTCCTATCAGGTGTGTAACTCTCTCTACTCTAGCTGTAGAGCGGCAAATGCCGAAGTGCCGATCACGGCAATAGTAGCCACACGAGCGTGCGAGCACACGTGTGGGGCTTCGACGCGATAGTTGAGGCCATCAGTAGTATTCTTGTGGGTTGGGCTGCTTAGGCCACGATGGGCCAAAGTGGGCCCAATTGGCCCGTAGGCCCAAATGAGTAAATTGTATGATTGTTTAGTATATGTTGAACTAGACTAGGTGGAACTTATATACGTGGCTAGATTTGTGCTAGGTGGGCCACACGAGCGTGTGGGCCCGAATGGGCCAAAATCGGGTTTTAGGCCCAATAATCCGGTAAGGACCGGAAATGGTAGCTGAGTCACTCGGGGGTGACATTAGGCCTTCGGAAAGGCCATTGCAGGTGCAAATTTACAAGAATGCCCTTAGTGGGTAAATTACGAAAATACCCTTGGTAGGTAAAATTACAGTTATACCCTTAGAGGTTGACTAGCTTGATTATGTTATATTATGTTATTCTGATTATGATAATAATTCGTTGCAAACGTTATCTGATATATGTTTTACATACATGACATACTGCATACACGAATTATTATGTCAAATTGCATGGGAATGGGATATGATTGTAAAGGGGAAGTGTTCCGGTGGTTTTACCACATTATTCGGTGACTCATGTCACAATATTATGATTCGATGACGTTGTCACATTATCCGGTGGCTATGCCACGTATTAAGGGCGATGAGCAGTTGACTGCAGCGACTGCCTTCAAGGGTGTGTAGCGAATGGAGGGTCGATTTAGTAATCCCACTGGTGTGATTGACAGGTACGGGTGGTGTGTAGAGGTTGGAAACTTAGGCTGGGATTGGGTTTTGCATCATTTGGCATGTGTTATTTGCTATACTGTGATGTTAGGGCTATGGCCCGATTCGATTTATGTGGGCTTCGGCCAAGTATGTTATTGTTAGGGCTATGGCCCAATCTGCTTCTGTGGGCTTATGCCCAGTTATCGTGGTAAGGGGAATTACACGCTGAGTTTCGATGACTCACCCCCTCTTTTTAAATGTTTCAGGTAATCATTAGATTGCGGATTTGGGGAGCCGAGGCAAACTTGTGGTGGCCCTGCAATGTTTTTCCGTAAACTCGTTTCTTTTATTTAAGCTTACTTTTAATTTTCGGATTTTGTTATGTAATAAGGCCTTTGGTATTTTATTTGGTTTTAGCTTTCAATTTGGTTACTGTTTATTATTAAATATTCAATATGGGTTTTTCCTAAAATGATAATAAACCGTTTTTATTGAAAATTACTTAAACTCGATTTTCACAACAAATACCATTTTATTCAAATTAATAACAACTTTGTAAAATGGGCATTGAAATGAATCGGCTTTTATAAACAAACCACAAAACGCGGAGTTTCAAAAAGAATACGAACTTTTTAACGAATGCACAATTTTTTTTAGACATTCCTTTCATGTGACATGCCATATCTGGTCATAACGTCTAGGCCGGTTTTGGGGTGTTACACTTCCTTCTAGTCATAAACTAGAGTTACTTGCTGGGAAAAGAGAGAAAGAAAATTCAGCAAAAATCAAAAATAGAAATAAAAATAAAAATAAAAATAAAAGTAAATTGCAAAAAATAAAAATTAAGGCTAAAGTAATAAAAATAGAGTTTTCTTAATATTTTAGTTCCCCGGCAACAGCGCCAAAAACTTGATCGCTGAAATCAGAGCTTTAAAATTTATAAAAGAATGACCGAACCTGGAGACTAACTCTAACAGCGATTAAAGGCAAGTGTACCTATCAAATAGTAGTATAGCTTAGGCAAGACCGGATTATCGAACCCAAAGAAACTAAAAGTACTAATACTAACTTTCTTTTTAATATTTAGCCTTAAAAATTAGGTGAAGTTGCTTTAGACTAAATTGACGACGACTAAGCTAAGGACACAAAGACAAAAAGAACGATTTGGAAAATAACTTGAAGAAAAACTCAATTGATCACGACGATACCCTAAGGAAGAATCCACCTAGACTTCACTTGTTACATAACCCTAAAACATATGATTTCTTTACTTAGCTTGATCCGTAGGACTCCCTAACCTATATTAAACCCTTTTTCGAGGCGAATAACATCTAACCCTAGGTTAATTAGTGGAACTCTCGTTCACTTATAATAACCCCCTAGAATAGCAGTAAATCGATCAATGGACTCCCATATTAGGTTTCACCTTAATCCGACAAAATCTCGTAACCCTATCTCTAGGCGTTCGATCAACTCTGCTTAATTATGTTAGATCTACTCTTAAGCAGGGTCTATTCCTCCTCCACCTAAGCACATCAAATTTGGATTAAGCAACATAATTAAGAACAAACTAAGTAATTATCATATAACTCAGAAATCAAATAACAAGATTCATCTAGGTTTCATCCCCTTCAGGTATCTGAGGGGTTTAGTTCATAATGAATAAAGAAAACATCGTAAGAGAAAAGATAAAACAAAACAAAAGAAATCCCTAAAACCCTCTGAAGGAATTGAAGGAGAATTCCGCCATCTTGAGTATATCTCCGGCTTCTTGGGATGGATCAACTAGCTATCCTTACGTTATTTCCTAAATCTGACCTTCTCGGCTTGGCTCCTTGGCCTAGCTTTGACGCCTTTTCAAAGGTGGCACTTAGGGGATATATATAGGCTCTTGGAATGCAATTCTTTCTCCCTAAGTATCCTTTTCTGACTGAAATTGCTCTTTCCAGCGACAGAGGCACGGCCATGGCACACGCCCGTGTGGATCGACTTCAAACCGTGTTCGGATTTCTAACTTGAGGCACGACCGTGTGAGGTGGGGTTGAGGTCGTGCTCTAGGTGATCGTCGAGGCACGGCCATGTAGACTTTGGGTCAGGCCGTGTCGAATTCATGCTAAGGCCTATTTACTCCGTTTTGGGCCCGTTTTGTGTTCTTTTCATCCTCGGGTGCGTTCCTGGGTATAAGACATGAAAAGAAAGGATTACAAGCACATTTTTATATAAATCAAGGAATAAATCATCAAAAAGTAAGCTAAATGTGGGATTAAAATATGTTATAATTGCAGTTTATCAGTACTCAGGATTCGCCACAGTTCCACTTGCGTCACACTGCATGACTGGGTGTACTTGCGAAGAACACAAACTACCAATCTTTTTATTTATCATCTCTATCTGTGTTGATTGTGTGGTCACTGTGTCGAGGTTGTAAACTCCGGCTGATTTTGTTGGTTTACTCCTTGTAACTTGCCACTGATAGTTATTCAGTGACATCTCTTCAATGAACTCATAGGCTGCTTCAAGAGTTCTGTTGTTCAGGGTTCCACAGGCGGTTGAATCAATTAATTGCCTCGTTGAGGGGTTTACGCCATTATAGAAGGTTTGGACTTGTAGCCATAAGGGTAAACGATGGTGCGGACACCTTCTCAAGAGATCCTTGTGTCTCTCCCATACGTCATATAATGTCTCTAAATCCATCTGCACAAAAGAAGAGATATCATTCCGTAATTTAGCCGTTTTGGCCGGTGGAAAATATTTTAATAGAAATTTTTCGGTCATTTGTTCCCATGTAGTGATTGACCTTCGTGATAATGAGTTCAACCACTGTTTGGCTTTATTTCTTAATGAAAAGGGAAATAACCGAAGATGTATGGCATCATCAGAAATGCCATTTATTTTGAAGGTATCACAGAACTCTAAAAAATTAGCTATATGAGTGTCTGGGTCTTCGTCCTGTAAACCATCAAATTGAACAAATTGTTGTATCATTTGTATTATGTTAGGCTTTAATTCAAAATTATTAGTAGCTATAACAGGCCTAACAATACTCGATTCTGCTCCTGTTAAATGTGCTTTAGCATAATCAAACATAGTACGTGGAGCATTGTTTTCTCCCATGTCATGTGGTTGTGGATTATTCTCGTCCATCCCTTCAGTAGGATTGGATCTGCCTTCTTAATTTTCCTCTGTGTAGTTTAGGGCTCGCCTGATTTCTCTGTGATTTCTTCGAGCGGTAGCTTCAATATCATTGTCGTATACTAAAGGACCTCTCGGGTTCCTTCTAGTCATAAACTAGAGGTACCTGCTAGGAGAAGAAAAAAAAGAGAATTTAGCAAAAATCAAATTTTAACCTAAAATAAAAGTAAATTGCGAACAATAAAAATAATGGCTAAAGTAATAAAAATAGAGCTTTCTTAATATTTTAGTTCCCCGGCAACGGCGCCAAAAACTTGATCGCTGGAAACAGAGTCTTAAAATTTATAAATAGAATGATCGAACCTACAAACTAACTCTGACAACGATTAAAGGCAAGTGTACCTATCGAACAGTAGTATAGCTTAGGCAAGACCAGATTGTCGAACCCAAAGGAACTAAAAGTACTAATACTAACCTTCTTTTTATTATCTAGCCTAAAATAAGAGAAGTTGTTTAGATCTAAAGACTACTAAGCTAAAGACGCCAAGACACAAAAAATGAATTGGGAAATAATTTGAGGGAAGACTCAGTTGAATTAAGACGATACCCTGAGGAAGAATCTACCTAGACTTCACTTGTTATCTAACATTGAAGATCTATTCACTTGACTTGATCCGTAGGACTCCCTAATTTATATTAAACCCTCTCTCGAGGCGAATAACGTCTAACCCTAGGTTAATTAACGGAAATCTCTTTCTCACTTAATAACCCCTTAGAATAACAGTAAATCGATCTATGGATTCCCATATTAGGTTTCACCCTAATCTGGCAAAATCTCGTCACCCTATTTCTAGGTGGGCGAACGACTCTGCTTTAATTATGCTAGATCTATTCTTAAGCAGGGACTTTTGCTCCTCCACCTAAGAACATCTGACTTGAGTTAATATCCCGGAAACATTAACACAAGAATTAAGCGCACATAATTAAGAACAAATCAAGTATTTATCTTATAGTTCAGAAAATAATAACAAGATTCATCTAGGTTTCATCCCCTTCAGGTATCTGTAGGGTTTAGTTCATAACAAATAAAGAAAACATCTCAGAAGAAAAGATAAAACAAAACATAAGAAATCCCTAAAACTCCATGAATGAATTGAAGGAGAGATCCACCGTCTTGAGTACAATTCCAGCTTCTAGAGATGGATCAACTGGCTATCTTCGAGTGGTTCCCACAATTCTGACCTTTTCGGCTTGGCTCATTGGCCTAGCTAACCGCCCCCTTTCAGGTAACACTTAGGGGTTTATATAGGCTCTTGGAATGTGTTTCTTCACCCCAAAGTATCCAAATCTGAATGAAATTGCTCTTTGCCACGATAGGGACAAGGCCATGTCACACGCCCGTGTGACTAGTCTTCAAGCCATGTTCGGACTTCTTTGATGAGGCACGACCGTGTGCATCGGGGGTAAGGCCGTGTTCTAGATGATCAATGTGGCACGGCCGTGTGGGCTTAAGTCCAAGCCATATGGATTTCGTGATATGGCTCATTTACTCCGTTTTGAGCCCGTTTCTCGTTTTTTATCCCCGGGTGCTTTCTTGGGTATAAGACATGGAAAGAAAGGATTAAGAGCACCTTTTTACATTAATCGAGGCTTAAATCATCCAAAAGCATACTAAATGTGGGATTAAAATATATTGCTTTTACGGTTTATCAGTAATCCCGATGACACCTGATGTTCAGCTTTTACTTGTTGACATATCAAACATTTCGACACAAAGTCTGCAATATCTCGTTTCATACCGTGCCACCAGTAATGCTGTCTCAAGTCATTATACATCTTCGTACTACCCGGGTGGATTGACAACTTACCATTATGAGCTTCATTACAAATCATTTGAATCAATTCAGGATTCTTAGGCACACATATTCGGTTTCTAAACTGTAAGCATCCTTCAACATCTAACTGAAACTCTGAATCAGTACTCGAACCACAATGACTCATTTTTGCTAGTAAATCATTATCAACTTTTTGAGCTTCGCAAATTTGTTGAACAAACAATGGTCTCGCTTTCAATTCTGCAATAATCGCACCATCATCAGTCATAGTTATATCCGCATTCATTGCTCATAGAGCAAATAGTGATTTTCGGCTTAGTGCATCAGCAACCACATTAGCTTTCCTCGGGTGATAATCAATCACAAGTTCGTAATCTTTTAATAGTTCCAACCATCGCAGCTATCTCAAATTCAGATCCTTCTGAGTCATTAAATATTTTAGACTCTTGTGATCAGAATAGACATGACATTTTTCACCGAATAGATAGTGACGCCATATTTTCAAAGCAAAAACTATAGCAGCCAACTCGAGATCGTGTGTCGGATAGTTCTTTTCATGCAGCTTCAACTATCTCGAGGCGTAGGCTACAACCTTACCCCTGCATCAAGACACA
Source organism: Gossypium australe (assembly GCA_005393395.2). NCBI lineage: Eukaryota > Viridiplantae > Streptophyta > Magnoliopsida > Malvales > Malvaceae > Gossypium > Gossypium australe. Next base: position 26,039,289 of record CM016618.1, read on the forward strand.
GCCCAAACCATTTAAGGATACATCGCTGAAAATAACAAACTCTTTACCGACTCTGGCTGAACAAGCACTGGAGCTTTTGTTAACAAAGTTTTTAGCTGATCAAAACTCTTCTGACACCTCTCTGACCACTCAAATTTAACGTCTTCTGAAACAAATTTGTCATCGGAGCTGCAATCATAGAAAACCCTTTTACAAAGCGTCTATAGTATCCGACAAGTCCCAGAAAACTTTGAACTTCAAAAACATTTTGCGGGGGTTTCCAATCAAGTATTGCCGAGATTTTACTCTAGTCAACCCAAATGCCTGATGCTGACACAACATGCCCCAGGAAACTGACTTCGTTCAACCAAAACTCACATTTACTGAATTTCGTGTACAACTGTTTATCCTGCAAAATCTGTAACACAAGTCGTAAGTGTTCGGCATGCTCGGTTTCGCCATGCGAATAGATCAAATATCATCTATGAATACAACCACAAATTGATCCAAATATGGTCTGAATACTCGATTCATCAAATCCATGAAAATAGCGGGGGCATTAGTGAGTCCGAACGACATTACCAAAAACTCGTAATGTCCGTATCTCGTCCGAAAAGTGGTATTAGGTACATCTGAGTCTTTAACTCGCAGCTGGTAATAACCTGATCTGAGATCAATCTTTGAAAATAGTGAAGCTCCCTTTAGTTGATCAAATAAATCATCAATACGAGGCAACGAATATTTATTCTTTATGGTCACTTTATTGAGTTGTCGGTAGTCGATGCACATTCTCAAAGTTCTTTCTTTCTTTTTCACAAAAAGAACTGGCGCACCCTAGGGAGAGAAACCCGGTCGGGGCAAAACCTCTATCCGTTAATTCTTGTAATTGCGCTTTCAACTCTTTTAATTCGATCAGTGCCATTCTATACGGAGCTATCGAGATCGGAGTCATCCCTAGCATTAACTCAATACCAAACTCTACTTCTGAATAGGTGGCAATCCCGGCAATTCCTCTGGAAACACATCTGGATACTCACATATAATCGATACAGATTCAATCTTTTTTTCGGTCACTCTACTATCTATCAGATAAGCAAAATAAGCTTCGCAACCCTTTCTCAAATACTGTCGAGCCAACATCGAAGATATCACTGCTAGTAGCCCATTCAAATCCACAGATTCAATTCGAATTATCTCATTATTCTGACACCGTAGATTAATAGTCTTTCGTTTGCAATTCACTACTGCATCGTGCACGGTTAGCCAGTCTATACTGATGATAATATCGAACTTAACAAATGGTAACAACATCAAATCAGCAGCAAAACATGAATCTCGAATCATTAAAGGGCAATTCTTGCACACTTTATCAACTAGTACACACCGGCCCAGGGGGTTCGAAACCCGAATCACAAACTCAGTAGACTCAATAGGTAGAGTCTTGCTGGATACTAAGGTTTCACACACATGGGAATGGGTTGAACCGGGATCAATCAGAGCAACTACACTAGTATTAAAGAGAGTAAAAATACCAGTGATGACATCTGGAGACGAAGCCTCCTCTCTGGCACGAATAGCATAGGCTCTAGCCGGCACACCAGCCTCTGATCGACTGGTTGTATCTGAAGTCTCTTTCTGAGTGCCGCTCCTACCTCCCGCATTTTGGGATGGTCTACCTCTAATTGCAGTACCACTCGATCTTGCACTCTGAGCATTATCCTTTTCAGCTATCTCCGGGCAATCCCAAATGAAGTGATCCTGTGAACCACACTTGTAGCAAGCTCGATTGCTGGGCTTGCTCCAACATTCACCAAAATGCCACCTGCCACACTGTTGACATTCGGGCTTATTCGGTCGAGTATTGCCGACACTAGCAATCGAGCTAGCTCGTGAACTCATTGGTGGTCGTTCTCGTATAGAGATTCCTGTATTAGCTTTGGATCGGCTATTATCATTTTTGAACTTCTTCGATGATGATTGAGGAAATTTACTCGCTGATCTATTACGAAAATCTCTAGCTTCAAACTCGGCTTTCCATTTTTCTTTCCCTAGCTCTTCAGCTTTACAAGCTTGCTCAACAAGTACTACGAACTCATTTATTTCAAGTATGCCAACCAGTAGTTTTATATCTTCATTTAACCCTTCTTCAAATCTTCGGCACATAGCAGCCTTAGATGAAACACACTCACGAGCTTAGCGGCTAAGTTTCACAAACTTACGCTCGTACTCAGATACGGTCATACGACCCTGTTTAAGCTTGAGAAATTCTTTGCATTTCGAGTCTACAAATCACTGGCTGATGTATTTCTTGCGAAACTCCGTCTGAAAGAAGTCCCAAGTAACTCGTTCCTTTGGAACAACCGATACGAGAGTGTTCCACCAATAATAGGTAGAATCCCGTAATAAAGATATGGCGCACTTCAGGCACTCATCAGGTGTGCAAGATAGTTCATCAAAAACACGAATTATGTTATCGAGCCAAAATTCAGCTCGTTCAGCATCATCATCATCTTCAGCTCTAAACTCTTGAGCCCCGTGTTTTCTGATTCTCTCAACCGGAGGCTTATTTATTCTTTCAGGATTAATGGTCAGGGGTACCACCGGTGCTATGGGTGGAGTATTCGGAGTCGGGGATTGTTGAACAGCCGGATTGGTCCGAATGTATTAATTGAACCAATCATTCATTATACTAAAGAAGGCTTATTTAGCCCCCTCATCAGGGTTACTCACAGCTGGTCGAGATTCATCCGGCGCGGTCCCTTGTGCAGGAGCAGGCGCCACACTCTCGACATCGTCAGCTATAGCTCACTTGGGATCTGGATCCATTTACTATATAAGAGAAGAAAATACATTTCACTGTCAGAAGTCGTCAAACTATCACATTATAATTTATGGCATGTATAGCTAGACTCACACGCGCTACATTAGTCCGAGAACCGACTAAACCGTAGCTCTAATACCAATCAAATGTAACACCCCTAACCCGTATTCATCGTCGGATTAGGGTTACGAGGCATTACTCGTCTAACCACAAGTCATTACACTTTTATAAACATTGTTATAATAATTGATGCATAATCAATCCATACTATCATGATTAAACATGTATTTCCACTTTAATAACAAGACGTTAACAAACATATCACATCACAAACAATATCATTAATATCATATATGAGCAAATTTTCATTCAAATAGTAAAAATAGTATTCATTTGGTCATTATAGAAGCAAGGGCCGAATATGCATATGGTTCTATATATATATGCAAAAGCTTTGCCAATTATCCTTATCACTCATTTACATTATCGGTCAATTCCTTATAAATGACATGATCATATTATTCAAAACCAAGCTCATATATGGTCTAAAACATAAAAGATTAAATCCCTCATATAAACTTACTCATACTACTACTATATTTATTCCACCACATGCGCACCTTAACTACATGTTCACATCAATAATTTAGCCATTCAATCCTCATGGCCGAATACCTTTGAACATCCAATGAAAAATTTAAAGTTCCTAATTAAGTCAATGTCATGGCCGATTATTTGCTAGAATGTCCTACAATTTGATCATTAATAATTCACATTCAATAATTACATATAAAAAGTATGACCTCGTTCTCTCATAACCTGTCTTGTAAATACACATATATAATAAGCACAAGGATATCCATCAACCAAAATGCATTATAAACCCTACTCAAACCAAGTTCATATACTCAAATATCACACCTAACATGATATGAAATAAACTTCTAAGATAAACTTATAATATGTCTGAATATACACAAATAATAACACCATAATCAAACATGACTAAACCATACTTAAGCATAAAAGTATAGCCATTTTCGCATGGCATTTATATACATGTACACACCATTCAAAAACAAACCAAAAGAGGCATAGTCTAAACATGTCATAACTCCAAAAGTTCAACTAATAGTAAGGTACCAAAGATAGTTGATAGTGTGATTGACTTTGACGATGATCTTCGAGCTCGAGCTTAGACTTCAAGATCTATAAAATAATCAAACAAACACTTACAGTAAGCTAACATAGCTTAGTAAGTTATAAGCAAAGGTAAAATATACAACTCATCTTTATACAAATTTTAATCAATCCAACTTGATCATAAATGAACTCGTAAATGCAAATACATATAGCATGTTACCATTCAACAATTACCATATTCAATAGGTCTCAAAACCGAATACTAACATAACATTTATCCCTTTCGAACAAGCTCAAAGATTAATGATCACATCTCAATACTATAATTTCATTTTCAAGAACAACTTACCTCTTTAGTACTAAGTTACTCAATTATCATGCATCACTTACCTATGTATCACTTCTCGGATATCTCCATTCATTGGTTTATGTCTTTGTAAGATCCTTAAATCCGCACACATAGTGCAATTCATGTAACGTATTGCACACTTAGTGCCGTTACATGAGAAAGAGCACACGTAGTGCCATTTACTAGTAATGTATCGCACACTTAGTGCCATTACTTATTTTTCCGCACACATAATGCCATTCGACCGGTTTCGCACACACAGTGCTCGGTATTTAAGCTCGTACACATAGTGCTCCTTATCCGATCCTTCCTTTCTTCATAAGAGGATTTATAATTCCATTTTCATTCATATTTAGATATATATTTAAATTTTCAACAACAACTCAATTCCCCTATCACATACCATTACATTCGGCACACTCAATACACATTTAAATATATATTCACCTATTCAAATCAATCATCTCTCTCATTTCATTTTCCCATTTAACTATCTCTTAATTCATGCATATAAAATCAAACAACTCAATTAGTCAAAGTTTATTTATACACATACCAAACCTTACATTCGGCCAATTCATACTAATTTCAATAACACATTCGACACTTTATAACTTAAAATACTTACCACCATTTAACATATGCATATAATATAGAGTAGAAATCAATTCAACCCAATTGCTTTAAAACTTACCTCAAAAATTGACGGTTTAGATTTTCCGGCTATTTGTTCAACTTAGCTTTTCCCTGATCCAATCTCGTTTCTTTTTGTTCTTGATCTAATCATTTCAAAATGAGCTCATTCAAATAGAATTTCATTCATTTTAGCCCAAAACACATAATTGAACAATTTATCAATTTTATCCCTAACATTTTACACTTTTACAAATTAATCCAATTTTCACAAAACACAAAATATGCTAAATTTACATACATTAAGCTGGGGCTGAATGTTCACTAGGCTTATACAAGTCTCCATATTTCATAAATTTCACAATCTAGCCCCTCAATTTACTATTTTTGAAATTTAGTCCGAAATTCTCAATTTAATCAAAATTACTAATACAAAATTTAATAATCTAACACATATTCTTTTTAAAGTCATCAACCATCACAAACACAAATTTCCATCCATGGTCGAACATCACACATACGTCAAAATAAAAAATTCTAACATGGGTCGGATAGTATTCGAAGCAACAATCTTAAAAACGTAAAAATTATCAAAAATCGAACTTAAATATATACCTTAATTAAACATGCAAGGGGCCGAATGGTTGAGAGCTTAAGTTCTTCTCTTTTCTTTTGTTTTCGGTGATGAAGAAAGAAATGGGATGAATAAAACATGTTTCTTTATTTTAATATTATTAACATATATTATAATATAACATTTTTAACTTATAATTATATAATATATATAAAAAAACATGTTATCCTAAAAATAAAAACCAAATGCCGCCCACTAACATGCTAAATGGTAAATTTCCAACCTAAGTTCACATATAAAAGAAGTCAAATCAATTTAACCACTCAATTAATAAAAGGCTACTTTTACCACTTATGCAATTTAGTCCTTTTCTTTAAATTATACACACAAATGAGCAAATTAATTCACGAAATTTTTGCACATGCTCACTCATAATTCGTAGACACCAAATATATTATAAAAATATTTTATTAACTCGGATTTGTGGTCCCGAAACCACTATTCTGATTAGGGTCATAATCGGGATGTTATACCTTAGTGTGCTACCTACCACAATTTGGACACTCCGGTTTGGACTTCGGATTGCCCACACTTGCCATCGAAGTGGCTTGAACTCTCGAGTCCAAGTAGGTAGTACCTCGATCTCTATGTGAATATCCAGCTGATGCAGTCGTTTGAGGGTTCGTCGCCCTGGACTTCTTTGATTAAGCTTGGTATGATTTACTCATTGACCTTTTTCTTGCATCTCGGGCCTTACTCACGGCCTTCCTCTTTTCCTTATTCAGTTCCTCGGCCTTACATGCCCTGTCAACCGACACCACAAACTCTTTTAACTCCAAAATCTCCACTAGGATTCTAATATCCCCATTCAATTCAGCCCATCTTCAAACCTCTTGCACAAGATAGCTTCTGCAGACACACACTCTTGTGCATACTTGCTGAGCCTAACAAACTCATGCTCATATTCTGCCACAGTCATTTTTCCTTGATTCAATTCAAGGAATTCTTTCCTTTTTTGGTCCACAAATCCTTGGCTTATATACTTCTTTTGGAACTCCTCCAAAAAGAAGTCCCACGTCACTCTCTCCCTTGGAACTACGGACGTCAATGTTTTCCACCAATGTTTTGCTGAGTCCCTCAGCAAGGACACAGCGCATTTTAAGCTCTCCTCAAGTGTGCAGGAAAGTTCATCAAACACTCTCATTGAGTTCTCAAGCCAGAACTCCACCTTCTCGGGGTCATCGTCTATATTAGCTCTGAACTCCTCAGCCCCTTGCTTCTGAATCTTGTCTACAGGGGGTTTGGTCATCCTCACTAAATCTATACCTTGAGGAGCCACTAGAACTAGCTGAGGTATAAGAGGGGGTGGAGGTTGAGCATTAGGGTTTGCTCGCACATACTTCGTGTACCAGTTACTCATCATTTGGAAAAAGGCTTCCACGGCCTCATCTCTTTGACCCCTAGTCTTGGGTCCACTCTCTACAGGCGCGGTCCCTTGTGTGAGAGCCAGCGCGTTACTAGTTGCGTCATCAATAGCCACTCGATCGGGATCCATTTACTATATAAAAACAAAGTTTAGAATTGTCAAAAGCCACTACACTATCAATATACGCTTATGGTATGTATAGCTAGACTCTAACACACGCTACGGTAGTCTAAGAATCGACTAAACCATAGCTCTGATACCACTAAATTTAACATCCCTTACCCGTATTCTACGTCGGGACCGGGTACGAGGCATTATCGTACTTGACTCACATGGTCATACAACTTTGGGTTATCAAAATCCATTCCACATTAAAACTTTTCCATTCTCATATCTAACCTCCTTATAATGGGCCTACAAGGCCCTAAACATACTTCCGGAAGGTTTTGGAAATAAATCAGAAACTTTTACACACTTAGAAAATATTTACCTAAACAGGGGCTACATGCTAGTGTAAAATGGGACACGCCCGTGTGGGCAAGCCGTGTGGTCACACATGCCCATGTCCCTCACCCGTGGTCGACAATGACTTATTTCACAGGCTCGTGTCCCTCACATGGCCTCGACACACCCATGTCTCAACCCGTGTCCCAAAACCTTGGCATTCTGTTTATGATGTCATCACCTCACTATGGTCACACGGCCAAGGCACACATCCGTGTCCTTAGATCATGTGTCAAATTAAATCCCTAACTTCAGGTGCAGACTTCATACGGCCTGGGAACACGCCCAAGCCTTTGGCCGTGCCTTCCACACGGTTGAGACACACGGCCGTGTCTTTGCCAGTGTGTTTACTACTGAGCTTACTGACTTTCAATTCTAACATGCAAGGGGACACACGGCCTAGTCACACACCTATGTAATTGACCGTGTGTTACACACAGCCTAGACACACGCCCGTGTGCCTACCCGCATGGACAAGAACAAGGCTATTTGCCAAGCTCTTTCATCACCCTAACTCACTCAAGCATAATTCATAACCAAACAACCCAATCATATACCCTACACAATCATGAATAATCTCATCTTTTCATTGATTAATAGTATTGAGCCATTAACTATGGCCATGTACAAAAGAATTCATCCTTAAGGGAGCCAATACATTCTTGGCCAAAATAACAAAACAATTTACCTAGTCTTCCAATTGTCTTCGTATCCTGACCCGGCTCTTTGACACTATAAAACAAGGGAAAAGAAAGGGAGTAAGCTTTACGCTTAGTAAGTTTACATGTAAACAACACACATCATAACATATGCTACTCAACAATTAGCATTACATACTAAGCAAGAACAATTCACATTTCATAGTCATGCTTACTCATTCATCTCTTACCACTTTCCGACCATATCACAAACCAAATGCTCTTATTATTTAACATACATCCCTGCACTTATCACCACACAATCACATGAAACAACACATCAAAATTTCACATTAGGCCATTCTTAATAATACCAAACACTCGGTGGTTTCGCACTTAGCCCACCATTTATCTTTAACAAGGTGGTATCGCACACAGCCCACCAACAAGAATATTTACGGTGGTATTGCACATAGCCCACAAAATGATAATACAAACGATGGTATCGTACACATCCCATCGTAAATATGAAATAAGGTGGTATTGCACATAGCCCAACAACAAGAATATTTAAAGTGGTATCACACACAGCCCACCATTATTTAGTACGGATAATATTCCACACTTACATATCTATTTCAACATTCATACGGAATTTGTTCATTTTCTACCAAATTCAATCCATTTAAATCGCAAGTATTCTCAATCATATAATGCACCAATAAGTAACAACATATGTATTTAATATGCATCGTTTGCACATAAACTTACCTCAGTGCAAAATGTGTTAATCAACGGTGTATTCCGTAACCTTGCCTTTTCCTCTGTCAAGGTTGATTCCACGCTTTTCTTTGTCTATAACAACAAAAAATCACTCATTCAATCATTTTATCATCATAATCTCTAGGGTGAAATTTTGGGTGAGAAATGGAGCTAGAAATGGCTTCATTTTGTCTAGACGGGCAGACACACGGGCGTGTGTCTAGACCGTGTGTGACACACCTCCTGGTAACATGGGCATGTGGTTAGGCCGTGTGTCCCCTGCACCCTAATTTTGAGAAACAGAATGCTCAGAATTGGGCACATGGGTAGAGACACGGGCAAGTGTCTCAGCCGTGTGTGCCACACGACCTAGACATGGGATTGTGTCTTGGCCTTGTGAAACCTACATCTACTTCGAATTAAATTAATTAACCACACGGCCTAGCACACGGGCGTGTGGCATGGCCGTGTGTGCAAGTTAGAGAGTTACACGGGGTCAAACACAACCTCTAACACGACCGTGTCCCTTGTACCACACGGGCGTGTGAGCCCTGCCCCTTAGAAACATTTTGAAAAGTCACGAAAAATTCATAAAGTTTTCGATTAAGTCCCGACTTGTGTCTAAAGCTCGTATTGGGCCTCGAGGGTCCATTTAAGGGACGTTTCAAATAATCTCGGTTAATGAATAGTAACTTGCATGATTTATCTATAAACATTTTTGAATGGTCCGATAATGCTTCTAAACCCTGTTCTGGCGACGGATACGGGGTTAGGGGTGTTACAATGAATGCCAAGAGAGTTTCGAGAAATTGAAACATATATTGACTGAAGTGCCAATTTTAACCTTACCGGAATCGGTGATGGGCATTAAAACCACCAAATATAAATTCCTATGACAAAATAACAGTGATTAGCAATATAAAGTAGTAGGGTCAAATCCACAGGGACTGGCTATCTAATTTTGCCTTTTTTCGTGACCATAATCGATGACGCGGTCACAGTCGTGCCCACGTCCTATGTGTAGAAATGCTAAAAATAAAAATAAAAATGGGGGGTTTAAATTGGTTAAAATAATAAAAAAATACGAAAAATAAAATAAAATAGATTCAAAAATACAAAAAAATTAAGAAAATAAAATAAATGGATAAATAAAATATTTTTTTTTTAAACTTAGCCTTAGCCTTGGTGTACTCCAATTTTGAATTGATCCTTGAAATAGATTTTCCTTTCCAAGCAATAAGCTAATTATAACAACCAAGAGCGTCTCAATTGTCAACTTTTCCTTATGTAGTCAATCCCGGTACAACCTGCAAATTGACTCTTGCCAAATTTCTAACTGTGATACATGTGTTCCCAATTTAAGTTTAACACCCCAAACCCGGCCCATACACCACGGCCGAATTTAGAATGCCACTGCAGAAAACGTTTGAAAAGAGTTGACTTAAAAGTAAAAACATATATATATTTGTTGTCTTTAATAAAACGTTGTGTGTTTAAAACTCTAAGTAAAATTTAGTTGTTACAAATTCTCCGATTTAAAACTTTAATATGTATCTTAAAATGTAGGTTGCTAAATCATAAATCCATTTCCAAATAGTAATTTAATCGTCAATCCATAATAAAATAATAACAAATACTATAAGGGGCCCTTATTACAATAAATAAATATTTAAAAGTACTAAAATGTAAAATACATAAACAATTAAAATATCTTCTGCAGGGCCACCTTGTAACAGCTCCAACCCGGTCCAAGATTCACGTATCACCTGTGAGGTTTGGTAAAAATTTGGGTGAGTCAAACAGACTCAGTGTGTAATTAGTCCACAGATTTCCACCCACGTGGGCTTAGCCCACAACCACACTAAACCACATATCAGATAATAAGGCAAATAATCCACATGATTTTACTTATTGGGCTTGACCCATTACCACACCACATATCATATAATAATGCAATTTATCCACATCACATCTTGGGCTTGGCCCATTACCACACCAGTCCACATACCACACAGGTTTATGCAAAATGCACCCAACCCAGCCTAAGTTCCATCCTCTACACACCCCCGTATCCAGCCACCACACACCAGGGGATTACTGAATCGCCCTCCAACCTCTACACACCAATTTGGCAATTTATGCCGTCCACGTGAACTAAATCACAAATAATCCACAACGCGACCTCAGTCAGCGCCAATCCACGATGTAGCTCGTAGCTCACATCAAAACCACGATGAGGCACATAGCCGTCACCAACCACGATATGGCACATAGCCGATATCAACCACGATGAGGCACAGAGCCACTCATCAATCCACGTGAGGCTCATAGCCATCACTAAACCACGACATAAAGTACACCCTGTCCTTCTTTCATATTCATTTCCCATCCCATGCACATGCAACATATAATAGTGTCATGATAAATAATGCATGTACATGTTATTCAGGCATTCAATCACATTTTCATTGGCATATTCACAGTCTCATCCATAATTAACACTGACCTGGTTATCATTATACCCCTTAAGGGTATCCATTTCATAACTGCCACTGCACTTATTAACACATACATAAAACATGTAAATATAACATATACCCGGAAAACGGTGGGTTAATCACACACCTGATAACCTGAAGTACTACGCTCTCAAACCCGATGCTATCACTAATCGAAACTACAGCTATCTGTCTAAGCTCCTGCTCTGACGCTGGCCCACACCCCGGTGGCCAATCCCGCACTGCAGAGACTGATCTTCTCCTAAACTTAGGGATATGAGTTACCCCTTGTCCTTCTTGACTGGTATTCGCCTCCATCAACAATACTTAATCAGAATCAAACGGTTAATCATCAATATACGTGATCTTAATCGAATAAACCACAACTTAACATCCTTACCAAATGAATCAAAATCCTGAAGGCTCCTCTTAACCACTGTCGATCTGCCCCTAAAAGACCATAGTCAGAATCGGCTAACATCCATAACCAAAATGGCCTATGGCTGAATATTAGCAACCACTTACCTAGCTTATTTAAATCCCGAAAACCACCACTTGCCTATGGTGTTGACGAAATCCCTGCTTAACCGATGTTAGAATCGGCTTTAATACATAGATCCATGGAAATGGCCCTTGGCCGAATGCTACATATCACTTACCTTGGTGAAACGAATCCCGAAAGAATCCTTAATGCTTCCTTCCTTCGGCTACACACAAAAGAACACATCACTATGGCACTATGCACATTCGGCCATCCTAAAACCAAAGCCTAACCATTTGATTTGGCACTCCAATAAAGAAGAGATAAAACCGATTGCCTAGAGAAGAAAATACTTACCACTACCCGTCGCTTACCACCAATGATTAACTTCCCGAAATTACCTTCCTAGGTTCGGCAACACCAGAGAAACAGAGTTAGGCCCTTAACTCCGGCTTGAAGAGAACAAGGGAAGAAAAGAAGTGATAAGGAGATTCAAATAAAGGTTCGGCTATGGTTTAAAATGTAAATGAAATCGGCTATGGTGTTTCTTTAAAGTTCCAAGCAAAGAAAAAAGGAAAAAGAGGCTACAAGGTTCGGCTAAGCTTCTCAAATGATGGTAGAATATTCGGCTATCACAAGAATACTTCAGCTTTTGGAAAGAACCGAGAGAGAAAAAGAAGAAGAGGTTGAGCAATTCGGCAATGGTGCCCAAGGAGGATTCGGCTTCAAATGAAAAAGAAGAAAAAGAGAGAATTCCTATGACTAACAATTTCGGCAAAAAGGATGGACACTTTTAACAATTAAAATTCGGTACTACTCCCCCCTTTATGACCGAATATACCAACCCAAGGAGCCCCACACTCGGCCACTACTTCCTCCCTTATCAAATCCCTTGTTAATCTCCTATTTTATCTCTTATCTACCCATTTAAAATAAATAAAATAAAACCACAATTATCTTCTACCCTTAGCCGAAATTTTTAAAAGAAAACCAAGTCTCATCCTCATCCCTTAAAGTGTTTGCATGCCGTCCAACTCCTCTTCTCCTTGACACAAAAAGAAACTCCTATAGTGCAACCTCTGCAGCTCGAACCTCCCTCTCCTGAAGCTCCTTTTGACGCAAACTTCACAGCACCCTAGGTGGCGTCCCTTGCCACTTTTCCAAGGCTATCTTTGTGTCATAAACTCCACCACTTATTCCTTTAAGGCCTTACTCCCTTAGCTCCCCTTTAAGAACCTAAAATCCAATAATTTCTTAAGGCATTCCCCTACATCCTTGAGTTCCCAAAACCCTTAAAACACATCCAAACACACACTAAGCCCACTCTCAATTATGCAATAAACGCAAAACCCCTAAATCCCGGATGTTACAGTTCTACCCTCCTTAAAAATAATTTCGTCCTCGAAATTACTTGGCTAAACTAAGCAAGAGTACTACTACTCCTTGAACATCTAAAAGCACTTACCTTAAAAAGTTTGGTCTACTACCACTGATTGCCCTAACAAATTAAGTACGATCACTTTCCTAGATACCATCTCAAGGTTCACATCCAAGGTTCCATGCACTTCACTAGCACTATAAGAATAAGCTAAACCTATAACAAACAAGGCAATAAAGGGTATTCCAGAAACAAGGAATGTACCCGTTATCACATCTGGCCCATCTTCCTCCTTACGACGACTAACTGCCTAAACCAACCTTGATTGTCTCGTATCTGAACCCTCAGCACCTCTTCTTGTTGTTCCACGACCTTGGCCGGAACCATTCCCTCCATGGTTCGGACCACGACTCCTTGTCACTTGCTGACTACCTCTGCCCGGCTGCACATAACCTTGGCCTACTGTCTGAGCCCTATCCATCACTTGAGGGCAATTCCTAACCAGATGAGCCTTAGACCCACACCGAAAACATTCCTTACTATTTCCCCATCACTCTCCTGCATGAGCTCTCCCACACTGAGCACATGGACGACTCCAATTCTCAGCAACTGGTACAGGTGCACGCACAGAATTCACAATCCTTGGTCTTTTCTGAAAATCTCCAGATGATGCTGACGGTCCAAAACTCCTCTTATTCCAGTTCCTATCCTTATCTCGGTTCTATCTCTCAGTCCTCTTAACTTCTTCAGCGATTTGAGCTTTCTCCACTAGAATAGCAAAGTCCCTTTCTCTCTGCGGAGCAATCAACACCCGCAGCTCATCCCACAATCCATCTTCGAATCGAACACACCTCTCGTAATCAGTAGCCACGATCCCCTTAGCATACTGACTTAACCGCAGAAATTCCGCTTCATACTCTGCTACCGACTTACTTCCTTGTACCAAATTTAGAAACGCCTTTCTCTGCGAGTCTAAATAACTAGCTCCAACATACTTCCCTTCAAACCTAGCCTTGAAATACCCCCAATCCACTCGATCTGCTGGGGTACCCTGTCTGACAGTGAGCCACCATCGATAAGCCTCATCCCGAAGCAACGAAATAGCACCTTTCAGCTTTTCCTCCGCCGTGCAATCCAAATCATCCATGATCCTTTTGACTGCCTCTAACCAATACTCTGCTACATTCGGAGCTACCCCAGATACTCCTCTAAAAACCTCGGCTCCGTTTGCCCTAAGCCTCTCAGACACTGACTTCCGAGCTCCATTGCCCACATTGGCTCCTGCGACTCGCTCTAGCACTCGCAGCATAGCCTGCGATACTGCGTCATCTCCTCCAGTCTGATCTTAATCCTCTGCGCCCACTGTTGGCGGCGGCACATCATTTTTTGACCCATGGCCAGACCGAACCGGTTTCGATACTGTCATTCTACCTCTACCACGTCCACGATGACCACGTCCTTTAAAACTCATATCTAACGTCGCGATTTAATCTGATTAAAAAGTTTTATGCATTAGTACCTTTGTTTCACTTGTTTATGCGCGAACAGTTTTATGAAAAGAAGTTTTTAGAAGTAGTTCTTTCGATCAACCAAAGTTTTCAGCTCAAGTTCACTATTCTAATTTCAGAGAATCACATTCATTCATCAACAATATTCATCACACTATTATGGGCATCTTTGTCCATTCCCAACCCAAGGGCATTTCCATCATTCATCCTACAAGGGTATTTTAGTAATAAATCGGGGTCAATTCAAAAATAATCTTTACAAATCAAGGCATTCTAAAATTTCAAAACTCGAGGGCATTTTGAAAGTTTTTTCCAAATCAAGGGTATTGCAGAAATTTTTGGAAATCGGGGTTATTTCGGTAATTTTGGAAGTCAGGGGCATTTTAGTAAATTTTCCCAATCAGGGTATCTTGCTATTTTGTAAAATAGAAGTTTTTGGTATTTTTGTAAAGTAAGAAAATCTAAATGTTGAGGGTAATATGGTAATTTTATAAACCAAGGGTATTTTAGTAAGTTACAAACCAGGGGTATTTGGGTAATTTTGTGAATCGGGAATATTTTGGAAAAAGTTTCAAAAATAATTTTTCTACAAATCAAAGGGGTAATTTGAGGATTTTTAAAACTAAGGTTTTTATAAAACAATATGGCTTGTCCCTTTGGGTTTTAATTATTGAGTTTAGCCCGTGAACAAGTCCTCTTGGTTAGGGTGAACCGTCACTACGCACCAGGTAGGATTCGAGTGAAGAGGAGGTGAGTCAGTAGGACTGCTTAAATACCAAGCTCTTACCGAATCCACTCCTAGACATGCGCACAACTGTTGCCACACCCTAACTCGGTGACTTACTTCACAGGTTTGTTCGGTTGTTCTTAAGTCTTATGTACCTTGTGTTGAAGTAGACTAGTCCTAGGGTTCAATAGCCCTAATCTACTAATCTACGATCCCATAAAGCCCATAAAGTTCACATATACAAAATCACTTCAGTAGTTAGGGGTACTTACCTGGTGGACTTCGGGTCGGAGATACAGGTGCCATACCAGAATAAACCTGAAACATTCATGTAAGCCTATATTTTTGAAAAGCACATCTTAAAAAAAAGTTTTTGGGCTCAAAACCCTCCAAGTCGAGTTTTGAACCAGGCTCTGATACCAAAACTGTAACACCCCAAACTCGACCCATACACCACGGCCGAATTTAGAATGCCACTGCAGAAAACATTTGAAAAGAGTTGACTTAAAAGTAAAAACATATATATATTTGTTGTCTTTAATAAAACGTTGTGTGTTTAAAACTCTAAGTAAAATTTAGTTGTTACAAATTCTCCGATTTAAAACTTTAATATATATCTTAAAATGTAGGTTGCTAAATCATAAACCCATTTCCAAATAGTAATTTAATCGTCAATCTATAATAAAATAATAACAAATACTATAAGGGGCCCTTATTACAATAAATAAATATTTAAAAGTACTAAAACGTAAAATACGTAAACAATTAAAATATCTTCTGCATAGCCACCTTGTAATAGCTCCAACCCGGTCCAAGATTCACGTATCACCTGCGAGGTTTGGTAAAAATTTGGGTGAGTCAAACAGACTCAGTGTGTAATTAGTCCACAGATTTCCACCCACCTGGGCTTAGCCCACAACCACACTAAACCACATATTAGATAATAAGGCAAATAATCCACATGATTTTACTTATTGAGCTTGGCCCATTACCACACCACATATCATATAATAATGCAATTTATCCACATCACATCTTGGGCTTAGCCCATTACCACACCAGTCCACATACCACACAGGTTTATGCAAAATGCACCCAACCCAACCTAAGGTCCATCCTCTACACACCCCCGTATCCAGCCACCACACACTAGGGTATTACTGAATCGCCCTCCAACCTCTACACACCAATTTGGCAATTTATGCCATCCACGTGAACTAAATCACAAATAATCCACAACGCGACCTCAGTCAGCGCCAATCCACGATGTAGCTCGTAGCTCACATCAAAACCACGATGAGGCACATAGCCGTCACCAACCACGATATGGCACATAGCCGATATCAACCACGATGAGGCACAGAGCCACTCATCAATCCACGTGAGGCTCGTAGCCATCACTAAACCACGTACATAAAGTACACCCTGTCCTTCTTTCATATTCATTTCCCATCCCATGCACATGCAACATATAATAGTGTCATGATAAATAATGCATGTACATGTTATTCAGGCATTCAATCACATTTTCATTGGCATATTCACAGTCTCATCCATAATTAACACTGACCTAGTTATCATTATACCCCTTAAGGGTATCCATTTCATAACTGCCACTGCACTTATTAACACATACATAACACATGTAAATATAACATATACCCGGAAAATGGTGGGTTAATCACACACCTGATAACCTGAAGTACTACGCTCTCAAACTCGATGCTATCACTAATCGAAACTACAGCTATCTGTCTACGCTCTTGCTCTGACGCTGGCCCACACCTCGGTGGCCAATCCCGCACTGCAGAGACTGATCTCCTCTTAAACTTAGGGATAGGAGTTACCTCTTGTCCTTCTTGACTGGTATTCGCCTCCATCAACAATACTTAATCAGAATCAAACGGTTAATCATCAATATACGTGATCTTAATCGAATAAACCACAACTTAACATCCTTACCAAATGAATCAAAATCTCGAAAGCTCCTCTTAACCACTGTTGATCTGCCCCTGAAAGACCATAGTCAGAATCGGCTAACATCCATAACCAAAATGGCCTATGGCTGAATATTAGCAACCACTTACCTAGCTTATTTAAATCCCGGAAACCACCACTTGCCTATGGAGTTGACGAAATCCCTGCTTAACCGATGTTAGAATCGGCTTTAATGCATAGATCCATGGAAATGGCCCTTGGCCGAATGCTACATATCACTTGGTGAAACGAATCCCGAAAGAATCCTTAATGCTTCCTTCATTCGGCTACACACAAAAGAACACATCATTATGGCACTATGCACATTTGGCCATCCTAAAACCAAAGCCTAACCATTTGATTCGGCACTCCAATAAAGAAGAGATAAAACCGATTGCCTAGAGAAGAAAATACTTACCACTACCCGTCGCTTACCACCAATGATCAACTTCCCGAAATTACCTTCCTAGGTTCGGCAACACCAGAGAAACGGAGTTAGGCCCTTAACTCCGGCTTGAAGAGAACAAGGGAAGAAAAGAAGTGATAAGGAGATTCAAATAAAGATTCGGCTATGGCTTAAAATGTAAATGAAATCGGCTATGGTGTTTCTTTAAATTTCCAAGCAAAGAAAAGAGGAAAAAGAGGCTACAAGGTTCGGCTAAGCCTCTCAAATGATGGTGGAATATTCGGCTATCACAAGAATACTTCAGCTTTTGGAAAGAACCAAGAGAGAAAAAGAAGAAGAGGTTAAGCAATTCGGCAATGGTGCCCAAGGAGGATTCGGCTTCAAATGAAAAAGAAGAAAAAGAGAGAATTCCTATGACTAACAATTTCAACAAAAAGGATGGACACTTTCAACAATTAAAATTCGGCACTACTCCCCCCCTTCATGACCGAATATACCAACCCAAGGAGCCCCACACTCGGCCACTACTTCCTCCCTTATCAAATCCCTTGTTAATCTCCTATTTTATCTCTTATCTACCCATTTAAAATAAATAAAATAAAACCACAATTATCTTCTACCCTTAGCCGAAATTTTTAAAAGAAAACCAAGTCTCATCCTCATCCCTTAAAGTGTTTGCATGCCGTCCAACTCCCCTTCTCCTTGACGCAAAAAGAAACTCCCATAGTGCAACCTCTGCAGCTTGAACCTCCCCCCTCCTGAAGCTCCCTTTGACGCAAACTTCACAGCACCCTAGGTGGCGTCCCTTGCCACTTTTCCAAGGCTATCTTTGTGTCATTAACTCCACCACTTATTCCTTTAAGGCCTTACTCCCTTAGCTCCCCTTTAAGAACCTAAAATCCAATAATTTCTTAAGGCATTCCCCTACATCCTTGAGTTCTCAAAACCCTTAAAACACTTCCAAACACACACTAAGCCTACTCTCACTTGAATTATGCAATAAACGCATAACCCCTAAATCCCGGATGTTACATTAAGATTTCAACAGCCTTGCGATCTAAAATGCCCAACTCGAATCAACAGCCTCAATCGAGTTGGTCGTCTAAATTCGATCTCTATCTCCCTTGACAGAGTCCAACTGGCTTTTCTCACCTAGACAGGCCACTTTGTTCGCTTGAATTTGAACACAACATGGCTGATTCGTCTTCCCAACTATTCGCTAAACAGCTCCAACCCAACGTGTATTTTTTGAATCGAAGCTGAATAAACTTTAAGAGACGAATTTGTACTATCCCATACCAGAGAGATAGAAAATATTGTGTTGAGAGGTTTTTTGAGCAAGCTCGTATCTCACGATTATTTTATTGGAGCAATTTTCGGGCTAAAGCTAAAAGGGGTTTAGTTAATCATGGAAAAAGTCATGCTTTGAAAATATATTTGTGGAATTGTGGAAAGTGGGAAGGGAAAGTGCCTTGGAAGATAATTAAACTAAAAGTTGAAAGTAAAGAAAAAAAAAAGAATGAAACAATATAATAGAAAGGTCACGCAGGAAGGGAGAAAAAAAATAGAGAATTTATTAAATGCGAAAGGCAAAGTGTGCGTTCAATTGGCTATAGCCACTAGGTATTTATACACACTTTTAGTGCTAAAATTTAGCTAGATTTTTCCTAAATATTATCGCTAAATAATCCTAAATATTATCACTAAATAATTCAATTTTTAAAAATCAAATTTAAACTAGAATTTAAACTAATTACAAAATTGTAACAATATCAAAAATCCTTCAATTTTTATCCAATCACTTTTTTTTAAAAAAAAATCAACCCTTCAATTTTTATCTAGTCATCTTTGAATCTTCCATCTTTTAGTCAAGCCCTCCTCTTTGCTTTTTGTTCCAATTTAGCCCTTTTTGTAAGTGTTTGAATTCATCACACCAACTTCATTCTTGATAAAAAAATTCAAATTTAATAGCATTTTATCCGATAGTTAGCCAAAAATAAATGCATTAAAAATACAAATTTATCTTGCTATCAAATTCCCCGTACTTAGCTGATGCTTGTCCTCAAGCATGATATCCGCTAAAAATAATTCATCAATCCTTTCAAAACCAAAACCCCTGTAACACCCCTAACCCGTATCCGTCGCCGGATTAGGGTTACGGGGCATTACTAGCTAAGTCACAACTTTTATTCAATCATTTAAATCATAAATAAACATAATTATATAATAATACAAATAGATTAAAAATGATCACATATACATATATACATTTTATTCGAACCACATGACAATGCAAATACCATAAGCCTCATTTACCGTATCTTTATTGTGTATACATAATCAAATCATCAATCAACTTTATGCATAATTCTTATTCTTCCTTATTAAATTACTAAGTACTCGGACAACTAAACCAATAATATCTATAAAAGATAATTTAAAACATATTCATTCAATTGACTAAAATCACCCAAGTATATCACATATATTATTTACTAAATTTAAGTTCATTTAAAAGACAATGTCATATCATTCAGTAAGATCAAAACACACTCGACTAACTATTACAAGTTTGTTCACATATATACTACAAATGGATCATTGTAACAAATGACAAAAGGTTCTATTCATTTAGCAATTTAAGCCACCTTAACCGAATATACACATATCCATAATTAGTTCTTAGACTAGATAACAATCATGGCTTTTTTAAAAAAAAACACATATGAGGTCACATGTTACACTGCTCTTACCGAATTCAAATAGATCCAATACACTCAATCAAACCAATGTACACCTTAATTCATTTACATGCACACAATCAAACCAAAAATAGTCATATAATTCATTCATTATTTTACATTCACCAACTGTTCCAAATTAGCAAACCATTCAAGCATATTATAAGTGCATACATTGCCTTTACAACTGAATCAAAATAACCAATACAAAATCGAATATATAATGTTCCTTTTTATCCCATTACTAAGTGAATTTATAACCATACTCAAAGATAAGACATGCCAAGCATCAAGATTATCAAGAATGAGCTAATCATAAGCTATTCACATCATTTCCCAAACAAGCCATATAATCAAAATACTATACTCACATGCCATATAACATAGTTACCAAAGTAAGCTTATAACATGACCGAATATGTATATACCACACTAGCATCATGATCAAGCCATTTTCACATGGCTTATACACATCAACAAAAATGTCGTTCGAACATTAAGCTAGCCTATACATGCCTTAAGTTCAAAAATTCAACTTTTAGGTACCAAAATAAGTCGATAGCGTGGATGACTTCGATGACGATCCCCGGAGCTCGTAGCTTGACCAAAATCTATAAAACAGAGTGAAAACATATCACGCAAAGTAAGCTAACCAGCTTAGTAAGTCTTAAGCAAAAGTATTAAATCAAATAATCATTCAAGCATTTTCAAATCCAAAATTAATATCATAAAATTTCAAAGCTTAGTACTTATATGGTCAACTAATGCCGAAGGCTAATACTTTTTCTTTGACAACCTCAAAATATCCTTATCTCACCTTAAATGTGCAAATTCACCGAATACACATAAATTTAATATGTTTCCAATCATAATCAAATCAAGTAAGTACTGTATACACATTAACCACATATAATCGATTGTACACATATGTACATATATCCATTCATCCTCACGTATTGCATTTACACATATGGTCGAATCTCAAAGACACAACCAAGATCAAATTTCAATATATTATACTCATTATTTGTAAGGCCGATTACACATATTAAAATTTTACGAATATACCTCAAATATATCACATATTACTAGTATCGAATAGTAATATATCAACTTACCTTGTTCCTTGCAAATATGAGATTTATACGTACCTGAACATTTAGCTTATTTGCTGTAATTAAATTCCACATTGTTAATGATCCATGAACCCTCTATTTATAATAAATCACCGGCATTAAGCCTGCTAGGCAACAAAGCCTGAAACACACACCGGCACTAAGCCTGCTAGACCCGAGGTCTGAAATTTAATCACCGGCATTTAACCTGCTAGGCAATAAGCCTGATACACTTAACCGGCACAAGGCCTGCTAGACCCGAAGTCTGAAATTTAATCACCGGCATTTAGCCTACTAGGCTCGAAGCCCGAATATCGATATTATTAAACCGTCTCATACACATTACATATTAGCAATATCACATATATCACACATAATTCATATCACTTTCACATATCAAACTCAATTAAATTTAACTACATTTCATTATTAAAACACTTATCACATTGGACTTTGGCCAAATTCCCATTTATAAATTAAAAATTCAGCATGTAATTAAGGTCATAACCGATATTAACGGTATTAAATTGCTTAAAGACTTACCTCGAATATCGTCAGACAGCAAAAACTGGCTATTTAATAACTTTCGCTTTTCCCCGATCCAAGTCCGTTTTCCTTTGTTCTTGATCTAAACATATTCAAATTAAGTTCACTCAAGCACATTTCATTTCAATTTAATCCAAAAACACTTAAATAGGCAAATTACCATTTTGCCCCTAATATTTCCCACTTTTACAAGCTAGGCCGAATCTTCCATATGATCATATAAGTCCCTACATTTCATTTATTTTGCATTTTAACCCCTCAAAAATTTATTTTCTCAATTTAGCCCTATTTAGCTAAATTCATCAAAAATTCAAGAACAAAATATATTCATCAAATACATATCTTTCATCTAACCTCATAAATCATCATAAATCACATGAGTTCATCAAAAGCTCGTCTAAAAAAACATCATCAATACTCAAAATTAGTACATGGGTTTGATAGCTCTCGAAGCAACGATTAGAAAAACGTAAAAATCATTGAAATTAATGATCCAAAAACATACCTTGAATTTAACTAAATAAGTGCCGAAACCAAAGCTTGTTTTCTTCTTTTTTTTCTTAGCTACATTCGGCCAAATAGGATGAAAAATGGCCATGTTTTATGATTATTATGTAATAACATATTATTTTTAATTCATTTACAAAATTAACCCTTCATTAAACAATTAAAACAAACATGGAATAAGGGCATGATTGTCTTTTATTCATCCACTAACTATGTTTCTTTTATTATAATATATTAATATACAATATAAAATAAATATATATATTTAACAAAACATATAAAATAATCATATATAAACATAATGGATTTATACATTGCCCTCCACTATCTAATATTTTGGCCAAATCACCACTTAAGGCCTTCACTTTTACAAAGCCACATCAAATTAATACTTTAACAAATAACATGTAACTTTCACATTAAATGCAATTTCATCATTTTGCAAATTAAACACACGAACAGACAAATTAACTTGCGAAAATTTAGCACATGCTAAACTACATATCAACAGCACAGAATATAATATTAAAATATTGTTCGAATTCGGATTTGTGGTCCCGAAACCACTGTTCCGACTAGGGTATAAACCAGACTGTTACAGTTCTCCCCCTTAGGGATTTTCGTCCCCGAAAATCTTACTGTTAAACAAAGTCGGATATTGTTGTCTCATTGAATCTTCAGGCTCCCATGTAGCCTCTTCTATTCCATGACGATTTCATAATACTTTTACTAACGGAATTTTCTTGTTTCTTAACTCTTTCACTTCACGGCTAAGATACGGATCGGTTCTTCCTCGTACGTCATATCAGTTCAGATTTCAATCTCAGACGGGGCAATCACATGCGACGGATAAAATCAGGAAACATGAGGCCGAAGAATTAGGTGAATAAATGTCTATTGCTTTGATATTGCATAAAATGTTATTAAGAGATTGCGTATAATGTTTGAATTGTGAATACGACTCTATGGATACGTTCGACGATGATTCGACAAGCGTGAAATCCCGATTGAACCTTAGGAATAGTTAGGATGGTAGTGACATGTCAGTAAGTTATTGTGTTGGCTTCGGGCCATGATATCGGCACTTCGGGTGCGAGTTATACCTTGATTTGCCTTCAGACCATGGTATAGGTATTTTGGAGATGAGTTACCTTGATTTGGCTATGGGCCATGGTATAGTTACTCCAGGGATAAGTTACCTTGATTTGGCTACGGGCCATGGTATAGGTACTTATCGATTGAAATCGTTGAATATTCGATTTCTATTCTAAATGGTTCAATGGGTAAATGAATGATGTGATTGAGAAAGAGGTTAGTACGAGGCTATACAGGTATGTACAGAACCTATTTGAGTATTAAATAGTGAAAGTTCGATGAGATTGTAATTGATCATGTTTTGAGACATGAGAAAGGTTTGTAGTTAATGTGTATATGGTTTTGTCATGTTTATTTGGTTAATTTGCATTTATTCGATGAATTAAGTTATTCACATAAGAGCTTACTAAGCTATGAAGCTTACTTTATGTTATTTTCCTATGTTTTATAGTGAATCAAGGCTAGCTCAGATCCGAGAGTCATCGGGAACATCATCGCACTATCAAACATCCAAGTTGGTACTTTTGAATACATATATGGCATATGGAATGTATAAGCTAGATGGGGTATTTTGGTTGTGATTATAGCCATGAGAGTTGGCTTGTAAATGATGTTTATTTTGATGTGTGTTTGGCTATTAGAAATGGCTTGTAAATATATATGTTTTGGTTTGTATATATATATATAGCCATGAGTGATGGCTTATTTTGGCTTGTTTGGTATGAATATGGTTATGGTTTTATAGTTGCTCAAATGGTTAATTGATTTGTAGCGTATAAATGCTTGTGAAATGCTTTGATTAAGTTGATAAGTATTTGGTTAGGTAAATGGCATTGAATTGAATATTAAATTTGGTTGGAATGGATATAGTATGAATTGTGCATTTGGTTGACAATTTTTGGCTGTTTAATTGTATGATGAAATGGTACCATTTTGTTGTTTAAATGAGCAAGATTTGGGGTGGCAAATTTGCCTTGCAAATGGCCTATTTTTGTCCACACGGGTAGAGACACGGATGTGTGTCTCAGTCATGTGCGACACACGGTCATGTTACACGGTCGTGTGTCCCCTAGTGTTGAAATTGAATTGAAGTCAGTATGCTCCACAAGGTCTCACACACGGGCGTGTGACTGGCCGTGTGATACAAGTCAGTATACCCCCTAATTGGTACACGACCTAGCACACGGGCATGTGACTTGGCTGTGTTGCATATGTCAGTATACCCTACAGGTTTGGCATGGCCTAGCATACGACCTGGAACACGGGCATGTGTAGCCACTTCAAAGGGCACACGGGCTAGACACACTGGTGTGTGGTTGGCCGTGTTACCCAAGTCAATATGTATGCCCTGTTTTCACACGGCCTGTTCACACGGGCTTGTGATGTAACAGCCCGATTCTAGCTAAATCAAAACAGTGGTTTCAGAACCACAAATCTGATGTTAGAAAATTATTTTAATATTATTTTATGTGTTTACAACATGTTATTTGATATGTGTGAAAATTTCGTAAGCTAATTTTATCGTTTAAATGGTTAATTAGAGAAATAGGACTAAATCGTGTAAAGTACAAAACTTGTGTTCTATTAGCTAAAAGTGTCTACTAGCTATAGAACCTTAAATTTAAGGTCCCTATATTGAAATCAGACCATTAACATGATAGTGGATGATAGTGGCTTGGTAAATTTGAAATTATTAATGTTCATTAATGTTAAAGAGGTAATTTGGTTAATAAAGGTTATTATAATAAAACAAAATCAAAACATTTGCTCATCTTTCTTCTTATTGCCAAAATTAAAGGAGAACAAGAAGAGAAATAGGGTTTTTCATTCATCTAAGGAAAGTCAAGCAATTAGGTATGTTTTGAGCTCAATTTTTGATGATTTTTACGTTTTTGAGATCGTTGCTTCGTGTTCTAGCTAGCCCGTACCTTTAATTTCGAAACTGTTAAAGATTTTAAGAGTTGCCATTGTTGAATCTATGTGTTGTTTGATGTTTAATGTTGAAATATGAAAGCTTGATGATAGTTGTACATGTTTTGTTATGTGCTTTTTGACAAAAATGTCAAAAAGGGACTAAATTAAAATATGTGAAATTTATGTGGTAAATTTGTGAAAAAAATGAAATATGTTGGCTACTAGGGACACTAGTGAAATTCGGCTATGGTGAAATTGGGTTAAATTGCATGAATTTGTGATTTTAGGAAATAAGGACTAAATTGTAAAAGTTGTGAAACATTGGGGAAAACGTGTAAAAATGCCCAAATGTGTATTTTTGGATTAAATTTAATGAGTAGATGATTAAATGAGTTAATTTTGAATACATATAGATCAAGAAGGAAAGAATTCGAATTTAGATCGGGGGAAAAGTAAGGTTATCGATTAGTCGATCCGATCCGTCAATTTCGAATACGAGGTAAGTTCGTATGTGATGATTACATTATAAATGTGTGTTAAAATTCTTTAATATTGCATAAATTGTTAAAACAAAATTATGGATGATGTATGAATTGTGGAAACAACTCTACGAATGCATTCGACGATAGAAACGAAAAGTGTGAAAGCCCGGTTGAACCTTAGAAATAGTTTTGGATATTATGGACATCTTAGTAAGTGATACATTGAGTTGGCTTTGTGTAACGTATCCATCGTCGGATTAGGATTAAAGGCGTTACCGGAGAGATCAGAAAATTTTACGGATATTTCATATTATAATTTATTCAATGCAGTCAAAGTGTCCCTTAATTAGGTCATCGAGACCTTAAGCATGCTTTAGAAGAGGGTCGGGACTAAATTGAACACATACAAAAATTCTTGGAAATTTAAAAATTTTTCTGTTACAGAGGTCACACGCCCGTGTGGGTAGGCCGTGTGCCTCCCACGGCCTCAGACATGTCGTGTGTCTAAGACGTGTCAAAATAGGGCATACATACTGACCTGTCCACACGGCCGTGGACACGCCCGTGTGCCTCACCCATGGTCGCTACTGACTTGCACCACACGGCCAGTCAAACGCCCATGTGTCTAGCCTGCGGTCGATCCTGACTTGTTTTGAATTTCAACCACGAGAGACACGGTCGAGCCACATGCCCGTGTGCTCAACCGTGTGGGCAATTATAGGCCCTTTTCAAGGCCAAATTGCCACCCACACAAAGGTCATTCCTACAATTTCAAACAAGCATTATTCCATGCACAATTGGCAAGCAAAATCATGTCAAATAATCAGTATATCATCCCATTCAATCTCACTCCTAATCATACCAACTTGTATACTAATTTGTACAACTAAATCACATGTAAACCAAGTATGATTCATCCACAATTTCACCAATTCCCTAAGGCATTAATCCATTAATACACCTACCACTCATAAGACCATTTTATTTACCATTATGCCATACCAAAACATGAATCATATACCATAATCAATCATGCATATTATCAACATTTATCTAGCCACATCACATGGCTATTTATACATCTCAAACATGTTCCAAAATGACTAGCCTATACATGCCATATATAGCCATATACACATTCAAAAGTACCGAAGTTGAGTTTGATAGTGTGGTGATGATCTTTGACGGTCCCTGAGCATTCGGTAGCTTTGACGATCTAGAAAACAGAACATACACACACAAAGTAAGCTTTCCAAAAGCTTACTAAGTCATATACTGTAACAGCCTGATTTTGACCCTAATCGAAACAGTGGCTTTGGGACCACAAATCCGATTCAATAAAATATTTTTATATTATATTTGGTGTCTATGATTTATGAGTGAGCATGTGCAAAAATTTTGTGAATTAATTTGCTCGTTTGTGTGTTTAATTTAATGAATCGGTTAAATCGCATAAGTAGTAAAAGTAGTCTTTTATTTAATTGAGTGGGTTTATTGATTTGTCTTCTTTTATATGTGGACTTAGGTTGTAAGTTAACCAATTATCATGTTAGTGGAAAGCACTATGCTTTTATAATGCATTTTTGTGTTTGTTTTTATGAGTTAAGTTTATATTAATATATGTATTATATTATAAACTTAATATAATAAAAAAAGAAAAGAAAAAAGTGGCATGTTCATCTTTTATTTTTCTTATTTTGACTGAAACTAAAGAAAAAAAGAAAGAACTTAAGCTCTCAAGATATTTGGCCCTTGCATGCTTGATTAAGGTATGTAATTGAGTTTGGTTTTTGATAATTTTTATGTTTTTGAGATTGTTGCTTCGAATACTATCCGACCCATGTTAGAATTTCTGATTTTTATGCATGTGTGGTGTTCGACCATTGATGAAAACTTGTGTTTTGTGATGGTTGATGACTATATATTAAAGATATGTTTTAGATTAACATGTTTTATATTGAAAATTTTGATGATTTTGAGTAATTAGGACTAAATTGTGAAATTTATAAATTGAAGGGTCAAAATGTGAAATAATTGGATTGTATGGACTTGTATGGGCATGAATAACATTCGACGCTAAAGGAGTATGTCAAATTTTGTGTTTTTTGTGTTTTGTGCAAGAGGGACTAAATTGGAAAAATTGTAAATGTTAGGGGTAAAATGGTAATTTACATAAGTATGTGTTTTTCGGATTAAATTGAATGAAAATATATTTGAATGAGCTTAATTTGAAATTATTTAGATCAAGAACAAAAAGAATCGGGATTGGATCGGGCAAAAGCAACGTTGAACGAATAGCCGGGAAACCTAATCCGTCGATTTTCGAGGTAAGTTTTGTAACATCCTAGATTAGGGGTTATGCGTTCGTGCGTAATTCATGAGATAGTGGGCTCAGTGGGTGTGTTGGATGTGTTCTGAGGAGTTTTAGGAACCCTAAGATGTAAGGAAATGTCTTGTCCTAGAAATGTAGGGAAATGTCCTGGAAATGTAAGGAAATGATTTAGAAATGTTAAGTTTCAAAAGAGGAAAGTGAACATTTCTGGAAACTTTGAAATGTAAGAAATGTTAAGTTCAAAAGAGGAAAGTGAACATTTTTGGAAACTTGGAAATGTAAGAAATGTTAAGTTCAAAAGAGGAAAGTGAACATTTCTGGAAACTTGGAAATGTAAGAAATGTTAAGTTTAAAGGAGGCAAACGAACATTTTTAGAAACTTGGAAATGTAAGGAAATGTAAGGAAATGTAAGGAAATGTAAGGAAATGTAAGGAAATGTCAGGAAACGTTTTAGGAAAAGTTAAGTTCTGAGGTTAAAAGAGGGAAGTAAAGTAGGGTGGCCTTAAGAAAATTTATGGAGGAAATATGACATGAAATTGGGCTTGTAAAAGTGGCCTGGAAATGCCACTTAAAGGCTTAGCATGTGACGCCACCTACATGTGCAATTGGGCCAGGGTTCGAATCACTTAGGAAGCAGAAGAAAGCTTTTATTTTTGCGGCAACAAGAGGAAGAGATGGACGGCTTGGGGAGTCTTTGGGAGGAGTTTAAGATGAGGTTTTATTCTTATTAAAATTCGGCTAAAAGGGGTGATAAATGTGGATATTATTTCTTTTATTTTGATAGATAAGGAAGAGATAAAAGAGGATTATTATTAGTGTTATTTTTATTAGGAGATAAGAGATAAATATTGGATTAAGTTTTGTTGATAATTAAAGTGATAAATCAAGGGATAAAGTTATCAAAATAGAAGAGTGGTGGCCAAGTAGGGGACTCTAGCCTAGTAATTTCAGCTATAAAAGGAAAAGAGGGCCATTCATTCTTTCTTTCAACTCTCTCTCTGCCAAATTCTCTCTAGCAAATATCTCTTTTCTTCATTGTTTTGCCAAGCCAAAAATACACCTTGTGTAGCCAAAACTTCATTACCAAATTACACAAACTCTTTTCTCTTCTTCTTTCATAATCTTCCAAAAGCCGAAAGTTTGCTAAAATCAAGGCCATAGCCGAATAGTTCTGAGACTTCAAGCAAGGGGTTGTCAACTTCTATATTAAGGGTAAGAACTAGTTATCATTCGATTTCCATCCTTTTTCTTTTAAGATTTACCGAAATCTAGGATTAATCCCATTAAAATCTTGTTTGCCGAAATTTGGAAGGATCTTTCGGGATTTATTAAGTGTCGACTACAAGGAAGGAGAAGTTCTTTTCCCGAAGGTACACCATAGGTCGCGTGTTCCCTAGTTATTTGGTGAGTTTCGGGATTTAAAATCCACACGGTAAGTTTTTAGTGTACTAATCCTACTAGGATTTGGATTTATGGCCGAATGGCTCTTTACTAATTATTAAATGATTGATTAAATGTAGAGATCTAAGATCTAAGGCATTAGATCAAGCTTCTCGGGATTTGGTTTGGAAACCTTAAGCGAATCAGGTGTGTACCCCACACTAATTCGTAATATGTTTTATGGCATGTTTAATAAATATATGTATGTGATATTAAGAATATGAAAGAATAAGGATGTGGCTAAGGTACCATGTTATGGTACAAAGTACTCAGGTACGTTTCCTACTCCTACTAGGATTATGAAATATGTTATATTTAACATGAGAATAATGATAAGAATGTGAACTTTGGCATGATAATGCATAATATGATATGGGGCATATGGGTTATTGAAAAGGGGAAGTGAATGTGGTGACCTAAGACCACGAAATCTGAATGCGGTGACCTAAGACCGCAATATCTGAATGTGGTGACCTAAGACCGCAATATCTGAATGTGGTGACCTAAGACCACGATATCTGAATGTGGTGACCTAAGACCACGAAATCTGAAAGTGGTGACCTAAGACCACGAATTTTATAAGGGCGATGAGCACGTCGACTGCAGCGACTGCCTTCGATGGAGTGTAGCGGAAGGAGGGTCGACTTAGTAGTCCCCACGGTGTACAGGTTGGTACGAGGAAGTGTAGCGGATGGCTATCTAGGTTTGGGTTCGGGTTTGCATCATTATTTTATATCTGTTATATGAATAAGTATGTGATATGATATTGTATGCCTGAATTGTTAAGTTTTAGTGTTGGTTACACATTGAGTCTGTTTGACTCACCCCGTTTGGGGAATATTTTCTTCCAGGTGATGATCAGTAATGGACCGGGTCGGCAGGAGCTTAAAGGTGGCCATGCACAACAAGGAAAATTTTATTATTTGGACTTTTATTCTATTTAAGCACTTTAATTTATTTTTGGGAATTATTTGATGTAATAAGGCCATAGTTGAACTACTTTATTTTTCTTTTATTTATTATGTCACGAATTTTTAATGGTTATAAGATTAAGTAAATTTAATTCAAAATAGACTTTAAATATTTTGTCACCTGAAATAAATGGGTTTTCAATATATAACTCTTTTTCAACTCAAGCCCAACCCAAACAAACTTTCTTTCAAAACACAAGTTTTTCCTAAGTCACAAAAGAATTTGAAACGGTTTACACCGGGGAACATACCAGATCCGGTCATGACTCGTGGGCCGGGTGTGGGGTGTTTCAAGTTTTTAAGCAATTGGGTTGAATTGAATTTTTAATCTATATTAAGGTGGATGTGTTAAATAGAAGGAAGCATATAAAATTTCTTAAGGCCAAATGTGACACTGGATAAGTTATGTGCTAGCCGAATGTAAGGTTGATTTATATATGAACTTTGATGTATTTGAGTTGAATGAGTACTTATAGATTGAGAAGTAGTTAAATGTGGAATTTGTAAGAGGTGATGGTTGTATTTGAATATGTGACTATACATATTTATTGAGTATGGTCGAATGTGATGATAATTCATACGAAGAATGGGTTGGTTCTGTAACACCCCAAACCCGGCCCATGCGTTATGAGCGGATTTGGTATGTCACACGAGCAAAACATGTTAAACCCTTTTTATTCGTACAAAAATAGGTATTTCTTTGTTAAAATCAAGAAAACAAGTTTGATTTGAAATATTTGATAAAATACTACTAACCTCGAAGATTGATTGATAAATCGATAATTTTGAACTAATGATCTTATAAAGCTGTGACTTTTGAAAACGACAATGAAAATTCGAAAGAGAATCTGAGTCTTTTGAAAATTTCGTTGATAATTCGAAAGACAATTTCCGTGTTAAAAATATTTGTAAAAGTTTATTTTGAAATCCATTTGTTAATCAATTTTGGGAAAACCTTTATTTAAGTTTTTAGAAAATTCCCATTTAAAACAATTTAAGCAAAATAATAAATATATCAAACATAAAGCAAATAATAAAATACTCCAGAGGCCTTATTACAACATAAAAACCCAAAATAGTAAAATGAACAAAAATAGAAATCTAAAGTTCCAAAATAAAAACACCATTTCTGAAGTATGGCCTCCACCGAGTCATCCATGGCCCAAGTCCACGTCACTGAGCATTACCTACAAGGGTTAAGAAAGAAAGGGGGTGAGTTACAAGAACTCAGTGTATAATCCCCTTACCGTTGTCCATTGAGCTTGAACCCGTTTAGCAAAAACTTAGGCCTGAGCCCATAAAGCATAATCTTGGGCCGAAGCCCATTTACAAAATAATAAATAATTGAGACAAATGTAAGAATGTATGCAACCCGTCCCATCCAGCGAATCTCTCCCTCGTACCAGCCAATCTCTCCTGTGGGGATCAAGTCAACCCACCCCGCCAGTCTCTCCAATTTGCAGTCAAGCTGCCTTTTATAATATTTGTGGCTGAGCCACCAGATTCATATACGGTAATATAGTCGGCACATGGCCTTATTCACGATGGCACAAAGCCATGCTTACATTGGCACATAGCCATTATCAGAATTTGTGGTAATGCCACAGGTCTATACTTCTCTTCATTCAAATTTTCCCATCCCATGCAATATGTAAAGATGCATCATACATAATCGTAAAACATCCATATAAAAATAACATCCATTAACCTATTGAATACTTTTTATGAATCAGCCCATTAAAGCAATACGATCATTCGGCACATAGGGGCATTTTGGGAATTCGGTCCATAAGGACATTTCGGTAAATCGACCCATTATAACAATCTATCAAATCGGCCCATAGGGGCATTTCGGTAAATCGACAATTTTACCCACTAAGGGTAATTCGGTAATCTCGCAACCCAGGGGTATTTCGGTAATTTACCCTTCAAGGGTATTTTGGTAAATTTCGCAAACCAGACTTAACTACTAATTTGGAGCATAAAAATCGAAACTGTCCATCTACGTAATATTGACTAAATTGACTATAACTCGAGTTAGGAAACTAAAAATTTAGATCCGTAAATTTTCCTTGAAACTAGACTCATATATCTTCTTACTACAATATTTCCAGAATTTTTGACTTAACCAATTAGTACAGTTTATTCCTTAAATTTTCCCTTGTTTCACTGACCAACGATGCTGACCCCTCTTACACAAAATTCAAATATCTCACTGTACAGTTTTCATATGTTGCTCCCACTTGTTTCTATTGAAAATAGGCTCATTAAGGAATCTATACATATAAACTATAACTCATAATTCACTTTGTATAATTTAATACGATTTTTCCAAGACAGATCAGGGAACCACGAAGTCATTCAGAACCAGTCTCACTAAAATTCCTTTTCCTTCTCCCTTTCTTCCATATGAAAATAGACACAGTAAGCTTTCATTCTATATCTTATTCACTTATTAATCCCTTTTCTCCTATTTTCTTTGATTTTTCAAAATCACGTCACTGTTGCTGACCAAACTGTTTCATTGCAAAATATGGTTACCACTACGAATATACACACGCCCGAGTGGTCACAAATGGCGGTTTCCAGTTTTTCGGTATTTCGATCGAATCACAGAACATTTCATGCAAATTTTCAGAGAAGTGTGAGATTACACACCATTTCAAACATGTATTTGGAAAGTACGGGATTACACACCTGATTGATTTCCTAAAGAACCACTCTTCGTTGACCCACTATAATCATATGATCACAAGTCAATAGATCGAGCGATTTAGTCCCTAAAACATATAGTTGATTAGTCACAACCACTATTATCCCGATAGCAACTTAAACGAATAAAGAACGATTTCATCTAATCCATGAAGAACTCCTTACCTTTTCGATATTGGATCAGATTTCCACCGATTGTCTTATGATTACGGTTGAATCAAGGACAAGAGATTCGGCCTTCTACTTTAATACTATAACAAAAAGATGATCACGAAATGAAGGATTATGAGAGAATGGTATTTAGGTTTTGAAAAAAAGTGAACATCCGAATGATAATAAACTCATATTCAGCTAGAGAAAAAGAAAATAACAGGATAGAAAAGAGCCACTTACCGATTGAATCAAAGAAAAGAGTGTCAACCCAAATGAGAAACAAGTTATGAAGGAGTGATTGTGGATTGAGAGGTTCGGCTATGGAGGATAAATGAACAAGAATAGTTTTGGCTACTTAGAGAAAATAAATGAGGAAGATTCGTTCTCCAAAATCGTCAACTAAAGAAATAAGATAAGAAGATTGAAGGAATGGTGAGAAAATAAGAGAAGAAGAGCAATAGTGACTTGAAAGTTTCGGTACAACAAAGGAAAGATGACACTTTGGCTTGCTAGTTTCGGCAACACCAAAGGAAAAATGCACAATATTGGTTTAAAAGTTTCGGCAAGGTAGAGAAGAAAATTGGGGAAAAGAGCAAACTCAAAATTGCTAATAAGAAATAGCCTCTTATGTACCGAAATTGCAAAATGCCTATAGGAATTCGGCTCCCCTCTCTCCCTAACAAAACCGTCCATTCATCTTTACCAAAAAGATGAGTGTTGACCAAAATTCTATTCTAGGCAACTCCTAGTTTTTGGCCAACATGTCCCCCAACCTTATCCCTTTCTTTGATTTCCTTCCTTTTTTTCCCTTATCTTCCTCCTTTCCATAATCCTTAGCCTCCTTTCCTTAAATAAAAAGTCTTACTTACCTTATTCAGAGTCTTGGCCAACACTTACCATCTTCCACAAGATGAGCATAAAATTAAATCCCAAAAATTGCAATAAATGGGATTTGAGCCTCAGACCATTACTACACTCCACACGCCACTTGCCACTTTACCAATAGACTCCTTGTGCTAACAAAATCCACTCTTATTTCCTTAAGCCTTAGTGCCATTTACCTTCTCTCCTTAAGGTACCTAAACACAAAAATTTTCCTATAGTCTAACTTGAACCCGAGACTTCATACGAACCCTATAACCTTCCAATTTCACTTAACTAATAAGTCCAATTTGCAATAATGCCATTCTCTTGTTCTCAAAAATTTTAAAACGCTTCTACGCTCAAGGCCCAATGGGCCCAATCCTACTAGGCCCAGTTTCGGGATGTTACAATTCTACCCTCCTTAAAGAAATTTTGTCCTCGAAATTCTCATCCCACTACTAAATGCATCGCTCAAATCAGACCACTATGCTTTCGCTGCGCACTCTGATCTTAAGAACCACAATGTACTTTTAACATAATCTTGAATCCTCTTACACACAACCAAAAATCTAACCACAGAAGCAAACAGTTATCTCCCATTTATACTTAGAATTTTCTACATTCAATCATCACGTCCAATCAAAACATACCTGACTTGATGGTGATGAAACAACCCCGAGCCTTATGCTCCTTAGACCCGCATCTCAACCATGCTCCTGACCTCCTTCAGCATTCTCCCGGATGACGCCTTCTGCAAAAATCGCAAGCTGGAAAGTTTGGTTGTGCCTTGACATGCTTTACGGAACGAGACTGTGACCTCAAAAGAACCGCAATCTAATTTCTTCTTATAGTCCACAAACCCAACTTGAAGTGCTTCACTGATTCCTTTAACCTCCTCCAATACTTCCTTAACTATCTGAGTCAGCTTGACAACCCCAGCTCGGTCATGAGGCCCCGTCTCAGCTACTGGCGATGCCAACACCTCCGTTTTGGAAACACGCCCCGATGCTGAAGATCTAGTCCTAGCACCTCAGCCTCTAGCACGTCCACGTCTACCGCGTCCACGTCTTCTAGCGCTCATGTTCACTAAGTCGATATAATCTTATTAAGAGTTTTATGAATCATTATGCTATTTCAGTGTTTATTGAACAATGTTTTATGGAGTATAAGAAGTAAAGTTGTTTTCACAAAACGCATCCTATAGTCTCAATCTCTATAGTTTCAGTTCCTAAAACTAAAATTTCTAGAGTATTCTATTTTGCGGAATTTTTCTTACCACAATACTAACACATAATCATAAAATAAAAATAGATACTTACTTGACTTGGTGCCGGATACCCGTGGTGCCATACTTCCTTTAGAACATGCATTTATAAATTAAAATTCAACTAGCTTCGGAAAACGCTTTTGAACCCAAGCCACAGTCGAGTTTTGCAACTGGACTCTGATACCATAAAATGTAACACCCTAAACCCGGCCCATGCGTTACGAGCAGATTTGGTATGTCACACGAGCAAAACATGTTAAACCCTTTTTATTCGTACAAAAATAGGTATTTCTATGTTAAAATCAAGAAAACAAGTTTGATTTGAAATATTTGATAAAATACTACTAACCTTGAAGATTGATTGATAAATCGATAATTTTGAACTAATGATCTTATAAAACTGTGACTTTTGAAAATGACGTTGAAAATTCGAAAGAGAATCTGAGTCTTTTGAAAATTTCGTTGATAATTCGAAAGACAATTTCCGTGTTAAAAATATTTGTAAAAGTTTATTTTGAAATCCATTTGTTAATCAATTTTGGAAAAACCTTTATTTAGGTTTTTAGAAAATTCCCATTTAAGACAATTTAAGCAAAATAATAAGTATATCAAACATAAAGCAAATAATAAAATACTCCAGAGGCCTTATTACAACATAAAAACCCAAAATAGTAAAATAAACGAAAATAGAATTCTAAAGTTCCAAAATAAAAACACCATTTCTGAAGTATGGCCTCCACTGAGTCATCCATGGCCGAAGTCCACGTCACTGAGCATTACCTACAAGGGTTAAGAAAGAAAGGGGGTGAGTTACAAGAACTCAGTGTATAATCCCCTTATCGTTGTCCACTGAGCTTCAACCCGTTTAGCAAAAACTTGGGCCTGAGCCCATAAAACGTAATCTTGGGCCAAAGCCCATTTACAAAATAATAAATAATTGAGGGAAATGTAAGAATGTATGCAACCCGTCCCATCTAGCCAATCTCTCCCCCATACCAGCCAATCTCTCCTATGGGGATCAAGTCAACCCACCCCACCAGTCTCTCCAATTTGCAGTCAAGCTGACTTTTATAATATTTGTGGCTGAGCCACCAGATTCATATACGGTAATATAGTCGGCACATGGCCTTATTCACGATGGCAAAAAGGCATGCTTACATTGGCACATAGCCATTATCAGAATTTGTGGCAATGCCACCGGTTTATACTTATCTTCATTCAAATTTTCCCATCCCATGCAATATGTAAAGATGCATCATACATAATCGTAAAACATCCATATAAAAATAACATCCATTAACCTATTGAATACTTTTTATGAATCAGCCCATTAAAGCAATATGATCATTCGGCCCATAAGGGCATTTCGGTAATTCGGTCCATAAGGACATTTCGGTAAATCGGCCCATTATAACAATCTATCAAATCGGCCCATAGGGGCATTTCGGTAAATCGGTAATTTTACCCATTAAGGGTAATTCGGTAATCTCGCAACCCAGGGGTATTTCGGTAATTTACCCTCCAAGGGTATTTTGGTAAATTTTGCAAACCAGATTTAACTACTAATTTGGCGCATAAAAATCGAAACTATCCATCTGCGTAATATTGACTAAATTGACTATAACCCAAGTTAGGAAACTCAAAATTTAGATCCTTAAATTTTCCTTGAAACTAGACTCATATATCTTCTTACTACAATATTTCCAGAATTTTTGACTTAACCAATTAGTACAGTTTATTCCTTAAATTTTCCCTTGTTCTACTGACCAACGATGCTGACCTCTCTTACACAAAATTCAAATATATCACTGTACAGTTTTCATATGTTGCTCCCACTTGTTTTTATTGAAAATGGGCTCACTAAGGAATCTATATATATAAACTATAACTCATAATTCACTTTGTACAATTTTATACGATTTTTCCAAGACAGATCAGGGAACCACGAAGTCATTCAGAACCAGTCTCACTAAAATTAAGATATCACAGAATATAAAATTCCTTTTCCTTCTCCGTTTCTTCCATATGAAAATAGACACAGTAAGCTTTCATTCTATATCTTATTCACTTATTAATCCCTTTTCTCCTATTTTCTGTGATATTTCAAAATCACGTCACTGCTACTGACCAAACTGTTTCATTGCAAAATATGGTTACCACTACAAATATAAGCACGCCCGAGTGGTCACAAATGTCGGTTTCCGATTGTTCGGTATTT
Source organism: Gossypium australe (assembly GCA_005393395.2). Classification (NCBI taxonomy): domain Eukaryota; kingdom Viridiplantae; phylum Streptophyta; class Magnoliopsida; order Malvales; family Malvaceae; genus Gossypium; species Gossypium australe. The sequence continues at coordinate 26,077,451 of CM016618.1, forward strand.
CGACCGAATCACAGAACATTTCATGCAAATTTTTAGAGAAGTGTGAGATTACACACTGATAAACCGTAAAAGTAACATATTTTATTCCCACATTTAATATGCTTTTGGATGATTTATTCCTTGTTTTATATAAAAAGGTGCTTTTAATCCTTTATTTTCATGTCTTATAACCAGGAAAGCACCCGAGGATAAAAAGAACACAAAACGGGCCTAAAAAGGAGTAAATGGGCCTTAGCACGAAATTGACACAGCCTGGCCCAAAGCACACACAACCGTGCCTTGACGAACACCTAGAGCACTGCCTCAACTCCGTCACACACGGCCGTGCCTCAAGAGAAGTCCAAATACAGTCAGGTCTCGATACACACGGGCGTGTGCCATGGACGTGCCTCCATTGCTGGAAAGAGCAATTTCAGTCGAAAATGGATACTTAGGGAGAAAGAATCGCAATCCAAGAACCTATAAATATCTACCAAGTACCACCTTTGAGAGGGAGCGAAAGCTAGGCCAAGGAGCCAAGCCGAGAAGGTCAAAGTTAGGGAATAACGCGAGGATAGCCAGTTGATCCATCCCAAGAAGCCGTAGTTATACTCAAGACGGTGGAATTCTCCTTCAATTCATTTAGGGAGTTTTAGGGTTTTCTTATGTTCTGTTTTATCTTTTCTCTTGCAATGTTTTGTTTATTCATTATGAACTAACCCTTCAGATACCTGAAGGGGATGAGACCTAGATGGATTTTCTTATTTGATTTTTAGGTTATATGATAAATTACTTAGATTGTTCTTAATTATGTTGCTTAATCCAAATCTAATGTGCTTAGGTGGAGGAGGAATAGACCCTGCCTAAGAGGAGATCTAACATAATTAAGCGGAGTTGATCGAACGCCTAGCGATAGGGTGACGAGATTTTGCCGGATTAGGGTGAAACCTAATATGGGAGTCCATTGATCGATTTATTGCTATCCTAGGGGGTTATTATAAGCGAACGAGAGTTCCACTAATTAACCTAGGGTTAGACGTTTTTATCCTCGAGAGAGGGTTTAATATAGGTTAGGGAGTCTCACGGATCAAGCTAAGTAAAAGAAATCATATAATCTAGGGTTAGATAATAAGTAAAGTATAGGTGGATTCTTCCCGAAGGTATCGTCAAAATCAAATGAGTTTTCCTTCAACGTTATTTTCCAATTCGTCTTCTTGTCTTTGTGTCCTTTGTTTAGTTGTCGTCAATTTAGTTTAAAAGTAATCTTCACTCTAAGTTTAAAAGTAATCTTCACTCTAACTTTAAGGCTAAATAATAAAAAGAAAGTGAGTATTAATACTTTTAGTTCCTTTGGGTTCGATAACCGGTCTTGCCTAAACTATACTACTGTCCGATAGGTACACTTGCCTTAATATCGTTGTCAAAGTTAGTCTCCAGGTTTGATCATTCTTTTATAAATATTTAAAGCTCCGATTTGCAGCGATCATGTTTTTGGCATCGTTGCCGGGGAACTAAAATATTAAGAAAACTCTATTTTTATTACTTTAGCCCTAATTTTTATTTTTCGCAATTTATTTTTCTTTTCGTTTCTATTTTTGTTTTTTGAAATTTTCTTTCTTTCTTTTCCAGCAGGTACCTCTAGTTTATGACTAGAAGGAACCCGAGAGGACCTTTGATATTCGACAACAAAATCGAAGCTACCACTCGTAGGAATCATCGAGAAACTAGGCGAGCCCTAGATTACACAGAGAGAGAGGAAGAAGATAGGTCCAATCCTATTGAAGGGATGGAGGAAAACAACCCACAACCATGTGATATGGGGGAAAACAATGATCCACGCACAATGTTCGATTATGCGAAACCGAATTTAACAGAAGTAGAATCTAGTATTGTTAGGCCTGCTATATCTGCTAACAATTTTGAATTAAAGCCTAATACAATACAAATGATTCAACAATTTGTTCAATTTGATGGTTTGCAGGACGAAGATCCAAACACGCACATAGCTAACTTTTTAGAGTTCTGTGATACCTTCAAAATAAATGGCATTTTTGATGATGCCATACGCCTTCGGTTATTCCCTTTTTTCATTAAGAAATAAAGCCAAATAGTGGTTAAACTTGTTACAATGAGGGTCAATCACTACATGGGATCAGATGACCGAAAAGTTTTTGATGAAATATTTTCCACCGGCCAAAACGGCCAAATTACGGAATGATATCTCTTATTTTGTGCAGATGGATTTAGAGACGCTATACGACGCATGGGAGAGATTCAAAGATCTCTTAAGGAGGTGCCCACACCATGGCCTACCCTTGTGGCTACAAGTCCAAACCTTTTATAACGGTGTAAACCCCTCAATAAGGCAACTTATAGATTCAACTGCCGATGGAACGCTGAACAACAAAACTCCTGAAGCAGCCTACGAGTTCATTGAGGAGATGTCACTAAACAATTATCAGTGGCAAGCTTCAAGGACCAAACTGACAAAATCGACAGGAGTTTTCAACATCGATGCCATGACCATGCTATCAACACAGCTAGAGATAATAAATAAAAAGCTTGATAATTTGTGTTCTTCACAAGTACATCCAGTCATGCAGTGTGACGCAAGTGGAACTGTGGCGAATCCTGAGTACCCACCCTACCAACCGGGAGCAGAAGATGAACAGATGAACTATATAGGTAATAATTTCTGATCTAATAATAATCCTTATAGTAATACTTACAATCCAGGTTGGAGGAACCACCTAAGTTTTTCTTGGGGAGGACAAGGAAACCAAGGAAATCAAAGGCAACAACCTCCTCAAAACTTCCGAAATTAGCCCTACCCACAAGAAAAGAAACCAACCCTCGAGGAACGTCTCCAAGAAACTGATAGAGCAGTCAAAAGCAATGAGAGACCTCAATGAAATTGCTAAATCAGTCAAGGAAGTGACTAATGCAGTAGAACAACTCACAAAACTAATGTCAGAATGACCGCAAGGACGTCTACCAAGTAACACTGAAGTTAATCCTAAGGAGCAAATTCAAGCAATCACAGCTCAAGATAGTAACGGATTAGCTGAACCTGATCCAATGCTGGAAAAGAAGGTAGACGAAAGTAAAATAGAGGTACCTCAAGAGAAGCCAAAACTGGTAATTAAAGAGTATCAACCTCGCATACCTTATCCTGAGGCCATAAGAAGAGACAATTCAGAGGAACAGTTCGGTAAGTTTCTTAAACTTTTAAAGAAATTATATATTAACTTACCTCTTCTTGAAGCTCTTTTTCAGATGCCAAATTCGAGAAAATTTTTAAGACAGCTCTTGACCAACAAACGCAAAATAGATGAAGAGCACCACGTGGAACTAAACGCAACATGCTCAGCGATGTTACAAAACAGACTACCACAGAAGCTAAAAGATCCAGGGAGTTTTACAATTCCAAGTTTAATTGGTAGTCTACATATTGATAATGCATTAGCTGATCTAGGGGCAAGCATAAACGTCATGCCTTATTCACTGTTTAAACGACTAGGTCTAGGAAAGCCCAAACAAACTAGGATGGGTATTCAATTAGCTGATAAAACTATTAGAATTCCTAGGGGCATTATCGAAGATGTTCTTGTCAAAATAAATAAATTTGTTTTCCCAGTAGACTTTGTTGTCTTAGACATGGATGAGGATAACTCAATCCCTCTAATTTTAGGAAGGCCTTTTCTAGCAACTACCAGGACAAAAATTGATGTGGCTACAGGTGAGCTCATACTTCGTGTAGGCGATGAATCAATCAATCTTCAAGCTCTCGACTCGGCCAGGACAACGGTCGATGAAGGTCAGAAAGTCATTTCAGTTGATAATCATATTATTCAATCTTCATCATAGGAAACATCACAAGGCCTAAACCCTAAGCTGGCTCATATCGACAAAGTAGAGTTACACGAGGAACAAAGCATTAGGGTAGCCAATTTAGAGAAACAGAAGACAGAGATCAAATGTGAGCTAGATTCACACGAAGTAAAACCTGAGGAACCACAACAAGAGCTCATGGGGACACCGAATTACTTCAAAACAGGAGACCAAGTATTGTTAGACAAAACCGATCCCCAAATCACTACCACAGACCTGAAGGCAAAGGGAGAAATTCTTTTCAAGGTACATGATATCTTCCCAAACGGAATAGTCGAGGTAAGTAATTCAATATTCAGCACTTTCAAAGTAAATGCTTCTCGACTGCAACTTTTTCAAGAGAATAAAATCGTAAGTACGAGAGAAGATATTCAAACCTTTAAACCTCCCTAAAATTTTCAAATAAGGAGGAAAAGTCTAGCTTAAGGCTATAAACAAGCGCTTCTCGGGAGGCAACCCGAACACTAACAACATTTCTTTTACATTTGTTTTCTTTTAAACTAACCAAAAATACAAGTTTTTCAGACCACACGACCTTACACACGGCCGTGTCCATGGCCGTGTGGACCACCTAAACCGCCACACTGACAGGGCAGAGGCCGTGGAGTCAGACCAACCACCCTCCTCAACGTCACGGATCTAGCAACCCTCCCCACGGGTACTGACAGATAGGGCACAGCTGTGCCCTAAACCGTGTGAGGCTACTAACTTTCACACCACGTACAGAACACGCCCGTGCTGGAAACCGTGTGAAGCTACTGACTTATCGAACACGGGGGAGACACGTCCATGCAGAACAACCGTGCCAAAAGAAAAACTTCACAAGCACAGGCATGGGAGGATCAAGCACGGGTATAGGGTGACAACACTCTCTATAACACGGCCGTGTGAGGTGGCCGTGCAAATCGACACACCTTGTGACCACGACCGTGGGGGAGCACAAAATTTGAACTTCTACTTAAACCCCTCACCTCTTTCCCTTCCCTCCATCTGATTTTCTCTCCTTTTCACTCTCCTCCGTCTCAGGCTCTTCAAGACCCTAGATCCTTGAGCAAATCAACACCATGCCGAAGAAGTGGAAGAAGCTACGTATAGACTCTTTAACAAAGAATGATCAACATGAGTTCATGCCGACAGCTTCGTCTCAACACCAAGCCAAGGGTCTTTGAGACCAATTAGTTTTTATCTTTGCTTTCTCTTTTGTTTCAATTTCCTACTCTTCTCCTTTATTTTCCTCATCTAAGCTTCTCTACTGCTCTTTTCGTTTAATTTTCTTTTAGTTGCTTAATGTCAGGTTTGCTAGGCTGCTAGGGAATCACGCCGATCACCACGATAACCTCACTACTCTCACCACCGCCACCACATCCCCAATCTTAGCATTGATTCCCACCTTGCGAACTATCCTTTAATAAGGACTTCATAGTCCATTAGTATTTTCTTGTCATTTCAGTTTTCTTCTTAGTCTCCTTCACTTTAGCTTGATTTTCTTTCATTTCATCTTTAGTTTATTTATATTATGTTTCAATAACCCCTGGCTAATCCTTCATGAGTTCCTCGATTTCTTCATTTAGCACAGAGCTCGGGAACCAGCACCACCACCATACCAACGCCTTCACCGTATTTGCCACATCCGCCACCATAACCTGATGCCACACACTGTCCACTTCCTCAAGGATCTCGACAGAAAACTCAGGGAGTATTCTATCCCCTCCCTGTTGATTTTAAATATAAATGCATTATCTATCTTTGTACATTAAGGACAATGTACATCTTAAGTGTGGGGGGTAAAAGGACCTAACTTTTTGCATTATTCTCAAATCCCAGAAGGTAAAAGTGGAATAAAAGTGCCAAACTTTTTTCATTATTCTCATCCCTGATTTAGTCTTGTTTTTATGCAAAGTTGTCATATTACTAATTAGGATGAAATTTCTAATGATTTGTGATGATTATTGACATGTTTTAGAATAAGTCATAGTTAATTATACATTGATGTTTAATTTAAAGAATACTAGAGAATCAAACATGATAAGTCTGTTTTTCAGGAATTAAAATTTTTGCTAGGCTGTTGACCTAAATCTAAATACTACCTTGGAATTTAAAATTCATAAAGATGATGTCAAAACACCCATAATTTTTGTGAGTAGTTGAACCTTATAGAGCATACATTCATTCTCATGCTCATTTTTTGATTATGAGTGTGTCAACCATGAACAGTTATTCTAGAACTTGCCTTGTTTTTACCAGTCGAGACCATAGTTATGATTTGATATACAGAGATGATAAAGGCACCTAGGTTTTAACCCACTAATTCCACTAAATAGCCCACCTTTACAATTAACCCTTAGTGAACCCCGTTGATCCTAACAAACCCTTTTTATAGATTTACCTACTAATATTAACCCAAAACCCTTGTATTTGTTATCACCCTTTCTTTTGACTACCCCTTAATCGAGACTTGAATTGATCAGTTACTGAAGTCTATTATTCTGATAGATAAATTTATCATAAATTATTTAGTTTGTTCTTAAAAAAAACACTCAAGGTATTCAATATTAGTAGTGTGAAAAGAGAGCTTACACAATCAAAGTTTTCAAAAAGAAAAAGCTCATATTATTAGGATTATTACTTTTCAGTTAATGAAGTTTCGAAAAAATAATTTAGGTAGGTAATTGTCAATTCAATCTCGATTCTAACCCTCTAATTTCAGCCTATAACCACACCTTTTACCCTAGCCCCATTACAACCCTAACAAAGACCTTTTGATCTGTTTGTCATCTCATATTAGAGTGGTGGAGATTTGATTTTCAGGCAAGCCTACGGGATTAACTTTTCAGGGTCGACTTATGAGCGATCTTTTTCTGAACCTTAAACACTTTAGAGTGATTTGTGTGAATCCTAAGTGAGGATATCAATCCTTGTCGATTTTGAATTAAAAAGGTAGTTATTTAAAAGAGGAAACACACCTATATTTTCGAGGTACAAAATTATGACTTATCTCGTTTGAATCTTTAGGACGCTTTGAATCAAATTTTCCATGTATGAATTCTCTATGAATTAGGATAAGACATTGTTCATAAGAATTATAGATCATGGAAAGTTTGTTTTAATTATAAGTTGAGAACTTTGCTTGAGGACAAGCAAAAGCTTAAGTGTGGGGGTATTTGATAAACCGTAAAAGTAACATATTTTAATCCCACATTTAATATGCTTTTGGATGATTTATTCCTTGTTTTATATAAAAAGGTGCTTTTAATCCTTTCTTTTCATGTCTTATACCCAGGAAAGCACCCGAGGATAAAAAGAAAACAAAACGGGCCTAAAATAGAGTAAATGGGCCTTAGCACGAAATTCACATGGCCTGGCCCAAAGCACACATGGCCGTGCCTTAAGAGAAGTCCGAACACGGTCAGGTCTCGATACACACGGGTGTGTGCCATGGCCGTGCCTCTGTCACTGGAAAGAGCAAATTCTGTCGGAAAAGGATACTTAGGGAGAAAGAATTGCAATCCAAGAGCCTATAAATATCCACCAAGTACCACCTTTGAGAGGGAGCGAAAGCTAGGCCAAGGAGCCAAGCCGAGAAGGTCAAAGTTAGGGAATAACGCGAGGATAGCCAGTTGATCCATCCCAAGAATTCGAAGTTATACTCAAGACGGCGGAATTCTCCTTCAATTCCTTCAGGGAGTTTTAGGGTTCTCTTATGTTTTGTTTTATCTTTTCTCTTGCGATGTTTTGTTTATTCATTATGAACTAACCCCTCAGATACCTGAAGGGGATGAGACCTAGATGGATTTTCTTATTTGATTTTTAGGTTATATGATAAATTACTTAGTTTGTTCTTAATTATGTTGCTTAATCCAAATCTAATGTGCTTGGGTGGAGGAGGAATAGACCCTGCCTAAGAGGAGATCTAACATAATTAAGTGGAGTTGATCGAACGCCTAGAGATAGGGTGACGAGATTTTTCCGGATTAGGGTGAAACCTAATATGGAAGTCCATTGATCGATTTACTGCTATCCTATGGGGTTATTATAAGAGAATGAGAGTTCCACTAATTAACCTAGGGTTAGACGTTTTTATCCTCGAGAGAGGGTTTAATATAGGTTAGTCTCACGGATCAAGCTAAGTAAAAGAAATCATATAATCTAGGGTTAGATAATAAGTGAAGTCTAGGTGGATTCTTTCCGAAGGTATCGTCGAAATCAACTGAGTTTTCCTTCAACGTTATTTTCCAATTCGTCTTCTTGTCTTTGTGTCCTTTGTTTAGTTGTCGTCAATTTAGTTTAAAAGTAATCTTCACTCTAACTTTAAGGCTAAATAATAAAAAGAAAGTGAGTATTAATACTTTTAATTCCTTTGGGTTCGATAACCGGTCTTGCCTAAACTATACTACTGTCCGATAGGTACACTTGCCTTAATATCGTTGCCAGAGTTAGTCTCTAGGTTTGATCATTCTTTTATAAATATTTAAAGTTCTGATTTGCAGCGATCACACACCATTTCAAACATGTATTTGGAAAGTACGGGATTACACACCTGATTGATTTCCTAAAGAACCACTCTTCGTTGACCCACTATAATCGTATGATCACAAGTCGATAGATCGGGCGATTTGGTCCCTAAAACATATAGTCGATTAATCACAACCACTATTATCTCGATAGCAACTTAAACGAATAAAGAACGATTTCATCTAATCCATGAAGAACTCCTTACCTTTTCGATATTGGATCAGATTTCCACCGATTATCTTATGATTACGGTTGAATCAAGGACAATAGATTCGGCCTTCTACTTTAATGCTATAACAAAAATATGATCACGAAATGAAGGATTATGAGAGAATGGTATTTATGTTTTGAACAAAAATGAACATCCGAATGATAATAAACTCACATTCGACTAGAGAAAAAGAAAATAAAAGGATAGAAATGAGCCACTTACCGATTGAATCAAAGAAAAGAGTGTAAACCCAAATGAGAAAGAAGTTATGAAGGAGTGATTGTGGATTGAGAGGCTCGGCTATGGAGGATAAATGAACAAGAATAGTTTCGGCTACTTAGAGAAAATAAACGAGGAAGATTCGTTCTCCAAATTCGTCAACTAAAGAAAGAAGAGAAGAGGATTGAAGGAATGGTGAGAAAACAAGATAAGAAGAGCAATAGTGACTTGAAAGTTTCGGCACAACAAAGGAAAAGATGACAATTTGGCTTGCTAGTTTCGGCAACACCAAAGGGAAAATGCACAATATTGGTTTAAAAGTTTCGGCAAGGTAGAGAAGAAAATTAGGGAAAAGAGCAAACTCAAAATTGCTAAAAAGAAATAGCCTTTTATGCATCAAAATTGCAAAATGCCTATAGGAATTCGGCTCCCCTCTCTCCCTAACAAAACCGTCCATTCATCTTTACCAAAAAGATGAGTATTGACCAAAATTCTATTCTAGGCAACTCCTAGTTTTTGTCCAACATGTCCCCCAACCTTATCCCTTTCTTTGATTTCCTTCCTTCTTTTTCCCTTATCTTCCTCCTTTCCATAATCTTTAGCCTCCTTTCCTTAAATAAAAAGTCTTACTTACTTTATTCAGAGTCTTGGCGAACACTTACCATCTTCCACAAGATGAGCATAAAATTAAATCCCAAAAATTGCAATAGGTGGGATTTGAACCTCAGACTATTAGTACACTCCACACGCCACTTGCCACTTTACCAATAGACTCCTTGTGCTAACAAAATGCACTCTTATTTCCTTAAGCCTTAGTGACATTTACCTTCTCTCCTTAAGGTACCTAAACACAAAAATTTTCCTATAGTCTAACTTGAACCCGAGACTTCATACGAACCCTGTAACCTTCCAATTTCACTTAACTAATAAGTCCAATTTGCAATAATGCCATTCTCTTGTTCTCAAAAATTTTAAAACGCTTACTAGGCCCAATTTCGAGATGTTACAGGTTCGAACATGTGCATATATGTATGTTCATATGTATAAAATGTGATTATATATGTCTATATGACAGAGGAGGAGATCGGGTTAATGAGCACTATGTGTACGAACTTAAACACCGAGCACTAAGTGAGTGAAATCAATCATTTGGCACTAAGTGTGCGGAATATAATGTAATGGCACTAAGTGTGCGATACATTACAAGAAATTGGCACTATGTGTGCGCTCTATCAAAGTAACGGCACTAAGTGTGCGATACGTTACATGATTTGCACTAAGGGTGCGGGTTTATGGATCCTCCAAGGAAATCAACCAGTGAATTGTGATACGAGACGAAATAAATAAGTAAGTGATTCATGATAGTTGTATTAATTGGTGCTAATAAGGTAAGTTATTCTTGTTTAGGAAATTAAAGAAATCAAATGTGATTATTAGACTTTGAGTATGTATCGAGATGAAATAATTATGCTTAGTATCAAATGAAATCTAAAGAGGAATGCATGAATATTCGGTTTTGAGACTTCTAAGTATGGTAGTTACTGAATGGTGTTACGATGTATATTTACGGTTATAAGTTCGTTGATGGTCATGTTAGATTGATTTAATAATAAAATGTTTAATTGTATAATTTACCATTGCTTATAACTTACTAAGCTATGTTAGCTTACTGTGTGTGCTCATTTGAATATTTTATAGATTTTGATGTCTAAGCTCGAGCTCGGGGATCATCGTCAAAGTCAATCGCACTATCACCTAACTTTGGTATATTATAAGTTGAAACTCTTTTGAAATTTATGGCATGTATAGGCTATGTCACTCTTGATTTGTTTTTGAATGGTGTGTATATGTATAAATGCCATGCGAAAATGGCTATATTTCTATGCTTGAGTATGGTTTAGTCATGCTTGATTAAGGTGTTATTATTTTGGGTATGTTCGGATATATTATAAGCTTAACTTGGAAGTTTATTTCATATTATGTTATGTGTGATATTTGAGTATATGAATTTGGTTTGAATAAGGTATATAGTTCATTCTGGTTGATGGATATACTTTTGCTTATTTTTGTATGCACTTACGAGACAAGTCATGAGAGGATTAGGTCATACTTTATGCATGTGATTATTGAATGGGATATATTAATGATCAAATTGAAGTATACTCACTTGTAAATATTCGGCCATGGCATTGATTTAGTTTAGAGTTTATATTTTTCATTAGATGTTTCTATGTATTCAAACATGAGGTTGAAGGGTTAAATTATGATTGTGAACATCTAGTTAGGGTGCGCATGTGAGTGAATAAATACAGTTATTTGATTGGTATAATTTGAATATAGGTAAACATACATACTCGGCTATAGTATTCAAAATGACCAAATGAATAGTGTTTTTTTTTCTCTATTTGAATGAAATTAGATTTTGTATGATGCTAATGATATTATTTGTGGTAGGTTTGTTAATGATTTAATATTAAAAAAATGAAAGTACATCTTTGATCGTGATATCATAAATTAATTATGCATTAATTAATGTAATAATATTTATATGAGTGTGTTGACTTGTGGTTAGATGAGTAATGCGTCGTAACCCTAATCTGGAAACGAATACGGGTTAGGGGTGTTACATTTGATTGGTATCAGAGCTACGGTTTAGTTGATTCTCGGACTAATTAGGCATCCCTTCATAAAAACATACAAATTTCACATTTAATGCAATTCAATCCTTTTGTCAAATTAAACACACAAATCGACAAATTAACTTACAGAACTTTATCACAGGCTTAGTCACATATCGAAGACACAGAAAATAATATTAAAATATTATTCAAACTCGGATTTATGGTCCCGAAACCACTGTTCCGATTAGGGTATAAACCGGACTATTACATGCCACCACAACACAAGCTCCTTTTGTGACTTAAAACATGCGCAACTAAATATAAGCCTATGGGCCAAAGTCTAAGTTCATTTAAAAGGAAATCAAAATGAATTGCAAGCGCAAAGACTTGAACCCATGCCCCCTTGCAACCTTAATGACTCCTTGCCACCACTTTCATCCTTGTGTCATTTTTTTCCCACAATTTATTCTTAAAGCCTACTTACTTACTCATAGGGTTTTATTCACCTAAAACCAAAATTTTTCTTAAAGCCCAAAGTTGAACCCGGGACTTCATGGAAGCCCCTAACCTTCCAAAATCACTCACCCAATAGGTCCATTTTGCATTAGTGTCGTTCTCTTATTCTCAAAAATTTTAAACGCTCACATGTCCAAGGCCCAATAGGCCCAATTCTACTAGGCCCAAAAATTCGGGGCGTTACATCTACTATGGTTTCAAGAGATGAGTTTGGAGGCAGATATTGTTGAGGCAGAGGTGGTCTTGGTTGATATGGTTGATTGTATTAAGGGTTCGACCCATAGCTCAGGTTTGGGTGATCCCTCCACCCTGCATTGTACGTGCTTGAATATGGATCATAACGCCTTTGAGGTGGCCCTGGGAAGTTCACAATGGTGTTTACTTGTGTAGTTTTGTCCTCAAGTAAAATCGGGCATGAGTCAATTGGATGATCAAGCTGAGCGTAAGTCCCGCATAACCGAGTTAGGTTCGATTTTCCTATAACGACCCAAAACCCAAAGATTACATTGATCACCAAGGTGTTCTGAAACAATTTTACAAACGAGTTGTTAAAATCTTATACGAACACAATTATTAAAATTGAACTAAATCGTTTAGCCCTTTTAGGATTCAAAACAGAGAATTCAAGTCATGTCAAAGGTGTTCGGAAGTAATGTTTCAAATTTCTATAATTGAAAATAAAACTATTTACGAAAATCCAAAATTTGATTGTACCACAGTCTTTATAGATGTTTACAGTCCTAAACAATTCACAGATTCAAAAATTTTGAAAAGTCATTTTGCTAGTCCATGTAAAACATATCACTCCGAGACCTTCGGCATGCCAAGTCCAACTACAAAAAACGAGGGTACCTGCAAAGGGATAAACTAAGGGGGCGTGCTACACGATTAAGTTTTAGTTCAAAAACGACAGAAAAACGAACACCAAAGTGTCACAATAAAAAAATATCTCAATGGCAATCTGATATAGAATAGTCTTCACAAACAAATCAAATGGATCAATACTGACACACCTCGATCTATAAACAGTTAGTCTCACAATCAGACAGACAGACAGAATGCGGAATGAATGCAACAAGTAATAAAAAAAACCCACCCGTCCAGCCAAAACACCCCTCTGTCCCCCGATCACACCCCAAAAGAGCTGTTTAAGCTCATCCAACCAAACACACCATATAGGACCTCGAAAGGCCTATCCAACCCTACACACGATTTATGTGGACTAAGCCACTCAAATAATAATACGCAACAAGGCTAGTAAATATGTACTACAGTGCATTACGGTAAACCGTTGTACCGATAAATTGCAGTTAAACTGCTAGATCAGAATCAGCTTTCCTTCTTTTCACAATCCACCCCAAAAAGATTAATGCAAATGCAAATGCAAAATACACACCATTCATAGACAGACTTATAGAAAAAGAATACAAAATCAGAAATGCACACATTCAAATGCCCGGAATCAGAATCAGATATAACATAACATTAATTAACACTCAATTGAATCGCTTAATTAGAGCTATGATTGCGAATAATGCACAAGTCCAGGCCGAAACAAAGTCCCGACCACCCTTACTAAGACCTAGCCAAGGGTCGAAACACACAGAATCATAATCAGAACAAAAACAGACACAATACAAAAATTAGCGAAATACGTCTACATGGCCGTGTGTCCCGGCCGTGTGGGGGGTCTACACACCCATGTAAAGGCCACACACGGTCGTGTGGAAGGGACACATGCTCGTGTGAGCAGCCCATGTAACTCACTGTCCAAAACTGCTAAAATTAAGTGTAGAGTAGACACAGCTATGTGGAATTCTTACACGTCTCTGTGAAAATTGACAAAATCCCCAAATCGTACCCACACGGCCGTGTGGCACCAAAAATCGCCAAAAAACCCTAATTCCCAATTTCACACGGCCGTGTGGACTGTTCGTGTAGGGTTGTTCAATCGGTTAACTGACCCGAACTACCATTAAATGAATTAATCGATCCTTTTAAACCCTTAACAGTTAATCGAACCGAAATTTTTGCAAAAAACTTATTTGAACAGAAATTTTTGGGTTACTTTGGTCGATAAACCAAATTAACTGAAATTTATATTTTTTTTATTTTTGGTTTAAACAAGTATAAAACATATCAAAAATTAACCAACTTAACCGACTGATTAATTTATATTTCCAAAAATTTAACCGAACCAACCAAATACTTATATATTATAATATTATTTATTAAATTCGGTTAATTTGGTTAATCGACCGATTTTGAACCAAATTAATCATTAACCAAGCTTCCAAAAAATTATTAACCGACCCCCGACTGTAATAATTTGGTTAACCGACTGATTGACTGAATTAGGTCAGTTAATCGAATTAATTAGTTTTTACCCAAATTTTGCACACCCCTACGTCCATGTGCGGCACACGCCCATGTGGCCACCCGTGTGGTCACAAAACCACACTGAAATAGGCTAAAAATTGTGGTTTTGAAATCAAAACAGCCCCCTGACACTTGCTAACTCAGAACTATACCAAAATTTACAGAATAGCTTGCAATCCAATACCCAAAATCAATAGTTTTATGAACATACAAGAAGTTGTCGAATTCCATAGAATCCAATAGCAATTCGATACCTATATTGAGCAGTTTTAGAACACACACCTTAGAATACGATAACAAGCACCAAGAACTACTCGATTCGCTCCACTAAACCATTCGAAAACCTCAATTATACACGCAACTAAACTATTAGAATTCAATCCAACAACGTAAACAAAATCGATGCAATTCTTCCTTTAATTCCAAAGATAAAACTTACCCAATTTCGCACCCAATCAAACATAACACACAAGGACAACCAGCCAACAACATCAATACTAAAACCCAGAATTCGTTTGGAGAACAAAAATACGGCGGTAATTAATTCGCTAACAACGAAAGAGAGAAAGGTAGAAGAACAAAAAAGAATAGCAAGAACGTGGAAAACGATAGGAAACTAAGAAAAATAAGGGAAGAGAACGTGTAAAAGAATTTTAAAACTTCTTTTTTTCCAAAAATAAAAATACAATAAAATAAACAACATAAAATATATATATATAACTTAAAAAAAACCTCAAATAAAATTAATTCCTCAAACACACATGAGGATTGTAACAGCCTAATTTTGGGGCTAGTTGCAACAGTGGTTTCAGAACCACTAATTTGAGGTTATAGGAAATTATTTTAGTATATTTTATGTGTTATAGCATGATTATATAACTGCATGTGCATTAATTTTAACGATTGCATGCTTAATTGCCAAAAAGGACTAAATCGCATAAAGTGCGAAAGTTCTATTTTACAAGCTAAAGGTGTCTAATATCTATAGAACCTTAATTGAAGGTCCTTAATGTGCAAATAGACCCTTAGATATAGGGTTGGCTGGGAATAGGAGATAAGTATGAGACATGGTCAATGGTTTGGTGGATTAGGTGACTTAATTGAATAAATAAATAAAACAAAAGAAAGGCTATCATCTTTTTCACTCTCCATCTTTTCCACCAAAATTTTCAGCAAAATAAGGGGTTTGAGAACTCAAAAATTTTAGCCAAGCTTTCCTCCTTGCAAATCAAGAAACACGAAGCTTGGACCGAAACCGAGGCAAGAACAAGATGTGGACTAAATTAAACGATTCCACATATATTTTGGTGCCGAGGTAAGTTTGTGTGAAATTAAAGCTACATAATGCTATTATATTCTTAATTGCTTGATATCATGAGAAATGTGTATTATTACTATGAAATTGATTAATGATGCCTCGATGAAGATATAATAATATTATATTGAGTTGAAGTCCCAGTTGAACATTAAGAATAGTAAGGATACCATTGTCATAACATGAGATCAAGAAGGTCCCATATAAGACCATGTCTGGGATATGACATCGGCACCGAAACGAGATCCCGTGTAAGACCATGTCTGGGACATGGCATTGACATCGATATACGGTCTCGTACAAGACCATATCTGGGATGGCATCAACATCGAGATATGAGATCCCGTGTAAGACCATATCTGGGATATGGCATCAGCATTAAAAGGTAATCCCATGTAAGACCATATCCAGGATATGGCATTGGTATCACGATACATGTATGATGAGATTGAGTGTAACACCCTAGACCTGGCCCAAACACCACGATCGGATCTGGCATGTCACTAAGAAGATTTTAAAAGATGTCGCAAATTTAGGAAATATTTTTCTTGCGTTTAACCTTTTATTCGGGAAAACTAAATGAATGAATACTTTGTAAACGATATACCTTTTATGTTAATGCCTTAGTGAATTAGAAACCAAAATTTAGTACATGCCTTAGTTTTAATTTTTATCGAATAATTCAAGTGTTTGAAGGTAAAGCCCAAAAACCGGAAATATATAACTAATGGCCCATGGCCTTATTACAACGAAATTTAAAACCCATTAATTAAAAGTGTTAAAAATAAATAACTAAGTAAAATCTTCTGATGGATCAAGTACTCTCTCGCATGGCCACCTTGCGCTCCTCTCCAGCCCGGTCCGATGCACTAGGTGCTACCTGAAATTGTTAAAATAATAGGGTGAGTCGCGAGACTCAGTGTGCAACCCTCATGCACCATTAGATTTGGGCCTTAACCCCACAGAACATATAACAAAATATAATATATTAAAAAATATGCAAAGCCCAACCCAAATCTTAGGTTTCCATCCGCTACACGCCACCCTTACCTGCCAATCACACCATTGGGGATTTCTACAATCAACCCACACCGCTACACACCATCGATGGCAGTCATGCTGTAGATAGCTGCTCATCATCAGATCATGGCCGTAGCCACTACAACAGGTCATGGCAAGAACCACTACAACAGGTCATGGCAGAAGCCGCTACAACAGGTCACGGCAGAAGCCGCTACAACAGAACACTTCCCCTTTTAATGAACCCAACCCCATGCAATCACAGAAATCGACATACTTATCACATATGTAATCTTAACAGGAACATTCACTTAGGAATGACAGAGATCACTAACCTAGTGATTCGCTTTTACCCTCCTAGGGTTTTAACCATTATGCCGGAATTTCGGCATTTATCAGAATATAACAGATTTATAACATATTTTTAACAGGCAATCTAAATGGTGTGGAAGTGTTACACATCTGATATCCCGTAGTTTCACTCCCTTAGTTAAATCCTTACTATCTGGATCTACAACCCTTAGTCTAAAACCTTGCTCAAAAGCCGAAAGAATACGAAGATTTGGGCTCCCCTACATTCAGCCAAGGGTTAATAAATACCCGAATTTACACGTTAAAACTAATATATCTCCTTACCTTGAAATCCAGAAAGTAACACGATTCGAGTGTTACTGAACTCTGGCTTAGAGATCTACGCGATTGACTCCTCTTCAAATCTCAGAATGCCGCAAATAAGAGAAAAACTTAAGATTAGTTTCCTTATAGCCATTCGGCTAGAGTCCCTAAAAAGCCAAAAACGATTGAAATCTTATGAATCAACACTTACCTTCAATTTCCTTCGAGATTCGGCACAACCAGATACCTCAGAGAGAATTCGACAAACACAGGAGATGAGATCTAAGGATTTCGGCTTTTACGAAAATCCAGGAAAAGATGAACTGATACGCTTTCGGCTTTTAGAAGATCTAAGTAAAGTGTTTCGGCTTTGGCTTAGAAAGAAATAAAGAAAGGAGAGATTTAGAGATTTCGGCTAAAGTATTTGAAAGTGATGAGAAGGAGATTGTCAGAGAGTTCGGCCAATAAGGGAGAAAGAAAAGAAAGAAGGTTGAAAGGGAGGATGGAGTGGAGGTTTCGGCAGAGAAAAGAAAAAGATGACAAGAACTTAGCCACTAATTTTCGGCACAAAGAATGAAGAAAAGAGTAGGGTTTAAATGCCAGAATTGATTAGTTACCCCCCTATTTATAGAAATTTCAGCACTTACCTAACCTTGCAGATAAATCCTATCTTTTCTCCTTTATCTTAATCTACTAACTCATCTAAAAGAGACTTAATTAGCTCCAACTCCTCCCTCCTTTATCAGCATAATATCCACATATTTTAAACATTAAAAATCCCCTAAATAATAGCCTTGTTGCCATCCACTAACCCTAATGCTTAAAATTAGCTAGCTTAAATTAAAAGAATTGGGCTCCATGAAACTTAAATTTGGGCCCCTTACTCCCTTGTGTGGCGTCACCTCCTTGCTCCCTAAGTGGCACCACTGACCACTGGGCCACAAGCCCATTTTGATAATTTAAACACAGATACCACCTTTTAAAACTCTATAGTGCCCAAACAAAAATTTCACCAAGGCCTTGACCACATCCTGAGCCTAATTTGGAGCCTTAACAGTTAAATTAACATATTACACATGTTCACCCATTAAACGTATAGGCCCAAAAATTCAGGATGTTACATTGAGTATCCTTCGATATTCCAAGTAGTTCAACGACTAAAAAACTAAGTTTATGTTAAAGATAGCAAAGAGCTAAGTTTACGTTCAAGAGAATCTAAAGTATGTGATGAAGTGATACAGGTACACATGAGTAACTTACAAGTAATGGATGCAAAATATGATATTAGTTTTGGTAAGAGTAAGCATGAGTAAGTATGTCGATGGGCTTGAGAACTTGTAAATTGTTTAGTATGATGATTGGATGTTAGCATGAACTTTTACATTGCTATTATTTCATGCAAACTTACTAAGCTTTATGCTTACCCCTCTCTTTTCCTTTTTCCTTGTAGTATCGCCAAGCTAACTAGGGGATTGTAGGACGTCAGAGTTCGGATCACACTATCAACTTCTCTTTGGTATAGCAAAGTTTGATTAATTTTGAGTTTAGCATGTATAGAATCTTGGTTATTTTTGTGATATGTCATATTGGTTAGCCAATGTGTGGCTATTAATGTCATTCAATTCATTTTGGAAATGGCCATTGGAAATTGGCCAATACTTGATAAGTTTTATATATTCAATGGTGAAGAAGTTCATGAAGTGCATGCTTGTGTGATGGGTTGATAAATGAGTAAAGAATACGCATGATGAATGTAGTGTAAACCTATGTGTGGATGTCTTGATTTTGAATATTAGAAGTGCCTTATGGTCATGATGTATGTTGCATTGAAATGGTATAAGTGTAGTTGCTTAGTAGAGTGGCAATGGGCTTGGTAGATAGCCTTACAATTGTCCACATGGGTAGATACACGAGCGTGTGTCTAGGCCGTGTGTGACACATGGTCAACCCTATGGGCGTGTGCCCATGCCGTGAGAAGTCTGCACCTAAAATTAGGAATTTAATTCGACACACAGTCTAAGGACACGGGTGTGTGCCTTGGCCATGTGACCTTATTGAGATGATAACGTCAGAAACAGAATGTCAAGTTTTTACACACGGGCTAATACACGGGCGTGTCTAGGCCGTGTGAGGGATATGGGCCATGGACACGGACGTGTGTCCGGCCGTGTGAAAACCCCTGTAGGTTTGAAAGGAAAAAAATAAAATCCACACACACTAGGGACATAGTCGTGTGTGACCACACGGTCTGCCCACACGGGCGTGTCCTTCTTCACACGGGCATGTGGCCCTATTTTGTGTAAAAATTTTCTAAGTGTTCAAAAGTTTCTGATTTAATTCTGAACCATTCCTTATGTATGTTTAAGGTCTCGTAGATCTATAAGAGGGACGTTACAATTTCGAATGAAAAGTTTTAAGTAGAAATGAGGTTGTTTAGCCCGATGATGTATGTTTGAGTAAGATAAGTATAGTAATACCTTGTACCTGGTTCCAGCGTCGGATACAAGTAAGAGGTGTAACACCCCAAACCCGGTTAAAACGCTACAACCGAATCTGGCGTGCCACTGGAAGAAAACATTTGAAAACTGTTTTGTTCACTTGTTTAAAGAGAAAGTTGTTGTATTTTGCAATGTGTAATACATGTAGATACTTGGCTTTAGAAAAAATTGATTGCCTTATTGTTTCTTTCATATATATTACTTAGTCATGGTATATAACAAAAACAAGTATTTATTAGGGTTTGAAAACATCCGTTTCGTAAATTTATCAATGTATTGAGTAAGAACTTTAGAATCTACTAAATAATAAAAGAAAACCCAAAATAAAACTTCAACGGCCTTATTACATAACTGAAAAACTATAATTTAATAAAATAACTAAGTCCGAGTTGAAAACTCTGTAATAAACCAAATGCTATGCATGGCCACCTTGAGTCCACTCTGGCTCCATATCCACAATCTAAGCCTGATCTGCAAAATATAACGGAAGGGGTGAGTCGCCTAGACTCAGTGTATAAATCCCCATCCCAAGAGAAAATACGCTCTTACACAAATTCATACAATAATATGCAAGTCATGCAACCCATCCAACCTAAGTATCCATCCATGTCTCCCAAATTTACCCCTTGTGGTACCAAACCACTGGTGGTGCCAAATCACTGGTAACCGAAGTTACAATAATAACATATGTGGTACCAAACCACTGGTGGTGCCAAACCACTGAGACTTAGTCACAATTTTTATAATATGTAGGGCCAACCCACTGTGTGATACCAAATCACTGGTGACAGTCTGATAGATCATACTCATCCTCCTCTCATCAGCCATAACATATATTCATGCAATCAACATCCGTATGACCATGCTTATCATACAAGTATCATGTATACAAATTATCATGCTTTCATAACTCTCAATCAACGCGGGGAAACATAATAACTTACCCGACATCCTCGCTTTTACCCACAAGGGTATTTAAGTAACCTTTGTCGTCATTCTGGCTTTTAATAACACATAACATTAACATATCAAATATAGAAAGTGTGTAAGAGTTACACATCTGGTTTTCGTACTAACGCTTTCACTGCTTCTACGCTACTTTGGCATTGGGTTTATAGATCCAACCCCTCCTACTGCTTGACTGTTAATATTGTCCATAATAACTCCTTGGTCACTAAACCGAATATAAGTGGTGAGATCTAATTAATTGAATACTTATAACACTAAAACACAACCTTACCTAAACTGTCGAATCCCGAAAGTCTTCAAGAAAACGTCACCGCCAATCTACCTACATTCGGCCAACACCAGTACATCAAACCAATCCCTTTTCCGCAACCAATCAAGTACCATATAACATTCGGCCAAAAGGGAAAAGAACAAGAAAGGGCCATTCGGCCGAACCTACCAACCTACCTTCGGCTTTCCACAAATCGGCAACACAAGGCACAGTAAGATAGGATTCGGCTTCTAGAGATAAAGGGTGAAATCGACAGAGCCTTAGAGAAAGTGATTCAGGTTAGAAACTTGATGAAAATAGAGAAATCGCAGAGAAACAAAATCCCGAAACTCACCAGATTAAAGAGGAGTATTCGGCTTATGGTGCACCTTCGGGAAAAATCCACCATTGTAGATTCGGCTATGGGATAGGAAGATGAAGACCAGGGTAATCGGCTTTGGAAGAAAAGAATGAAAAGAAGAATGTGTTGGAGAGTTGTAGCAAAGAAAAGAATTTGAGAGAACATGAGGAGAATTTTCGGCTAGAAGAGTAAGTGAGAAAGAAAGAAAAGAAAACAAATGGAAAAGATGAACACTAGGCTTCAAAATTTCGGCAATACACAAGCACACACTCAGAGTTGGAGTTTCGGCCAACTCTCTCCCTCCTGATAGCTCTTATCTTGCATGATAACCCAATCCCTATCTCACCTTTAGAAGAGGCCACCTTAAAACCAACTCTTCCCTCTTAATTATCATCTTTTAATCACTAAATTAAAAAGAAATAAAGCTCCTAAATTTTAGCCATTGTGCCGTCCATCCCCCTTCCCTCCTATGTGCCGAATTTTGTCCCAAAACATTTGGGCCCAAACGGCAATACTTGGCCCAAATGCCTCCCCCTTTTGACGTCACCTACATGCCCCTTACAGCATCACTAATTTTTAGGCCTCAAGCCCAACTTACTGCCAAACACAGGTACTTACTTAAATTATAACCTTACACTATTTACCAGTAATTTAACCCAGGTTTAAGCCCGAGCCTGAGCCCACTACACGCCTCAAAGCCTCAATTACCAACTAAGCCATACAACATACCAAATGCACAGACCCACCAAAAATAGGATATTATAGTTCTACCCCCCTTAAAATAAATTTCGACCTCGAAATTTTCCTGGTCAAAAGAGTTGAGGGTATTGCTGTCGCATGATATCCTCCGGCTCCCATGTCGCTTCCTCCGATCCATGGTTCCGCCATAATACCTTCACCAAAGGGACTGATTTCCTACGCAAAACCTTAACATCCCGATTTAGGATTTGCACTGGTTCCTCCTCAAAAGATAGGTCTGGATTCACCTCTATCTCCTCCACTGGCACAACGTGTGATGGATCCGAGCGATAGCGTCTAAGCGTAGAAACATGAAACACATCGTGGATTTGACTCAACTCTGGTGGCAACTCAAGCTGGTACACCACTGGTCCTACTCGCTTCAACACCCGATAGGGCCCAATAAATCTAGGGCTCAACTTGCCTTTCCTACCAAACCTCAGAACCTTTTTCCACGGCGACACCTTCAAGAAAACCTTGTCACCTTCAGCAAACTCTATATCCTTCCGTTTAAGATCGGCATAAGACTTTTGCCTGTCGAGGCTTCTTTCAAACGAGCTCGAATCACCTTCACCTTATCTTCTATTTCAGCCACCAACTCCGGACCCAACAACTGCCGCTCTCCCAACTCCGTCCAACACGTAGGGGTACGACACTTCTGACCATATAAAGCTTCATATGGAGCCATCTTAATACTCACCTGATAACTATTGTTATACGTGAATTCTGCCAACGGTAAAAATTCTTCTCAACTGCCCTTGAAATCCAAGACACAACCCCTTAGCATATCCTCCCGGACTTGAATTACCCTCTCCAACTGTCCATCTAACTGGGGATGGAACACCGTACTGAAATCCAACCTTGTACCCAATGCCCGATGCAAAGCCTTTCAAGACCTTGACGTAAATCTAGGGCCTCTGTCCGAAATAATCGACACTGGCACCCCACGCAACCTCACAATCTCCGCTATATATAGTCTTGCTAACTTCTGAAGAGAATAATCCATACGTACAGGCATGAAATGAGTAGACTTTGTTAAACGGTCCACAATCATCCAAACTGAATCCTTTTTAGTGGGTGTAAGGGGTAGCCCACTCAAAAAATCCATTGTAATCCTTTCCCACTTCCATTGTGGAATCTTAATCGATTGCAACAAGCCCGAGGGTAGCTGATGTTCAGCCTTGACTTCCTGACATGTCAGACACTTACTCACAAATTCCATTACCTCCCGCTTAAGACCCGGCCACCAAAACTGTTCCCGCAAATCCCTGTACATCTTACTACCTCCTGGATGCATAGCATATGGACTGCTATGTGCCTCCTACAAAATCTTCTGCCTTAACTCCACATCCTTAGGCATACACATCTTTCCCTGAAAACATAACACTCCATCGCTGCTTAGACTATACCCCTCCAATCCACCATTCCGTACTTGCAAACAACGAGCACTTAAAACTTCATCTACCAGCTATTTTTCCTTAACCTCGTCAATCCATGTTGGCTTCACTTGCAATTCCGCTAACAGGCTTCCATCCTCATACAGACTAAGGTGAGAAAACATGGCTCTTAAATCTGCCACTACCTTACGGCTCAAGGCATCTGCTACCACGTTAGCCTTTCCCGGGTGGTACTCAATCGAGCAATCATAGTCCTTTAACAGCTCAATCCACCTTCTTTGCCTCAAATTTAACTCCTTCTGGGTAAGGAGGTAATTAAAACTCTCGTGATCTATATACACCACCGACTTCTCTCCATACAAATAATGTCTCCAAATTTTAAGCGCGAAAATCATGCGTCGGGTAGTTCACTTCGTGAGGTCTTAACTGTCGGGAAGCATACGCTACTACCTTCCCCTCCTACATCAGCACACATCCCAATCCTGTATGGGACGCATCACAATAAACCGTAAATTCTTTTCCGGCTTCTGGTGGAATCAATATCGGAGCTTCTGTCAAAATCCTCTTTAGCTTTTCAAAACTTTCCTGTTGCTTGTCTGACCACACAAACAGAACCCCTTTCCTCAGCAACTTGGTCAATGGTGCTGCAATCAGAGAAAACCCTTCTACAAACCTCCGGTAATATCCTGCTAGCCCCAGAAAACTCCGAATCTCTGCCACAGACTTCGGTGGCTTCTAGTCTAAAACTGCCTCAATCTTCCGAGGGTCCGCTCTAATCCCCTCAGCTGACACCACATGCCCCAAGAAAGTAACCTCCTTCAGCCAGAACTCGCACTTACTAAACTTGGCATATAAACGCTTTTCCCTAAGAATCTGCAACACCACACGCAAATGTGCGTCATGCTCCTCCGATTTCAAGTACACCAGAATATCGTCGATAAATACTACGACGAACCGATCCAAGTACGGCTGAAACACCCGGTTCATCATATCCATAAACGCTGTCGGTGCGTTCGTCAACCCGAACGGCATAACCAAGAATTCATAGTGCCCGTATCGAGTACGAAACGCCGTCTTATGGATATCTGCCTCCTTTACCTTTAAGTTGGTGATACCCCGACCTTAAATCTATCTTGGAGAAGACTGATGCTCCCTTCAGCTGGTCGAACAAGTCATCTATCCTAGGCAATGGATACTTGTTCTTAATCGTCAATTTATTCAACTGACGGTAGTCTATACACATTCGCATTGACCCGTTCTTTTTCTTAACAAAGAATACCGGTACTCCCTACGGAGACACACTTGGCCGGATAAAACCCCGATCCAGCAACTCCTAGATCTGTGCTTTCAACTCCACCAATTCCTTTGGCGCCATCCTATACGGAGCAATAGACACTGGTGTTGTTCCTGGTAAAAGATCTATACCGAACTCCACTTCGCGATCCGGGGGCAAACCCGGAAGCTCTTCTGGAAAAACATCAATAAATTCATTTACTGTTCGAACATCTCCTATAGCCAGCTCCTTACCTTCCAAAGCACAAACACAAGCCACAAACGCCTCACATCCTTTCCTTACCATCTTCTCCGCTTTTAGTGCAGACACCACCTTAGATAGGTAACTCCTTCTCTCACCTATCATCACCACCTCTACCCCCTCAACTGATTTCAGCACCATGCGCTTAGCTGCACAGTCCAGTTCTACCTGGTACTTAACCAACCAATCCATTCCTATGATTAAATCGAACTCCCCAAATGGTAGTTCCATCAAATCCGCCCTAAACACTACCCCTTGAAGTTCTAGGGGTACATCTTATACAATTTGTCTACTACCACAGAGTGTCCTAGAGGGCTAACTACCGTCATCTTCTTAGCAGAAATCTCATGGGCTAAGTTCAAAGTTTCCACTATACTACTAGAAACATATGAGTGTGTTGATCCAACATCAATTAATGCAGTATAAGGCAACCTAGAAATTACAAAATGTACCGGTTATAACGTCTAGTGCGTCGCCCTCCTCTCGACGTTTGGCTACATAGACCAACCCAGGCTGTCTAGCATCAGTACCTCCAGCACCTCGGCCAGGTGCTCCTCGGCCTCGCCCGTTACCATTACCACCCCTAGCTGTACCTCGACCCCTCTGTGGCTGCTGACCATCCCTCCTGAATTGACCACGTCCTTGACCCTTAGCTTGAGTCCTAGCTAACTTCCGTGGACAATCCCTTACCCGGTGCTCCATTGACCCACACTCAAAGCACCCTCTATTACCAGCCCAACACTCTCCTGAATGAGACTTCCCACATCTAGCACACTGAGGTGGCCACTGAGCACCAGCAGGCTTTGCAGCTCGATCTGGTCTACCAAATTTAGCCCTTTTCTGAGAACTTCTAGCGAACCCAGATGGCCCAATACTCCTTTTATCCTTGCCTCTATCCTGATTCTGTTTCTCGGTTCGCTTCACCTTCTCAACTACCTTGGCCTTTTCCACGAGAACGGTAAATTCCCTTTCACACTGAGGTGCAATTAACACCCGCAGCTCATCTCTTAACCCGTCCTCGAACCTAACACAGCGCTCATGTTCCGTAGCCACCATACCCCGAGCATACCTACTCAACCTCAAGAATTCAGCTTCGTACTCGGGTACCGACTTATTCCTATGAACCAAGTTCAAGAAAGCCCTACGTTGTGCATCAGTATAACCAGCTCCCACATACTTCCTCTGATAGGCCACCCTAAAGTAATCCCAGGTGATATCATCGGCCACTGCACCATCCCTAACCGTGAGCCACCACTGATACGACTCATCCCGGAGGAGAGACACTATCCCCTTTAACTTCTCCTCATCCGAGAAGTCCAAATCATCCATTATACGTTCGGTCGCCTCTAACCAGTACTCAGCCGTGTTGGGAGCCACTCCAGAAACTCCCCTAAACACTTTTGCTCCGTTAGCTCGGAGTCGCTCAGCCACGGATTTTCGGGCTCCTGCACCCGTGCCTGCCCTGGTAACTCATCCAAAACTCGCAGTACAGCCTAAGATACTACATCGTTACCACCAGTCTGATCTTGAAACTCAGCTTCTGCCACCGGCAGATCCGGCATCACATTTTTGGACCCATGGCCAGACCCTGCTGGCTCCGACAAGGTCATCCTACCCCTACCACGGCCACGCGGCGAACATCCACGAGCTCGTGTACTCATGCTTCTCGTTCACGTTTATCTGGTTAAGAATTTTATGGATTATTAATTATGTTCACTATTTATTGACGAACAATTTTATGGAAGATAGTTTTATAAGTGATTCTTTCGAATTCGAATCTATCTAAAGTTTCAGTTTCAGGCTTATCTCCTAATTCTAAGTACATTCATCACACAGACAGCATCCACAAACCATATTCAATGTGTAGGGGTATTTTCGTAAATTTCCAAAATAAAGTTTCAGGTGATTATTCAAAATAAGGGTATTTTGGTAATTTTGTGAAGCAGGGGTATTTTGGTAATGTGTAAGTCAGGGGTAGTTTGTCAAACAGGGGCACTTTGGTCATTTTTCAAATCCAAGGTAGTTTTTACAAATCAAGGGGGTAATTCGGTAATTTTCAAAACTAGAGATTTTACAAACAGTGTGGCTGGTCCCTCTCGGGTTTTAATTATTGAATTTAGCCTGTGAATAAGTCCTCTTGGTTAGGGTGAACCGTCACTACGCACCAGGTAGGGTTCGAGCGAAGAGGAGGTGAGTCACTAGGACTGCTTAAATACTAAGCTCTTCTTGAACCCAATCCTAGACATGCGCATGACCGTTGCCACACCCTAACTCGGTGACTTTCTCACAGGTTTGTTTAATTAAACTTAAGTCTTATGTAATTAAAAAGTTGTGTAAACTAACCCTAGGGTCCATCAGTACTATCATGCTTAACTACGTTTATGTCTAAAGCCCACAAAGCACAACATATAAATATCACAGCAAAAGTTAGGGTACTTACCTGGGTGGATTGGCGCCGGAGACTCAGGTGCCATGCTTTTCAGAAAAATAATCATTTCACAAACTTTTAAAACATTTTTGGGCCCTAAGCCCACAACCGAGCTTTTGAACCGGGCTCTGATACCAAAATGTAACACCCCAAACCCGGTTAAAACGCTACAACCGAATCTGGCGTGCCACGGGAAGAAAACATTTGAAAACTGTTTTGTTCACTTGTTTTAAGAGAAAGTTGTTGTATTTTGCAATGTGTAATACATGTAGATACTTGGCTTTAGAAAAACTTGATTGCCTTATTGTTTCTTTTGTATCTATACTTAGTCATGGTATATAAAAAAACAAGTATTTATTAGGGTTTGAAAACATTCGTTTCATAAATTTATTAATGTATTGAGTAAGAACTTTAGAATCTACTAAATAATAAAAGAAAACCCAAAATAAAACTTCAGCGGCCTTACTACATAACTGAAAAACCATAATTTAATAAAATAACTAAGTCCGAGTTGAAAACTCTATAATAAACCAAATGATGTGCATGGCCACCTTGAGTCCACTACGGCTCCATATCCACGATCTAAGCCTGATCTGCAAAATATAACGGAAGGGGTGAGTCGCCTAGACTCAGTGTATAAATCCCCTTTCGAAGAGAAAATACGCTCTTACACAAATTCATACAATAATATGCAAGTCATGCAACCCATCCAACCTAAGTATCCATCCATGTCTCCTAAATCTACCCCTTGTGGTACCAAACCACTGGTGGTGCCAAACCACTGGTAACCGAAGTTACAATAATAACATATGTGGTACCAAACCACTGGTGGTGCCAAATCACTGAGACTTAGTCACAATTTTTATAATATGTGGGGCCAACCCACTGTGTGATACCAAGTCACTGGTGACAGTCTGATAGATCATACTCCTCCTCCTCTCATCATCCATACCATATATTCATGCAATCAACATTCGTATGACCATGCTTATCATACAAGTATTATGTATACAAATTATCATGCTTTCATAACTCTCAATCAACGCGGGGAAACATAATAACTTACCCGACATCCTCACTTTTACCCACAAGGGTATTTAAGTAACCTATACCGTCATTTTGGCTTTTAATAACACATAACATTAACATATCAAGTATAGAAAGTGTGTAAGAGTTACACACCTGGTTTTTGTACTAACGTTTTCACTGCTTCTACGCTACTTTGGCGTTGGGTTTACAGATCCAACCCCTCCTACTGCTTGACTGTTAATATTGTCCATAATAACTCCTTGGTCACTAAACCGAATGTAAACGGTGAGATCTAATTAATTGAATACCTATAACACTAAAACGCAACCTTACCTAAACTGTCGAATCCCGAAAGTCTTCAAGAAAATGTCACCGCCAATCTACCTACATTCGGCCAACACTAGTATATCAAACCAGTCCCTTTTTCACAACCAATCAAGTACCATATAACATTCGTCCAAAAGGGAAAAGAACAAGAAAGGGCCATTCGGTCGAACCTACCAACCTACCTTCAGTTTTCCACAAATCGGCAACACAGGGCACAGCAAAATAGGATTCAGCTTCTAGAGATAAAGGGTGAAATCGATAGAGGCTTAGAGAAAGTGATTCAGGTTAGAAACTTGATGAAAATAGAGAAATCGCAGAGAAACAAAATCTCGAAACTCACCAGATTAAAGAGGAGTATTCGGCTTATGGTGCACCTTCGGGAAAAATCCACCCTTGTAGATTCGGCTATGGGAGAGGAAGATGAAGACCAGGGTATTCGGCTTTGGAAGAAAAGAATGAAAAGAAGAATGTGTTGGAGAGTTGCGACAAAGAAAAGAATTTGAGAGAATAGGAGAAGAGAATTCGGCTAGAAGAGTAAGTGAGAAAGAAAGAAAAGAAAACAAATGGAAAAGATGAACACTAGGCTTCAAAATTTCGGCAATACACAAGCACACACTCAGAGTTGGAGTTTCGGCCAACTCTCTCCCTTTTGATAGCTCTTATCTTGCATGATAACCCAATCCCTATCTCACCTTTAGAATAGGCCACCTTAAAACCAACTCTTCCCTCTTAATTATCAGCTTTTAATCACTAAATTAAAAAGAAATAAAGCTCCTAAATTTTAGCCATTGTACCGTCCATCCCCCTTCCCTCCTATGTGCCGAATTTTGCCCCAAAACACTTGGGCCCAAGCGGCAATACTTGGCCCAAATGCCTCCCCCTTTTGACGTCACCTACATGCCCCTTACAGCAACACTAAATTTTGGGCCTCAAGCCCAACTTACTGCCAAACACGGGTACTTACTTAAATTATAACCTTACACTATTTACCAGTAATTTAACCCAGGTTTAAGCCCGAGCCTGAGCCCACTATACACCTCAAAGCCTCAATTACCAACTAAGCCATACAACATACCAAATGCACAGACCCACCAAAAATAGGATATTACAAGAGGTGTTACAAGGATTCGAACCTAGAACCTAGAGGTAAACTAACACACATCCAACCATCGAACCAGCAGGCTCATTCTAACATTTAAAGGTGGAAATCAACCCAATTGCTCAACCTACTCACTGACCCTAACACAAATCTCAGAACTTCTAACCCCAAATTTCGATGTGTTACATTTCCTGCAAGCATACTTTTAATCACATTAGTAAGTTCGTCAATCTTATTTAGTATGGAAAGAGTACTTAGCTCATGAACCCTTCTCGTAGGTTCCATAGGTGGTCGATACTGTTGAGTATTTGTAGCCGTGGTCAAAATTAATTCCCTAGTTCTTTAAGGAGTCATGTTTACAAGTGCCCTTCCACTAGCAACACCAATCATCTTTGTCGAAATCATTTTTAAATCGAGTTTGAAAAACAGGGATTGACTTTAGAAATATGGAAATGGAGTCGCCACCAATCGTTTTTTGATGAGGTGTGATCGGGTCACCTTTGTTTTAGTAAAACATTTTGGTTTACTAAAAACGGTGTTTTCGGTCTACGAATATTCAAGAAAACAAATTCGGGAGTCGGTTACATACGAGGAAGGGTTAGCACCCCCGTAACGCCCAAAATTGGTACCGAATTGATTAATTAATGTCTTAATGCCGAAAATTTGAAAAGATTCTAAATTATGATCCGTTTGTTTAATATATATATGTATTAGGACAAAATCATATTGGATGCCAAGGCTCCCTGTTTCGGAGAAATAAAATGCCATACTCAGTAAGTTAGGGCATGACATCTTATATTCTCGAAGTTAGATTTATCCTTCGACATTCAATACTTGTATATTTAAAAATAAGAAGGATATTAAATTATTTGGGTCAAATGAAAAATCGCAACCCAGTAAGTTAGGGCACTATTTCTCAAAATTCTCGAATACGGAATATTGCCTTTGTTCTTTTGAAATTCTTATCTCGAGATGATAAAATATCACACCCAGTAAGTTAGGGCGTAATGTCTCAAATTCTCGAGAATAAGTTTATTTATTTGAAATATCGTGCATTTTGATTTTAGGGAGAAAGGATACTCGGTTGCTAGGTTTTAAACGAGGAGAATCAAAACTCAGTAAGTTAGAGCACGATTTTCTCGAAACCTCTAAACACGAGCATTGCCTTATGATTTGAAAACTGAAATGACATATAAACACTACATCTTTCATAAGATACAATAGAATACTAATACACAAAGCAATATATTAATCCATACATCAAACATTACAACGATGAATCACAAATAATTAATAGTTACAAATTAACAAATTACAATTCATATGCTAGCAATAATCATATAATGAAATTAACAATTGAAAAATAGAGCAAAATAATACATAACTAATTATAATAATTGAACCAAAATCCATCAATAAATAAGTTTAAAACAATATATAAAAGAGAAAATTATGATATATAACAATTTTAAAGGAAATATATATAGGAAAAAAAATTTAATATGAAATTAATAACATATACACATAAAAAAATTTGAAATCAAATATTCACATAATAAAATAGAAAATATATAAGAATATATGAAAGTTTAAAACGAATTAAAACAATGTGAAATTAATAAAAGAGTTCAAAATAATTTGTTAAAGCAATTTCTACAAATAAATGATGAATAAATTTTATATACTAAAAAAAACTTTATTGAAATAAGAGTAAAATTAACAAACTGTTTTATAAAAATCTAAACAGAATTAAAGACTATATTGAAATGTGATCAAATAGTTAGGGATTAATCTACCAAATATTTTAGTAATCAAATCGCGGCGTTCAAGGTCAGACTAATTTACAAATAGCGCACAATCTTTGGGCAAGATTGAAAAACAAAGGAAATAAAAGAAAGCCTAATTAAA
This sequence comes from Gossypium australe, assembly GCA_005393395.2. Classification (NCBI taxonomy): domain Eukaryota; kingdom Viridiplantae; phylum Streptophyta; class Magnoliopsida; order Malvales; family Malvaceae; genus Gossypium; species Gossypium australe. The sequence goes on from CM016618.1 coordinate 26,109,267, forward strand.
CTTTAACATAAAACAGAGGGACTGAGCGTGGAAATATTCCATCACCGCAAAAACACGCGGATCCTATGGACGATGGGTCGGGTCAAATCGGGTGGTTTATACGGCGTCGTTTAAGGGCTATTGCAATGAGCCTAAACGGCACCGTTTCTTTAATAGCTTTAAAACCGACTTAAAACAGATCAAAACTCCTCTAAACCTTTCTAAAACGAAACCCTAAATCCCCTTTTATTTTCTTTCACAGTCGCAGAGAGACCTCAATCGTTCGGCCACTACACCGCCATGGCGATCGGCAATTAGTGACCGACTCAAGACCGCTCGACTGTTCTCCTTCAAACCAGACCTTACCCTAGCCTCGACGACCACCTTTATTGCTTCGATTTCAACAAAGAAAGGAGACCGTCGATTCAATTCTCGAAGGTAAATCCCTTCATCTTTATATATATTTTTTATGTATACTCAAAGTAAAAGAAGATAAATAAAAAAGAAATTTTCAATCGAAGAAAAAGATGGAATCACCTTCTAATCCTTTCTTTTTGATTTTCTATTCCTTTTTTAATCTCTGTATATTCGTAAAAATTGTGAACCCCTCTTACAGTGGTTTGTTTCGGCTTTTAAAGGCTGAAATTGAAAAGTAAAAATAAACGCAAATACAATTGTTTTTGCTTTGTTTTCTCTGCTGTCTTTTGTCATTGTTTTCGCAGTACAAGGCCGTGGAGATGTAGACGTGGCAGTACGGAGGCGAGCGATCATGTGCGTGGGTACGGAGGCCATGTGGGAGCAATGCCGGGGCGCATGTGGTGTTGAAACGATGTAAGGCGCGTACGAGGGACGCGGTAGCCCAACCTTCAGCAGGGCTGCGGCGCATAAAGCTTCCAGAAGGTCTCTTAGGGTTTTCTGAAACCCTGAAATGTTTGGGCCGTTCGGGCTGGTCTGGATATTGGGTTATTGGGCCTGTTTGTATTTGGGTTTTGTAAATTTGTAATGGCCTGGACATTTAAAAATTTTGGGTTTGTAATGGACTGTTTAAAAGACTTTGGTTTTGGTTTTATTTATTTGTTTGGTTTTTGGTAATTTGTGGGCCCGGGCAAAAATGGGCTTTTACAGCTGCCCCTCTTTGCTCATTGTCGTGTAGCGAGAATTGAGCAAAGACTTCAAAAAGGACCATTTTTACCCGATCTTTGAGTCTTGGACTTCTTTAGGTGCTTTTTGTCTTCGCATAGCTTCATTCCATCCCGCTGCATCCTCAGGAGCCTGAGAACTAACGCTTCGATCCACTTAAAGAAATTAGACTTGTAGCTTCAATTTGCTCCACTGCGAACTCAGGGAGATAAGATCTAATGTTTTCGATCTGCTCCTGCAACTTCAGGATTGCCAGATCTGCTATTTTCAGTATGCTCTTGCAAACTCAGGATTACTAAATTTGCTGTCTTCAATCTGCTCCTGCAAACTCAGGATTGCCAGATTTGTTGTCTCCAATCTGCTCCTGCAAACTCAGGATTGCCAGATTTGCTGTCTTCAATCTACTCCTGCAAACTCAGGATTGCCAGATTTGTTGTCTTCAATCTGCTCCTGCAAACTCAGGATTGCCAGATTTTCTGTCTTCAATCTGCTCCTGCAAACTCAGGATTGTCAGATTTTCTATCTTCAATCTGCTCCTGCAAACTCAGGATTGCTAGATTTGTTGTCTTCAATCTGCTTCTGCAAACTCAGGATTGCCAGATTTGCTGTCTTCAATCTGCTCGTACAAACTCAGGATTGCCAGATTTGCTGTCTTCAATCTGCTCCTGCAAACTCAGGATTGCCAAATTTGCTTAAATCTGTTCCACTACTACTTAAGGAGACCAAATTTGTCGTTGGATCTTGGTTCCCTACTACTTAGGGTGACAAGATCTACAATCTTCGACCTATTCCACTGCTGGTCAGGGAGATAGGGTTGGTGGCTCAAATCTGTTCCACTACTGCTTAGGGAGACCAGATTTGTCATTCGATCTTGGTTCCTTACTGCTTAGGGTGACAAGATCTACAATCTTTGACCTATTCCACTGCTGGTCAGGGAGATAGGGTTGGTGGCTCAAATCTGTTCCACTACTGCTTAGGGAGACCAGATTTGCCATTCGACCTTGGTTCCCTATTGCTTAGGGTGACAAGATCTACAATATTCGACCTATTCCACTGCTGGTTAGAGAGATAGGACTTGTGTCTCCGATCTGCTCCTGCAACTTCAGGATTGCCATATCTGCTATCTTCGATCCGCTTCGCTCAGGAAGGCAAAATCTGCTATCTTTGACCTACTCATGCAACTTTAAGATTGCTAGATCTGCTATCTTCGATCCGCTTCGCTCAGGAAGGCAAGATCTTCGAATTCACCGATGTTGCGACAACGTCCTCTATGGGACCTACTCTGTAAAACCAGTTTTGTGTTTATGCTTATGCAAAATGGTTAGAATGCAATGATTAGAATAAATCTAATGCTCCTAACGAAATGTATCATGGATGACATTTGTATGAATGCAGTATGTCATGAGAGTGGTCTTTTTACAAAGATTAGGATGTAATGATCGGAATGAATCAAATGCTCCTAAATAATTGTGTTTTGCATGAATGCAGAATTTCATGAGAATGATCCTTGCTTAAGATGTCATCGTTCATTGTTCATCAAGGTAATATGCTGCCCTCTTGTTCGGCTGGTATTCTTGACAGAAAACTCGAGAAAACAAATATCTTGTTGAACAGATTTGCCCCACTGTAACTTCAGGGTTCATCTCATTGTGACTTAACGGTGTAGGATTTGAATCTCTTCCCATCCATCCCACTGGGACCTCGAAATGTAGGATTTGTTTCTTCTTCAATCCATCACATTACTATTCAAAGGTATAAGATCTATATTATCTTCCATCTATCCCACTATAACTCGGGGGTATAGGGCCTGTAGCTTGTTCCATCAACAGATCACTCATCGGGTGACCCAACTAGATGTGTATGCATGATGCTCGCATGAATGCAGAATATCAATTTTTCATCGAGAATGATCCCCATTTTACACTTGGGTTAACAATGCCCCCTGACGCAATATCTTGTTGTTTGCTCAACCAAAATCCGAAGAGATAACCTTAATTTAGACTCTTCCTTAAACTTGGTGAGTTTTAAACAATAGTCCTGTTTCAAGTTCTTGTATTATTCAGAAGCTTCCAGAGTAATATACGAAACTATTTTTATGAAAATATTATTAGTCTACTAATCGTTATTTCAATGCAAAATGCCTGAAAAAGATCATAGCCATGGACAAGAATGAAATTGATTAGGAGCATTGCTAGGAACAAATAAGCTAAGCAAAAATATCCATCGCAATTAAGAAGGAAATTTGTTGTGAACATATTTTGGAAAGAATCACAAATAACAAATTCAAAGTGGGCAAAATGGAAACTAGGTGCCCCAGATATCGCAGTCTGAGCTTCTCTGTTCCAACTTCTTGAGGACCTTTTTAAGCTCAATATGTGCTTAGGGGATCTGGAGAACTTTGTCGATGCCCCAAGACGTAACATACTTCTTCATTATTAATTCAGGCATGGCAAGACTGTTGTATGCCCCCCTTTGATCAAAATTTGGGACGTGCTTTTTGGGTTTTCAACTCAAACCCCTTTGGTCTCAAAGCACCCTTTATGGGTTTTCGCTTTGGCCTCTCCTTTTTTCTTTCTTCTTTTTTGCTGAAAATTTCTTTTTTTTTTCTTTTTTGATTTTTTTTTGAAAGGTGCCCTTTGCAGGTTTTCACCTTGGCTTCTCCTTTTTAAGTGAAATACTTCTTAACTGAATTCACTGGATTGGGCATATCCCTACCATCCATTTGGTCAATGCTTCCAGAACAGACCTTTTTTTTTACTACATAAAATCTTTTCTAGTTTGGCCTCTATTTTCCTCTGAAATCCTTCTGTATATGAAGGATCTTCTTCAATGTCAAGTCCCCCTTTGGAAATTGTCTAGGATGAACCTCTTTGTCGCAAACCGCGTCATCTGACTATAATGGATAGCTATTAACTTTTCCTCACAAATTTGATTGATCACATCGAGATTGGATCCATTTGCCTCATCCAACTTCAGTTATGATAAAACTCGGAAAAAGGAATTTCGACTTCAATGGGCAAAACCAATGAGGAATATGTTGCCCCGGTGATAGTCTTGGCCAACGTTTGATAAGCATAGAGGGTAAATAGTAACTTCTGTATGCCAATCTTTACAAGTCTTGGCCCTTTTTTATGATCTCTTGTTTTTGTTTTTGTTTTTTTTTTTGTTTTTTTGTTTTTTGTGTTTTTTTCGGCTGCCTTTGCTGCACTAATGTGGCACCTAATCTTTGAATAGACCGCAAAATTTTGATATTGTGCGTTCAAATATGATATATAGGAGATCTTATTTCTGCGTTGAGCTAGGCCTTGATCTTCATCTCCTTCCTTGGCTCGCGACGTAGGATCTATTTTTCATCCGTATTAACAAATCAGAAGACAAGTTACAATTTCAGTCATCTTCAAAGTCCTGCGATCCCTTAGACCCGTATTTCATTCAAAAAGGGAGTCAGTAACAGCGTCGCCCATGTCATTGATATCTGGGGACCCATTGTAGGTACGAAAGCAAATTCCAAAGAATAAATGATTCTATATGATACGATCATGAATGGAGAATGAAAGAATAAAAGAATTTGTAGCATGAAAAAGAGTGAAAAGGTATTTGCTTAAAAGGATACATTTTATTGAAATAAAGATTCTGGACACAAGCCTATTTCACAAAAAGATTCTTGTTGCTTCTAGGCTTAAAGCAACAAGCATGTTTTGAATATTGCTCTCGATTAGCCCTAAAAATACAAGGATCTCTTCCACAATCCTATTGCTCGAAACACTCCCAGGTTCATATTTCTGCATTTGGCGTGTCATCTAACTTCACAACACCCATGTTGATGAATTTTTCCACCAATTTCTTGAAAGCAAGGCAATTTTCTATCGAATGCCCTGTAACCCCCGCGTGGTACTCATATTTGGCCTTTGGGTCATACCATTTTGGGTATGGAGGTTGCATTGGTTTCGGATAAAAAGGGGATACAACATGCGCTTCAAACAACATTTGGTATAACTCTCTGTACGTGATTGGGATGGGTACGAACTGGGGTTTTTCTGAGTCTGGTCTTGGATCGGGTTCTTACCCCGGGGAGACTTGACGGCTGGTTATTACAATCCTTGGCTGGCCTACTGTGATCAGCTCTTGGTTACCCTTGTTATACCTTCTCATACTATTCGATTTATTTTCCTTTTTCTTCGGGGCTTTCAGAGTCCACTTTCCTTTTTCATTTGTTTCTGTCAGTGCAATCAGTTTGGCTCGATCATCCTCCGGGTTAGAACCTGAACCCATCGAGAAGTTCAACAGGGCCGAAGTATCAGTCTGACATTGGGGTCCAATAATGACGGGTACCCCATGCGAATGCGTGTTTGGTTGAGTCGGGATACTTATTGGGGAATAAACGATGTCTTCATCATCATCCACACTGCTGACCACTGGGCCATTCTCTTTTTTAAGCCCTCCACCTAGTAATTGGGTTAACTGGCACATCATATTCATTTGATCTTGCATATCCCACTGAATTTTGGCCAACTGCTCTTGCATCAATATTTGCCTTTGCTCTAATCTCTCCAATCTTTGTTCCATGTCTTCTAGGTTAACTGAAAATGGTTCACCTAATCAGGGTCGTTTTGTAAAAACTAATGCAAACGGTGCAATGTAATGAAAATAGTGTAGTGCAAATGATGTAATACTCATGCATGAAATGTAATGCAAATGATGTAATACAAATGCATGAGATGTGAAAGAAGTCGATTCTGATTCAATTCCATTTAGGAAACTTTATTTGAAAACAAAGCTCTTTATATAAAGCGGATTACAAATATACGGACATCCGTATTGTCTTCTGTTTTATCAAGAAAGTCGTTTTCCATGTCGAGCTCCCTAATTTAGCAACCAAACCCGAATCGACACCATTCTCTAATATGAAAATGCATGCAAAGCAGCAAAAATAAAACAAACAATTAGTACGATATAAAGGAAGTTCAAAGCATGTAAAAAACATTCAAGCACCTATTGGGTGACCACTAGGGTTTATCACAACTCCATCTTAGGTAGGCTCTTAGGGTCTTTTATATGTGATTTGAGTTCTAAAGTTGAGGGTACTTGAACTAGCAGATTCCTCAATCCTCACCCATTATAGGCTCATATAGATCGAGTTCGGTTCAGGGGAATATATTTCCCTGTGGCTGCATGGAGATGAAAATCTCACGAAGACATAGGTACGGATGTATCCCGGAAGCGATTCACTATCCTGCATGGAGGTGAAAACCTCACGAAGGAGTAGCTTCTCACTCCCACTTAGGGGTGTGACCCAGCAGTCATGCAATATGGTGTAGAAGTATTCTACTAGACTTGAACCATAAGAATGAGATCAATGCAAAAAAAAGGATGGTAATCTTTAAATCAAATTTTCAATTTTCAACAAAAGGACAAAAATTAATCAATTTATGGCCTGACTCTCTCAACCAGTCCCCAGTGGAGTCGCCAAGCTGTCGAAATCATTTTTAAATCGAGTTTGAAAAACAGGGATCGACTTTAGAAATATGGAAATGGAGTCGCCACCAATCTTTTTTTGATGAGGTGTGATCGGGTCACCTTTGTTTTAGTAAAACATTTTGGTTTACTAAAAACGGTGTTTTCGATCTACAAATATTCAAGAAAACAGGTTGGGAGTCAGTTACGTACGAGGAAGGGTTAGCACCCCTGTAACGCCCCAAATTGGTACCGAATTGATTAATTAATGTCTTAATGCCGAAAATTTGAAAAGATTCTAGATTACGATCCGTTTGTTTAATATATATATGTATTAGGACAAAATCGTATTGGATGCCAAGGCTCCCTATTTCGGAGAAATAAAATGCCATACTCAGTAAGTTAAGACATGACATCTTATATTCTCGAAGTTAGATTTATCCTTCGACATACAATACTTGTATATTTAAAAATAAGAAGGATATTCAATTATTTGGGTCAAATGAAAAATCGCAACCCAGTAAGTTAGGGCACTATTTCTCAAAATTCCCGAATACAGAATATTGCCTTTGTTCTTTTGAAATTCTTATCTCGAGATGATAAAATATCACACCTAGTAAGTTAGGGTGCAATGTCTCAAATTCTCGAGAATAAGTTTATTTATTTGAAATATCGTGCATTTTGATTTAAGAGAGAAAGGATACTCGGTTGCTAGGTTTTAAACGAGGAGAATCGGAACTCAGTAAGTTAGAGCACGATTTTCTCGAAACCTCTAAACACGAGCATTGCCTTATGATTTGAAAACTGAAATGACATATAAACACTACATCTTTCATAAGATACAATGGAATACTAATACACAAAGCAATATATTAATCCATACATCAAACATTACAACGAGGAATCACAAATAATTAATAGTTACAAATTAACAAATTACAATTCATATGCTAGCAATAATCATATAATGAAATTAACAATTGAAAAATAGAGCAAAATAATACATAATTAATTATAAGAATTGAATCAAAATCCATCAATAAATAAGTTTAAAACAATATATAAAAGAGAAAATTATGATATATAACAACTTTAAAGGAAATATATATATATATAGGAAAAAAAATTAATATGAAATTAATAACATATACACATAAAAAATTTGAAATCAAATATTCACATAATAAAATAGAAAATATATAAGAATATATGAAAGTTTAAAACAAATTAAAACATTGTGAAATTAATAAAAGAGTTCAAAATAATTTGTTAAAGCAATTTCTACAAATAAATGATGAATAAATTTTATATACTAAAAAAAACTTTATTGAAATAAGAGTAAAATTAACAAACTGTTTTATAAAAATCTAAACAGAATTAAGGACTATATTGAAATGTGATCAAATAGTTAGGGATTAATCTAGCAAATATTTCAGTAATCAAATTGCGGCGTTCAAGGTCAGACTAATTTACAAATAGCGCACAATCTTTGGGCAAGATTGAAAAACAAAGGAAATAAAAGAAAGCCTAATTAAACTTTAACATAAAACAGAGACCAAGCGTGGAAATATTCCATCACCGCAAAAACACGCGGATCCTATGGACGACGGGTCGGGTCAAATCGGGTGGTTTATACGGCGTCGTTTAAGGGCTATTGCAATGAGCCTAAACGGCACCGTTTCTTTAATAGCTTTAAAACCGACTTAAAACAAATCAAAACTCCTCTAAACCTTTCTAAAACGAAACCGTAAATCCCTTTTTGTTTTCTTTCCCAGCCGTAGAGAGACCTCAATCGTTCGGCCACTACAACGCCATGGCGATCGGCGATTAGTGACCAACTCAAGACCGCTCGACTGTTCTCCTTCAAACCAGACCTTACCCTAGCCTCGACGACCACCTTTATTGCTTCGATTTCGACGAAGGAAGGAGACCGTCGATTCAGTTCTCGAAGGTAAATCCCTTCATCTTTATATATATTTTTTATGTATACTCAAAGTAAAAGAAGATAAATGAAAAAGAAATTCTCAATCGAATAAAAGGATGGAATCACCTTCTGATCCTTTCTTTTTGATTTTCTATTCCTCTTTTAATCTCTGTATATTCGTAAAAATTGTGAACCCCTCTTATAGTGGCTTGTTTCGGCTTTTAAAGGCCGAAATTGAAAAGTAAAAATAAACACAAATACAATTGTTTTTGCTTTGTTTTCTCTGCTGTCTTTTGTCATTGTTTTCGCAGGTACAAGGCTGTGGAGACGTAGACGTGGCGGTACGGAGGTGAGCGGTCATGCGCGTGGGTACGGAGGCCATGTGGGAGTAGTGCGGGGGCGCGCATGGTGTTGAAATGACATAAGGCGCGTGTGAGGAACGCGGTAGCCCTACCGTCAGTAGGGCTGCGACGCATGAAGCTTCCAGAAGGTCTCTTAGGGTTTTCTGAAACCCTGAAATGTTTGGGCCGTTCGGGCTGGTCTGGATATTGGGTTATTGGGCCTGTTTGTATTTGGGTTTTGTAAATTTGTAATGGCCTGGACATTTAAAAATTTTGGGTTTGTAATGGACTGTTTAAAAGACTTTGGATTTTGGTTTTATTTATTTGTTTGGTTTTTGGTAATTTGTGGGCCCGGGCAAAAATGGGCTTTTACAATCTTCATTTCCATCGGGAGTAACCCCTCATAGAAATATTGTAAGAACGGCTGTTCAGACAGGCCATGTTGTGGGCAACTTGTGCACAACTTCTTGTATCGCTCCTAATATTTGTAAAGTGCTTCTACTTCTTTTTGTTATATTCTGACTATACTCATTAATTTGACTGCTCAAGCTGCTTAGAAAAACCTATCAAGAAAATATCGAGACATATCAGTCCAAGTATTAACAGGTTCCGAAGGTAAATAAAACAGTCATTCTCTAGAAGAGTCAACTAATGAAAAAAGAAAAGCTCGTAATTTTATTTGATCCTCGGTTACTCTTTCTGGTTTTGTGCTCAGACAAACCATGTGGAACTCTTTCAGATGAGTATGTGGGTTCTCATTTTTCAAACCGCATAAAGTAGGCAATAAATTTATTAATCTTGACTTTAACTCGAACGATGTTTCGCCCGTTGGATAAGTTTTGCATAGCGGTTGTTGTTCATCTGGTGCAGCTGCAATTTGGCGTATAGTTTGATCTACCATTTCATCTGAATCTTTGGATAAGTAGATATCTTCAGTGTAAGATCCTTTTTCAAAATCGGGTTATGGTTGTTTACTGCGCCGAATAGCGTCTCTTCAAAGTGTACGAGCCAACTTTTCTATCTCCGGTTCAAATGCTAGAGTCCCCGATTTTGACTTGGTTTGTAACAGACCGGTTTAGACCCTAGTCGGAATAGTGGTTTCGAGACCACAAATCCGAGGTTGGAATAATATTTTAATGTTATTTTTGGTGTTGATTATCTGTGATATAGCATGTGTGAAAATTCTTTGTGGTAATTTTATCGACTGTGTGTCGAACTAAGAAAAAGGACTTAATCGCGTAAAGTGTAAAATGATGTGTGCTGATTGTTAAGTGCTCAATTGTTGATGTCTTTATAATGTAAAACCCTTAAAAGGCAATTAATCCATTATTTGGTAGTGGGGTGGTTGATGGACAAATATGTCCATAGTTTAAATGATTTCATAAGCATTTCATTAAGGGCAAAGATGGTATTTGATAATTAAGTTATTTTATAACAAAACAAAACATTGAAATGGCCATTTTCTATCCATCTTTCCACTGAAAAATAGAAAAGAGAATAGCTATTGAAGCTTTTGAAATTTTGGCATTTGCTAAGCTCAATTGAGGTATGTTTTGGCTTTGATTTTTGATAATTTCTACGTTTTTGTGATTGTTGCTTCGTGCTCTAGCTAAACCATGCTTAAATTTTAAATATTGATGGTGATATATGAAAACTTAGTGTTAGGTTAACATAGTTTGTGTTTGGATTTTTTATGAAATTGAGTAATTTGGGTTAAATTGAGAAAAGTGTAAACTGAAGGACTAAAATATGAAGTAAATGAAATGTGTGGGCTTGAATTAGCATAAGAATTCTGCTAAGCTTGTGTGAGTAGAAATTTGATGTATTTGGTGATTTTGTGAATTAGGGGCTAAAGTGTCGAAATGTGAATATGTGAAGGCTATTTAGTAAAATGCCCTAAATATGTCTGTGGACTAAATTGAATGAATGAGTAGTTGAATGGATTGAATTTGAATGTGTATAGACCAAGAGAGGAGAGGTTCGGATCGAGATCGAGGCAAAGACAAAGTGCTCGATTAATTGACCGTTTCAATATTTCGAAGTTTGATGTAAGTTCGGACATAATACGTGTATTTGACTATGTTTAATGTTATGAGATGAATGGTATAATATTGTTGAATTTTGAATGCTATGTGAGGGCTCGAGTTATGTGGCACTAAGTGTGCGTATTCAGAAATGTGACCGAGATGATTAGCACTGTGTGTGCGAAATAATATTAGCTTCGATTTTGTTGTTGGCACTGTGTGTGCAATATCGATTTAAGATAAGTTTGATTGGATGCACTATGTGTGCGATGCTAATTAAGCTTCGGCTAAATATTTGGGCACCAAGTGTGCGATTGAGTCGAAGAAAGGACGAAAGTTGATCGAAAAGAAATAGTGAGTATTAAGTAGCAAATGTAATCGACAACTAGGGTGTTGGCTAAGGTATGTTCGAAACCTATGTGGTTGATGAACCTATGAATGAGTTAAGGAAGGTTGATTGAACATATTAGTTTTGGATGGTATGACATATGTGATTGTGAAATAATCTATGTGATGGTTTGTTTTAGCATAATGTATTATGTTACGAACTTACTAAGCTTTTGAAAGCTTACTGTGTGATTGTTTCTCTATTTTACAGTGTCAGTAAAGCTAGCTTGGATCCAGGGATCGTCAGCATCTCTATCACACTATTGGCAACCTATTTTGGTACTTTTGAAGTTGTGTATTTGAATATGGAATGTATAAGCTAGTGGTTTAGAAGTACATTTGAGATGTGTAAATAGCCATGTGATGTGGCTAGATAAATGTTGGAATTATGCATATGTGAATTTGGTATGTGAAGTATGTTTTGGTATGTTTTGTTGGCAATGAAAATGTCTTATAAAGGGTAAGCTTAGTGATGGATTAATGCTATTGTAACCTAGTGATGTTATGGATGAATTATGTTTGGTAATGCATGTGTTTAGTTGTGAAGTTTGGTAAGTAGACATGATTAGAAGTGAGATTGAATAAGATGATATGTTGATCATTTGACATGTTTTTGGTTATCAATGGTATATGAAATGAATTGGTATATTGATTGTAGGTTTGACCCAAGTATGGGTGGCATTTTGGCCTTACAGATGGCCTATTTTGCATATTTGGTTAAGGGACACGGGCGTGTATTTCTACCGTGTGGTTCTAGGATCACTTCGAAGTGTGTCTGGACAAGTTACATGGTCGTGACACACGGGCGTGCCTGGTGACCGTGTGACCAAGTCAGTAGCTAGCATATTATCACACGGCCGTGGCACACAGGCGTGTCTAGTGGCCGTGGGGATAAGTCAGTATGTATGCTATGTTTTGACATGGCCTGGACACATGGGTGTGTCTGGTAGCCGTGTGAGGCACACAGCCTAGTTGCACGGGTGTGTGACCTCAACAGTGTTGAAGAATGCTTGAAATTCTGAAAACTTTCATAAGTGTTCAGTGTAGTCCCGACCTCTTTCTAACACATATTTAAGGTCTCGTAGACCTAGATAAGGGAATGTATGTTCATTTTTTAGTATGTGTGATTGACTTTGTGTCGTCAAGTGAATGTAAATTGTTCCGATGATTTGGTAATGCCTCTTAACCTTAGTCCGATGATAGTTATGGGTTAGGGGTGTTACATTTTGTTGGCATTAGAGCTATGGTTTAGTCGATTCTCAGACTAACGTAGTGTGTGTGAGTCTAGCTATACATGCCATATATGAAATTGCGATAGTGTGATGAATTCTGACAGTTGAAAATGTGTTTTTATATAGTAATGGATCCCAATCGAGCAGTTGCTAATGATGTAGAGAGTAACGCGCCTGCTCCCGCTCAAGGGACAGCGCCGGCCACATCTAGGCCGAATGAAAGTAGTGAGGGAGGAGAGGCTAAGCAAGCCTTCTTTCGAATGATGAGTGAGTGGTTTTCGGAGTTCGTTCGAACGAATCAGGCTGCTACACAACCTCCACCCCCACAAGTACCTGTTGTGCCACAAGTGATGGATCCGATTCGACTGAATAAACCTCCTTTAGATAAGATTCATAAGTACGGGGCCAAAGAGTTTAGGGCCATAGCTGATGACGATGCTGAACAAGCCGAGTTTTGGCTCGAGAATATAATTCAGGTATTCGATGAGATGTCGTTGACTCTTAATGAGTGTATCAAGTGTGCAGTTTCATTGTTAAGAGATACAACTTATAATTGGTGGAAGACATTGACATCCGCGATTCTGAGAGAGATGATCACTTGGGATTTCTTTTAAGTTGAGCTTAGAAAGAAATATATAAGTCAACAATTCATTGATTAGAAACGTAAAGAGTTTCTAGAGCTGAAACAGTGTTGTTTGTCAGTTACTGAGTACGAGCGAAAATTTGTGAGATTGAGCTAGTATGCGCGGGAATGTGTTTCGAACGAAGTTAATATGTGTAAACGCTTCATAGAAGAATTGAATGAGGACATTAAGTTGTTGGTTGGGATACTTGATATAAACGAATTTGTTGTGTTAGTCGAAAGAGCATGCAAAGCCGAGGAGCTCAGTAAAGAAAAGAAGAAAGTTGATTCTAAAGCTCGTGATGAAAGAAAAAGATCAATGAGTAAGTTTTCTGAACCCTCGATGAAGATATTTAGAGAAATAAGCAACCGATCATATACTTCATTTGTACATCCGAATAGAAACCGCGCAAGACTAAGTGTTGGTCCGAGAACTCAAGCTCCAATAGAATCAAGTTTTGATAGTGCCAAAAGTAACAAACCTGAGTGTAGATAGTGTGGAAGACGACATGTGGGAGAATGCTGGGCAAGTACAACAATAGAGTTTGCTATAAATGTGGATCACGAGATCACTTCATTCGAGACTGTCCAAAGATGGTTGAGGAAGAAAATGTTCAGAATGTGAGATCAAGTAATGTGACGGTTAGGGGTAGACCACCCAGAAACACCGAAAATGTGAGTGGAAGTCAGAGAGGGACTACTGATACAGTTGTGAGGTCCGAGGCGAGAGCACCTGCCCGAGCTTATGCTATACGTGCACAAGAGGAAGTGTCATCGCCAGATGTCATTACTGGTACTTTTACTCTATTTGATACTGATGTGATTGCATTGATAGATCCAAGATCTACTCACTCGTATGTGTGTGTGAATCTAGTATTGAGTAAGACTCTATCTGTTGAGTCTACTGAATTTGTGGTTAGAGTATCAAATCCCTTAGGCAAGTGTATCTTGGTGGATAAAGTGTGCAAGAATTGTCCATTAATGTTTTGGGTTATGTGCTTTCCGGTTAATTTGATGTTGCTACCATTCGATGAATTCGACATAATTCTGGGTATGGATTGGCTCACTTTGCATAATGCTATTGTGAATTGTAAATGAAAAAGTATTGAATTGAGAAGTCAGAATGGTGAGATAGTTCGAATTGAATCTAGTGATATGAAAGGGTTACCAACTGTTGTATCTGCGATGAAAGCTTTGAACTATATGACAAAGGGGTATGAAGCTTATTTAGCATATGTGATTGATACAAAAGTGACAGAAAAGGAAGTTGGAATAGTGCCTGTGGTTTGTGAGTTTCTAGATGTATTTCCTAAAGAGTTACCGGGATTACCTCCAATTCTGGAAGTTGAATTTGGTATTGAATTAGTGCCGGGGACTACTCCCATTTCAATAGCTCCTTACAGAATGGCACCAACGGAGTTGAAAGAGTTAAAGTCTCAGTTGCAAGATTTGACTAGAGGATTTGCACGACCGAGTTTCTCGCTCTGGGCTGTTCTTGTATTGTTCGTAAAAGAAATGATGGTACTATGAGAACGTGTATTCATTACAGACAATTGAACAAAGTGACGATAAAGAACAAATATATGTTGCCTCGTATCGATGATTTGTTTGATCAGTTGAGAGGAGCTACAGTGTTTTCTAAGATAGACTTGAGATCGGGCTACTATTAGTTGAGAGTTAAAGAATCTGATGTGCCAAAAACTGCTTTCAGAACGAGGTACAAACATTACGAATTCTTAGTGATGCCTTTTGGACTAACAAATGCTCCTGCAGTGTTTATGGATCTGATGAATCGGATATTCAGACCGTATTTGGGTCGTTTTGTTGTGGTGTTCATTGATGATATTTTGATCTACTCATGTGATGAGACACAGCATGTCGAGCATTTTAGAATTGTGCTACAAACTCTGCGTGAGAAACAGTTATATGCTAAGTTTAGCAAATGTGAATTTGGTTGCGTGAGGTTGGTTTTCTGGGGCATATTGTATCAGCTACGGGAATACAAGTGGATCCGAATAAGATCTCAACTATTTTGGAATGGAAGCCTCCGAGAAATGTGTCTGAAGTCTGGAGTTTTCTGGGACTAGCAGGATATTATAGACGATTTGTGAAAGACTTCTCGATGATTGCGACTCCGTTGACGAAGTTGCTACAGAAAGATGTTAAATTCGAATGGTCAGAAAAGTGCCAGCAGAGTTTCAATCAGTTGAAAGCATTATTGACAGAGGTACCAGTGTTAGTTCAGCCTAAATCAGGAAAAGAATACATAGTTTATAGTGATGCATTGTTGAATGGTTTGGGCTGTGTGCTGATGCAAGAAGGCAAAGTTATTGCTTATGCTTTGAGACAGTTAAAGCCACATGAAAAAAACTATCCGACGCACGACCTTGAATTAGCCGCGATTGTCTTTGCATTGAAGATTTGGCGTTACTATCTATTTGGTGAAAAATGCCATGTTTATACATCGTAAGAGTTTGAAGTACTTGATGACTCAGAAAGAATTGAATTTGCGGTAGAGAAGATGGCTAGAATTGTTGAAAGACTATGAACTTGTAATTGATTATCATCAGGGTAAAGCTAATGTTGTAGATGATGCTTTGAGCCGAAAGTCTATATGTACTTTGCGAGCAATGTATGCTCAGAAAGATCTGTGTGATGATAGTGTGGTTTTGGCTGAGTTGAAAGCAAAGTCGATGTTTGTACATCAGATTTGTTATGCTCAGAAAAGTGATGTTGAAATGATGGCTAAACGAACTCAGTGTGAATCGAATGTTGATTCAGAATTTCGAGTTGACAGTGATGATTGTTTGAAATTTAGAGATCAGATTTGCATTCCGAGAAATTCAGAGTTAATTCAGATGATTTTGAATGAAGCTCACAATAGTCGTTTTACTATTCACCCGGGGAGTACGAAAATGTATAATGATTTGAAACAATTCTATTGGTGGCATGGTATGAAACAGGACATCTCTGACTTTGTGTCGAAATGTTTAATTTTTCAGCAAGTTAAAGCTGAACATTAGGTTCCGTTCAGTTTGTTACAGCTGATCATGATTCCTACATGGAAATGGGAGAAAATTATGATGGACTTCGTGTCGGGGTTACCATTATCTTCGAGAAAGAAAGACGCAATCTGGGTAATAGTTGACAGATTGACGAAATCAGCTCATTTCATTCCAGTGAGAACAGATTATTCACTTGATAGATTGGCTGAATTGTACAATATTGAAATTGTGAGATTGCAAGGGGTGCCACTATCTATCGTGTCTGACAGCGATCCGAGATTTACCTCGTGATTTTGGAAGAAACTGCAAAAGGCTTTAGGCAGTAAATTGCATTTCAGTACTGCATTTCATCCGCAAACGGGTGGTCAATCGAGCAAATTATTCAAGTTCTCGAAGATATGTTAAGGTGTTGTGTACTTGAGTTTGAGAATACGTGCAAAAAACTTCTGCCGTTGATTGAATTCACGTATAATAACAGTTTTCAATCTAGTATTAAAATGGCAACATATGAGGCTCTTTATGGTCGAAAATGTCAAACTCTATTATATTGGACTGAACTGAGTGAGAATAAGATTCAGGGGGTTGATCTTATAAAAGAGACTAAGAAAAAAGTGAAAGTGATCGTGACAGTTTGAAAGCAGCCTCAGATTGTCAGAAGTCTTATGCAGACTTGAAATGAAAAGATATTGAATTCGAAGTTGGCGATAAAGTGTTTTTGAAAGTATCTCCGTGGAAGAAAATACTTCGATTTGGCAGGAAAAGCAAGCTAAGTCCGAGATTCATTGGACCGTATGAAATTATTGAAAGAATTGGACCGGTTGCTTATAGATTAATGTTGCCGCTTAAGTTAGAAAAGATTCATAACGTGTTTCATGTATCAATGCTTTGACGGTATAGATCTGATCCGTCTCACGTGATTGCTCCTACTGGAGTTGAAATTTAGTCAGATTTGTCGTATAGTGAAGAACCGATCCAAATTTTGGCACGAGAGACCAAAGAGTTGAGAAATAGGAAAATCTCTTTAGTGAAAGTGTTGTGACACAAACACGGAATGGAAGAGGCTACATGGGAGCATGAGAACTTTATGAGAGAGCAGTATCCACACCTATTCATTGGTAAGATTTTCGGGGACGAAAATCCCTAAAGGGGAGAGAGTTGTAACAGCCCGATTTAGACCCTAGTCGAAATAGTGGTTTTAAGACCACAAACTCGAGGTTGGAATAACATTTTAATGTTATTTTTGGTGTTGATTATATGTGATATAGCCTGTGTGAAAATTCTTTGTGGTAATTTAATCGACTGTGTGTCGAATTAAGAAAAAGAACTTAATCGCGTAAAGTGTAAAATGATGTGTGTTGATTGTTAAGTGCTCAATTGTTGATGTCTTTATAATGTGAAGCCCTTAAAAGGCAATTAATGCATTATTTGGTAGTGGGGTGGTTGATGGACAAATATGTCCATAGTTTAAATGATTCATAAGCATTTCATTAAGGGCAAAGATGGTAGTTGATAATTAAGTTATTTTATAACAAAACAAAACATTGAAATGGCCATTTTCTATCCATCTTTCCATTGAAAAATAGAAAAGAGAATAGCCATTGAAGCTTTTGAAATTTCGGCACTTGCTAAGCTCAATTGAGGTATGTTTTGGCTTCGGTTTTTGATAATTTCTACGTTTTTTTAATCGTTGCTTCCTTCTCTAGCTAACCCATGCTTAAATTTTAGATATTGATGGTGATTTTGAGATGTTCCCTTGATGAGTATGTGAGCTTTGTGTTGTTAATTGGTTATATATGAAAACTTAGTGTTGGGTTAACATAGTTTGTGTTTGGATTTTTGATGAAATTGAGTAATGTGGGTTAAATTGAGAAAAGTGTAAATTGAAGGACTAAAATGTAAAGTAAATGAAATGTGTGGGCTTGAATTAGCATGGGAAGAATTCGACTAAGCTTGTGTGAGTAGAAATTTGATGTATTTGGTGATTTTGTGTACTAGGGACTAAAGTGTCGAAATGTGAATATGTGAGGACTATTTAGTAAAATGCCCTAAATATGTGTGTGTGGACTAAATTGAATGAATGAGTAATTGAATGGATTGAATTTGAATGTGTATAGACCAAGAGAGGAGAGGTTCGGATCGAGATCGAGGCAAAGACAAAGTGCTCGATTAATCGATTGTTTCGATATTTCGACGTCCGAGGTAAGTTTGGACATAATACATGTATTTGACTATGTTTAATGTTATGAGATGAATGGTATAATGTTGTTGAATTGTGAATGCTATGTGAGGGCTCGAGTTATGTGGCACTAAGTGTGCGTATTCAGAAATGTGACCGAGATGATTAGCACTGTGTGTGTGAAATAATATTAGCTTTGGTTTTGTGGTCGGCACTGTGTGTGCGATACCGATTTAAGATAGGTTTGATTGGATGCATTATGTGTGTGATGCTAATTAAGCTTCGGCTAAATATTTGGGCACCAAGTGTGCGATTTAATCGAAGAAAGGACGAAAGTTGATCGAAAGGAAATAGTGAGTATTGAGTAGCAAATGTAATCGACAACTAGGTGTTGGCTAAGGTATGTTTGGAACCTATGTGGCTGATGAACCTATGAATGAGTTAAGGAAGGTTGATTGAACATATTAGTTTTGGATGGTATGACATATGTGATTGTGAAATAATCTATGTGATGGTTTATTTTAGCATAATGTATTATGTTACGAACTTCCTAAGCTTTTGAAAGCTTGCTGTGTGATTGTTTCTCTGTTTTACTGTGTTAGTAAAGCTAGCTTGGATCCGGGGATCGTCAGCATCTCTATCACACTATTGGAAACCTATTTTGGTACTTTTGAAGTTGTGTATTTGAATATGGCATGTATAAGCTAGTGGTTTAGAAGTACATTTGAGATGTGTAAATAGCCATGTGATGTGGCTAGATAAATGTTGGAATTATGCATATGTGAATTTGGTATGTGAAGTATGTTTTGGTATGTTTTGTTGGAAATGAAAATGTCTTATAAAGGGTAAGCTTAGTGATGGATTGATGCTATTGTAACCTAGTGATGTTATGGATGAATTATGTCTGGTAATGCATTTGTTTAGTTGTGAAGTTTAGTTATAAGTAGACATGATTAGAAGTGAGATTGAATAAGATGATATGTTGATCATTTGACATATTTTTGGTTGTCAATGGTATATGAAAGGAATTGGTATATTGATTATAGGTTTGACCAAGTATGGGTGGCATTTTGGCCCTGCAAATGGCCTATTTTGCATATTTGGTTAAGGGACACGGGCCTGTATTTCTACCGTGTGGTTCTAGGATCACTTCGAAGTGTGTCTGGACAAGTTACACGGTCGTGACACACGGGCGTGCCTGGTGACCGTGTGACCAAGTCAGCAGCTAGCATATTATCACGCGGCCATGGCACACGGGCGTGTTTAGTGGCCGTGGGGATAAGTCGGTCTGTATGCTCTATTTTGACACGACCTGGACACATGGGTGTGCCTGGTAGCCGTGTGAGGCACACAGCCTGGTTGGACGAGCGTGTGACCTCAACAGTGTCGAAGAATGCTTGAAATTCTGAAAACTTTCGTAAGTTCAATGTAGTCTCGACCTCTTTCTAACACATATTTAAGGTCTCGTAGACCTAGATAAGGGAATCTATGTTCGTTTTTGAGTATGTGTGATGGACATTGTGTCGTGAAGTGAATGTAATTGTTCTGATGATTTGGTAATGCCTCTTAGCCTTAGTCCGGTGACGGTTACGGGTTAGGGGTGTTACATGGTCATAAAGAAAACAAACAAAAAGTAGAAATTTTCATCAACCCTTGGCAACTACGCCAAACTTTGATGGGTGTCAAAACCACCAAATATAAAATCCTGCGACAAAATAACAGTAATTAGTAGTATAAAGCAGTAGGGTCAAATCCACAGGGATTGGCTATCTAATTTTTCCTTTTTCCGTGACCAAAATCAATGTCGCGGTCACAGTCGTGCTCATGACCTATGTGTAGAAATGCTGAAAATAAAAATAAAAATGGGGGGTTTAAATTGGTTAAGATGATAAAAGAAGAAAATACAATAAAATAAAATAAAACATATTTAAAAATGAAAAAAATAAATAAATTTAAGAAAATAAAATAAATGGATAAATAAAATATATTTTTAAGCTTAGCCTTAGCCTCGGTGTACTCCAATCTTGAATCGATCCTTGAAATAGATTTTCCCTTCCAAGCAATAAGCAGGTTATAGCGACCAAGAATATCTCAATCGCCAACTTTTCCTTATGTAGTCAATCCCGATATGACCTGCCAACTGACGCTTGCCAAATTTCTAACTGTGATACACTTGTTCGCAATTTAAGATTTCGATAGCCTTGCGGTTTGAAAAGCCCAACTCGAATCAATGGCCTCAACCAAGTGGGTCTTTTAAATCGGATCTCTATCTCCCTTGACAGAATCCAACTGGCTTTTCCCACCTAGGCACGCCAATTTATTTGTGGGAATTTGAACACAGCATGGCTGATTAGTCTTCCCAACTGTATGCCAAACAACTCCAACCCAACGTGCATTTCTTGAATCGAAGCTGAATCAACTTTAAGGGATGAATTTGTACTATCCCATATACTGGAGAGATAGACAATACTATGTTGAGAGGTTTTTTAAGCAGGCTTGTATTTCACGATTGTTTTATTGGACCAATCTCTGGGCTAAAGCTAAAAGGGGTTTAATTAATCATGGAAAAAGTCATGCTTTGAAAATGGATTTGTGGAATTGGGGAAAGTGGGAAAGGAAAGGGCCTTGGGAGATAATTAAACCAAACGTTGAAAGTAAAGAGAAAAGAAGAATGAAATAGCATAATAGAAAGGTCACGCAGGAAGGGAGAAAAAAATAGAGAATTTATTAAATGCGAAAGGCAAATTGTGTGTTCAATTGGCTATAGCCACTAGGTATTTATACCCACTTTTAGTCTAACATTTAGCTAGATTTTTCCTAAATATTATCAGTAAATAATTCTAAATATTATCACTAAATAATTCTAAATAATATCACTAAATAATTCAAATTTTAAAAATCAAATTTAAACTAGAATTTAAACTAATTACAGAATTTTAACAATATAAAAAATCCTTCAATCTTTATCCAGCCACTTTTTTAAAAAAATATTCAACCCTTCAATTTTTATCCAATCATCTTTGAATTTTCAATCTTTCAATCAAGACATCCTCTTTTTTTTTTTTGTTCTAATTTAGCCCTTTTTTATAAGAGTTTGAATTCATCACACCAACTTCATTCATGATAAGAAAAATCCAAATTTAATAGCATTTTATCTGATAATTGGCCAAAAATAAATACATTAAAAATACAAAATTATCCAACTATCAATCGGGAAAAGATTTGCAGTCTAAAGTGATGCCTCATTGAGTGGTCTTGGATGCGTCTTGATGTAAGATGGAAAAGTGATCGTGTATGCATCTCGTCAATTAAAAATGCATTAACGTAACTATCTGACGCACGACTTAGAGTAAGCTTCTGTGGTCTTTGCTTTAAAGACCTGGAGACACTATCTATACGGTGAAAAGTGTCATATTTATACTGATCACAAAAGTCTTAAATACCTCCTAACACAAAAGGAGTTGAATTTAAGACAACGATGTTGGGTTGAGCTTTTAAAAGATTATGATTGTGTTATTGATTACGATCCTAGTAAACCTAACGTTGTAGCTGACGCGTTGAGCGGGAAGACAGCCGTTGAGTTGCGAGCCATATTTGCTCAACTTAGTATTAGTGATGATGGAAGCTCGTTGGCTGAGTTGAAGGTCAAGCTGGTGTTGTTTGATTAGATTAAAGTAGTATAATTAGATGATGTCAAGTTAGCAAAGAAAAGAGAAATGGTTCAAAATGGCTCAATAGAAAGTTTTAGTATTAATGATTGTGATTGTTTGAGATTTCAAAATAGAATTTGCATTCCAGATGTTGTAGAATTAAAAGAGTTGATACTTCGCGAAGCTCATGATAGTCCTTTTGCTTTGCATCTTGAAGGAACGAAAATGTATCGCAGCCTACGAGAAGTGTATTGGTGGCCAAGAATGAAAAGAGATGTAGTTGAGTTTGTAGCTAAATGCTTAACTTGTCAACGAGTTAAGGCAAAACATCATGTTCCAATAGGATTACTTCAGCCTATTTCTATTCCTGATTGGAAATGGGAACGCATCACAATGGATTTCGTAACGGGATTACCATTTTCTCTGAGCAAGAAAAATGTTGTTTGGGTGATTGTTGATCGACTTACAAAATCGGCTCATTTCATTGCAGTTAGGATTGATTGGTCACTTAAAAAACTTGTTGAAGTTTACATTCAGGAAATTATGAGATTGTATGGTGTTCCTAGGTCGATTATTTTTTATCGAGATCCGCGTTTCACTTTGAGATTTTGGAAATATTTGCATGAATGTCTTGGTATGAGACTCAATTTTAGTACAACCTTTCATCCGTAGATAGATAGACAATCTGAACGTGTTATTCAAATTTTGGAAGATATTGTAACACTCCTAACCCGTATCCGTCGCCAAAATAAGGTTACAGAGCATTACTTTAAAATCGTAACTTCAAACATTCATTTCCAAACATTAGATAAACCGTAGCATAGTTCATTAAAACACATGCATATCGTCCCTTATTCGAGCCCTCGAGGCCTTAGAAACACTTTAGAAACGATTCGAGACTAAATCAGAAACATTTAAAACTTTATGGAAAAAAGATAGAAAATTTCATGTTGCAGGGGTCACACGGTTGAGACAATCGCTCGTGTCTTAGGCCATGTGGACACTCAAAATATGGACACATGGCAGTGTCCCAGCCCGTGTCCGTGCCCGTGTAACTCTTTGACTTGGGTCATACGGCCAAGCCACACACCTGTTTGTAGACCAAATTCAAGCCATTTCTTTCACCCAATTCAAGCACACACCTACAAGCCATTTGCACATACAATCAAGCCTTAAAACATGCATAATAAAACCAATTCAAATCCATTCAACCAATATGCCATATAGGTACCTCAATGCAAACATACAATTTACCTAAACATTTCATTGATCAAAACTTAATTCATTTTCCATTTCAAAACTCATCATCAATTGACCACATTTATACCATTACAAATAGTTCATATCTACCTCAAAGTATAACTCCACTTGGTCTCATATAAACATACCGAATATGGTCATTACAAACATACTTAAACATGTACATATTTAACCATACCATAACAGAATCATGCCATGTAACACCCCAAACCCGGTCAACACACGACGACCGAATCTGGTATGTTATGGGGAAAATCGTATTTGAGAGGATAGGTTTCCGGTTAAAGTTTGATAAAAACACTTTGCTTCATTTTGCACTTGTAGAAATCTTGGGCGTGATTGCTTGAAAACCCATGGTGCATTTGGAAATCCGGAAATTTTGAAAACTTATTTGAAACCGTAAGTATAAGAAATTGATAACATTTAGAAATCCAAATACTTCCTTATTGTTGCTTAAAACAACTTTAGGCTTAGTGAGAAATTGAATTCAAGTTTGGAAAGCATTTGTGTTACAATCATTTTGATTTGTAGCTTAACACCCGATGATAATGTTTAAAACATTTCGCGTTGTAGGTTGAAAAACCTTATCTTACCAAGTTTTAGCCAAGTTTTACCCATTATTTTGTTAAGGCATATTCAAAGTCTACTTTAAACATAAACATAGCAAATCATAATTTAAAAAGGCGTTTACAATCCAAATAAAACCCAAAATAGAAATGGATAAAATAAAGTACCAAATTTTAAAAGTCAGAGCAAATCCGTATTTATTCATGGCATGAGCACCTCGAGTCCCTCCCGGCTCCATGTCCGCAACTAAGTGTCACCTGAAATGTCAAAGGAGAAGGTGAGTCGCAAGACTCAGTGCATAAATCCCCCTCCCGATAATACAACATGCTAACACACATCATAACAGAGCAATACAATTAATGCACCCGATCCTAACCATCCATAACACCTTTTCTACCCCGTGTGGTACCAAACCACTGGTGGTGCCAAACCACTGGTGACCCAAAGTCACGATATCCATCAATGTGGTGCCAAACCACTGGTGACCCAAAGTCACGAATAAACCATCTGTGGGGCCAACCCACGTGTGATACCAAATCACTGGTGACAATCCCGTATCTCTCAAGTGGGGCCAACCCACGGTGGTGTTAAACCACAGGGACGAGTCGCTATGAGGTGCCAAACCTCTGGTGTCCCAAAGACACAAGTGTGATACCAAATCACTGGTGACCGCAGTCACGAATCAAATGATGGGGCCAACCCATCGTGTGATACCAAATCACTGGCGTCAATCCCGTAATATCAACCGTGGGGCCAACCCACTGTGGTGCTAAGCCACTGGGACGAGACGCTGAGGTGCCAAACCTCTGGTGACCCAAAGTCACAATAATCAATCTGTGGTACCAAACCACTGGAGGTGCCAAACCTCTGGTGTCCCAAAGACACGGATATCATATTCCCCCTCCTCTCATATCACCCAAGACATAACATACTAATGCAAATGATATAGATCATGCAATCATGCTCACATGCTTAATATGGCATCTCATAATACATTCACCATAAATCATGATATCACATATATCACTACAGATCTCGTAATGAAACAAACTTACCCGAATCCGTACCCATACCCCATTGGGTATTACATCAGTCAACCATACTGTTTCACTTTACACAATCAGGTTATTAAAAATATTACTCAGTGATAAGTGTGTTAGTTTACACACCTGATATAACGCAAGTCTTAATCTCAAAGAACCGGTCTAAATCCCTCGATTACCCCGACAACCTTGCTCCTATAATCAGCCAAACATGAGATTAGCCACCCATATCATTCGGCCAAAACCATTTAAACCAAAGGGTTATCATTTGAACCCTTACCTTGCAAACGGTTTGGTTTCCTACCAAAACCCGAACCAAACAAAGATTCCCTTACCAATCGGCCACACCCTAAAATGAAACAGTTAATCCCTTAATAACTTAGCTTAATGAAAACTAAACGAAATCTACTAAAAGAACCAACTCTTACCACCACTTACCAATTGCTTAACAGAGAAAGAAGGCTCCTCTCGATCGTTCCCAAAATCCAGATGTCCTACAATAAAATCTGTTTAAACACAAGAGATTAACACCCTTCAACCAATGCCGAAATCAGCCCTTAATCAAACCCAAATCGATTAAGAACAAGAAAGAGAGAAAATGACCATTCGGCCAAACTCTCACCTTCTTCTGAACTCAAATGAAAATCGAGCTAAAAGAGGTCCACACCACACAACTATTTGGTCAAGATGCAACTAAAAAAAGAAGAGAAATTTCGGCAACACCAGGGAGGGATTCGACTATAATCTAAAAATAAAGCAAAAGAAATGTGGTTCAAGAGAAGAAGAGAAATCGGCCAAAAGTTGAAGAAAAATTCGGCTCAAGTAGAAATGAGGAGAAATAAATGGAGAATTCGGCTAAGAAGCAATGTGATGTCTGCACAAGTGTTTCAAAAGAGAAGAGATGAAAATATGAGAAAAAAGAGAATACTAGTTTCGGCTTATACAAGTGAAAAAAAAGAAAAGAAAAAGAAATGCAAGAGTGCATTCGGCTACCCAAGAGAACTAGGAAGAACAAAGCAAATTCGGCAAAGGTTGTCTGTACTTTCGATTTCATGAAAGAAAATGAAAAAGAATTCAATTGGAATTTCGGCTACTATTGTCAAAAGAGAGGAATTTGGTTTGACACAAGGTGACCAAAAATGCACAAAAGTGCCTAAGTGAATTTCGGCTACCACCCCTCCCCACTTACCAAAACCGGCCACTCTCTCCACAAACTCCCCAACATTCGGCCACTACCAACAATTACTGCAAGCCACACATTCAAACTAGTTGAACTAGTCCACCTCCTACAATCACTCTCCACCCACCATTCAAAGTGGTAGACTTAGTCCAAGGCAGAGTTTGAACTGCCTACAACTTCTCCCTTCCATGCCGTCAAAAAGGATGCAAAATAGGAGCACTCTACAGCTTGAACACAGGACCTCATCCCCTGCAAGTGGCGTCACACTCTCAAGCCCTTAGTGGCGCCTATCCTGCCACTCCACCAGCTCATTTCTTGTGCTAACACTAGCCAAACAAAACCTTTAAACCCTAGCTTCTTCAGCTCCTCTCCCCTAAGCCTAAAAACAAAAATTTTCCAACCTCTCAGGCTTACACCTAGCTCACAACTAAGCCCCAAAACACCAAGAACAACAACATAGCAAGCCAATAACATGCAAACAAAGCCACAACAAAAATAGCCCCTAACCCGGGATATTACAGTTCTACCCCCTTAAAATAATTTCGACCTCGAAATTACCTAATCAAAAGAGTTGCGGGTATTGCTGTCTCATCACATCCTCGGGTTCCCACGTAGCTTCTTCCATGCCATGATTCCGCCATAGCACCTTTACCAAAGGCACAGACTTCCTACGCAGAACCTTCACATCCCGATCTAGAATCTACACCGGTTCCTCCTCCATGGTCAAATCTGGATTCACCTCGATCTCTTCCACTGCTACCACGTACGACGGATCTAAACGATAACGCCGAAGCATCGAAACGTGAAATACGTCATGAATCTGACTTAGCTCTGCTGGCAACTCAAGCTGATACGCTACTGGTCCCACTCGTCTCAGTACCTTATATGGCCCAATAAATCTCGGACTTAGCTTGCCTTTCTTTCCGAACCTCAACACTTTCTTCCATGGCGAGACCTTCAGAAAAACTTGATCCCCCACAGCAAATTCTATATCCCTTCGCTTAAGATCGACATAAGACTTCTGCCGGTCCGAAGCTTCTTTCAAACGAGCCTGAATCAACTTAACCTTGTCTTCAGTTTCTGCAACCAACTCAGGTCCCAACAATTGACGTTCACCCAACTCTGTCCAACAAGTAGGTGAGCGCCACTTCCTACCATACAACGCCTCATATGGTGCCATCTTGATGCTCGCTTGGTAACTATTGTTGTAGGCAAACTCGGCTAATGGTAGAAACTCCTCCCAACTACCTCTGAAATCCAGAACACAACCTCTCAGCATATCCTCTAAGATCTGAATAACCCTTTCCGACTGCCCGTCCGACTGCGGGTGAAAAGCCGTGCTGAAATCCAAACGAGTACCCAGAGCCTGATGCAATGCTTTCCAGAACCTTGACGTAAATCAGGGATCCCTATCCGAGATGATTGATACTAGCACACCGTGCAACCTCACTATCTCTGACACATACAGTTTTGCCAACCTCTGAAGTGAGTAGTCAACCCTCACCGGAATAAAGTGAGCTGATTTAGTCAGCCGATCCACAATTACCCAAACTGACTCCTTCTTGCTTGGCGTAAGCGGTAATCCACTGACGAAATCCATGGTTATCCTTTCCCACTTCCACTGAGGAATCTTCACTGGCTGAAGCAACCCTGACGGCAACTGATGCTCAGCCTTAACCTGCTGACATGTCAGACACTTCCCTACAAACTCTGTCACTTCTCTCTTCAGTCCCAGCCACCAAAACTGCTCTCTGAGATCCCTATACATCTTGCTACCTCCAAGATGCATAGCATATGGGCTGCTATGTGCGTCCTGAAGAATCTTCTGCCTTAGCTCAACATCCTTGGGCATACAAGCTCTTCCTTGAAAACACAGCACTCCGTCATTAGACAAACTGTAACTTTCCAAACCACCATCCTGCACCTGCAACCTCTGCGCACTCAGAACCTCATCCTCTAACTGTTTCTCCCTGATCTGCTCAACCCAAGTAGGCTTAACCTGCAACTCTGCCAGAATACTCCTGTCGTCATACAAACTCAAATAGGCAAACATCGCTCTTAAGTCCGAAACAACCTTACGGCTCAACGCGTCTGTCACCATGTTAGCCTTGCCCGGATGATATTCAATCGAACAGTCGTAGTCTTTTAGCAACTCAACCCACCTGCGCTGCCTCAAATTCAAATCCTTCCGGGTCAACAGGTACTTCAGGCTCTTATGATTCGTGTAGACTATCGATCTCTCTCCGTACAAGTAGTGCCTCCAAATCTTCAAAGCGAAGATTACAGCCGCTAACTCCAGATCGTGCGTCGGATAGTTGACCTCATGTGGCCTCAGCTGCCGAGATGCGTAAGCCACAACCTTTCCTTCCTGCATCAGCACACAACGCAATCCCGTATGTGATGCATCGCAATACACTGTGTATTCCTTACCAGCCTCAGGTTGAATCAAAACTGGAGCTTCTGTCAGAATCTTCTTAAGCTTGTCGAAACTCTCCTGCTGTTTTTCAGTCCAAACAAATGGAATCCCTTTCCTTAACAACTTAGTCATCGGTGCTGCGATCAATGAGAAACCCTCTACAAACCTTCGGTAGTATCCTGCCAAACCCAGAAAACTCCGAATCTCAGCCACTGACTTAGGCGGCTTCCAATCCAAAACTGCCTCAATCTTCCGAGGATCCACTCTAATCCCCTCAGCTGACACTACATGACCCAAGAAAGTCACTTCTCTAAGCCAGAACTCGCACTTACTAAACTTAGCATAGAGCTGCTTCTCCCTCAAAATCTGTAGCACCACTCGCAAATGCGCATCATGCTCCTCTTCTGTCCTTGAATACACCAAGATGTCGTCTATGAAAACCACGACGAACTGATCCAAAAACTGCTGAAACACCCTATTCATCATATCTATGAATGCTGCCGGCGCGTTAGTTAACCCAAACGGCATTACCAGAAATTCGTAGTGCCCATAGCGAGTCCGAAACGCTGTCTTGTGAATATCCGTTTCCTTCACCTTTAACTGATGATACCCAGACCTTAAATCGATCTTCGAGAATACCGCTGCACCCTTCAGCTGATCAAACAAGTCATCTATCTGTGGCAACGGATACTTGTTTTTGATCGTCAGCTTATTCAACTGGTGGTAGTCTATGCACATCCGCATCGTACCATCTTTCTTCTTAACAAAGAGTACCGGCGCACCCCAAGGTGAAACACTTGGCCTGATAAAACCTCGATCCAACAACTCCTGGATCTGAGCCTTAAGCTCCACCAACTCCTTTGGCGCCATCCTATACGGAGCAATAGACACTGGCGCAGTTCCGGGTAACAAATCTATCCGAACTCTACCTCACAATCCGGCGGCAAACCTGGAAGCTCCTCAGGAAACACATCAGCAAATTCCCTAACTGTCCGAACCTTCTCTACAACAGACTCTTTAGCCTCCAAGGCATACACATGAACCACATACGCCTCACAGCCCTTTCTGACCATCTTCTCAGCCTTCAGAGCAGATACCACATTAGATAAGTAATCTCTCTTATTACCTATCATAACCACTTCATCACCCTCAGACGTCTTCAGAACCATGCGCTTAGCCGCGCAATCCAACCTCGCCTGGTACTTAACCAACCAGTCCATCCCAAGAATCAGATCGAACTCCCCAAACAGCAGTTCCATCAGATCAGCCAAAAACACTACCCCTTGGAGTTCTAGAGGTACACCCCTAAACAGCTTATCTACAACTACAGAGTGACCTAGAGGGCTATTTGCAGTCATCTGCCTAGAAGTAGTTTCAGAGTCCAGCAAACTCACGCTCCTGCTGTGGAGCAATCAACAACCTCAGTTCATCTCTCAGGCCGTCCTCGAAACGAACACACCTCTCGTGCTCTGTAGCCACAATGCCCCTAGCATACCGACTCAGCCTCAAGAACTCAGCCTCATACTCCGACACAGACTTACTCCCCTGAACAAGCCTCAGAAATGCTTTTCGCTGAGCGTCAATGTAGCTAGCTCCAATGTACTTTTTCTGATAAGCAGCCTTGAAATAATCCCAAGTAAGATCCTCTGCTGCAGCACTGTCCCGAACCGTGAGCCACCACTGGTATGACTCATCCCGAAGAAGCGATACTATGCCCTTCAGCTTCTCCTCAGCAGACAGGTCTAAATCATCCATAACCCGCTCTGTCGCCTCCAGCCAATACTCAGCCGTGCTGGGAGCAACACCAGAAACACCTCGGAAAACCTCAGCCCCGTTTGCCCGAAGTCGCTCAGGCACAGATTTCCTAGCTCCTGCGCCACCACCTACTCCAGCTACCCTTTCTAAAACTCGCAGCATCGCCTGTGACACTGCGTCATCCCCAGTCTGATCTTGAAACTCACCACCTCCAGCTGGTGGCGGTACCGGTATCTCATTCTCTGACCCCTGACCAGATCCTACGGGTTCAGAAACTGTCATCCTACCACGACCACGTCCACGACCACGTC
This sequence comes from Gossypium australe, assembly GCA_005393395.2. Taxonomy (NCBI): domain Eukaryota; kingdom Viridiplantae; phylum Streptophyta; class Magnoliopsida; order Malvales; family Malvaceae; genus Gossypium; species Gossypium australe. The sequence continues at coordinate 26,139,733 of CM016618.1, forward strand.
CACCTCTAGCGCTCATGACTAAGATCTCTACTTGTCTGATTTAAAAAGTTTTATGCATCAGAAATTATTCCTCTGTTTTAAAGCAAAGTCTTATGAATATTGCTTATTAAAGAAGTTTTGTTTTCGTAAGTTCACAAAGTCCTATCAGTTTCAGTTTCTAAAGTATTTCACTATTGCTAAACATCCAATCACATCGCATCAACATCAAAATCGCAAGCAATAGTGAGGGGTACTTACCTGGGCGGATTGGTGCCGGAGACTCGGTGCCATGCCTTTCAAAACCATGCTTTTCAAAACAAAACTCTTAAAACAGACTTTCTAAAACATTTTGGGCCTCAGGCCCATAGCCGAGCCTTTAAACTTAGCTCTGATACCACAGTTGTAACACCCCAAACCCGGTCAACACACCACGACCGAATCTGGTATGTTACGGGGAAAATCGTATTTGAGAGGATAGGTTTCCGGTTAAAGTTTGATAAAAACACTTTGCTTCATTTTGCACTTGTAGAAATCTTGGGCGTGATTGCTTGAAAACCCATGGTGCATTTGGAAATCCGGAAATTTTGAAAACTTATTTGAAACCGTAAGTATAAGAAATTGATAACATTTAGAAATCCAAATACTTCCTTATTGTTGCTTAAAACAACTTTGGGCTTAGTGAGAAATTGAATTCAAGTTTGGAAAACATTTGTGTTACAATCATTAAGATTTGTAGCTTAATACCCGATGATAATGTTTAAAACATTTCGCGTTGTAGGTTGAAAAACCTTATCTTACCAAGTTTTAGCCAAGTTTTACCGATTATTTTGTTAAGGCATATTCAAAGTCTACTTTAAACATAAACATTGCAAATCATAATTTAAAAGGGCGTTTACAATCCAAATAAGACCCAAAATAGAAATGGATAAAATAAAGTACCAAATTTTAAAAGTCAGAGCAAATATGTATTTATTCATGGCATGAGCACCTCGAGTCCCTCCCGGCTCCATGTCCGCAACTAAGTGTCACCTGAAATGTCAAAGGAGAAGGTGAGTCGCAAGACTCAGTGCATAAATCCCCCTCCCGATAATACAACATGCTAACACACATCATAACAGAGCAATACAATTAATGCACCCGATCCTAACCATCCATAACATCTTTTCTACCCCGTGTGGTACCAAACCACTGGTGGTGCCAAACCACTGGTGACCCAAAGTCACGATATCCATCAATGTGGTGCCAAACCACTGGTGACCCAAAGTCACGAATAAACCATCTGTGGGGCCAACCCACGTGTGATACCAAATCACTGGCGACAATCCCGTATCTCTCAAGTGGGGCCAACCCACAGTGGTGTTAAACCATAGGGACGAGTCGCTATGAGGTGCCAAACCTCTGGTGTCCCAAAGACACAAGTGTGATACCAAATCACTGGTGACCGCAGTCACGAATCAAATGATGGGGCCAACCCATCGTGTGATACCAAATCACTGGCGTCAATCCCGTAATATCAACCGTGGGGCCAACCCACTGTGGTGCTAAGCCACTGGGACGAGACGCTGAGGTGCCAAACCTCTGGTGACCCAAAGTCACAATTATCAATCTGTGGTACCAAACCACTGGAGGTGCCAAACCTCTGGTGTCCCAAAGACACGGATATCATATTCCCCCTCCTCTCATATCACCCAAGACATAACATACTAATGCAAATGATATAGATCATGCAATCATGCTCACATGCTTAATATGGCATCTCATAATACATACACCATAAATCATGATATCACATATATCACTACAGATCTCGTAATGAAACAAACTTACCCGAATCCGTACCCATACCCCATTGGGTATTACATCAGTCAACCATACTGTTTCACTTTACACAATCAGGTTATTAAAAATATTACTCAGTGATAAGTGTGTTAGTTTACACACCTGATATAACGCAAGTCTTAATCTCAAAGAACCGGTCTAAATCCCTCGATTACCCCGACAACCTTGCTCCTATAATCAGCCAAACATGAGATTAGCCACCCATATCATTCGGCCAAAACCATTTAAACCAAAGGGTTATCATTTGAACCCTTACCTTGCAAACGGTTTGGTTTCCTACCAAAACCCGAACCAAACAAAGATTCCCTTACCAATCGGCCACACCCTAAAATGAAACAGTTAATCCCTTAATAACTTAGCTTAATGAAAACTAAATGAAATCTACTAAAAGAACCAACTCTTACCACCACTTACCAATTGCTTAACAGAGAAAGAAGGCTCCTCTCGATCGTTCCCAAAATCCAGATGTCCTACAATAAAATCGGTTTAAACACAAGAGATTAACACCCTTCAACCAATGCCGAAATCGGCCCTTAATCAAACCCAAATCAATTAAGAACAAGAAAGAGAGAAAATGACCATTCGGCCAAACTCTTACCTTCTTCTGAACTCAAATGAAAACCGAGCTAAAAGAGGTCCACACCACACAACTATTTGGTCAAGATGCAACTAAAGAAAGAAGAGAAATTTCGGCAACACCAGGGAGGGATTCGGCTATAATCTAAAAATAAAGCAAAAGAAATGTGGTTCAAGAGAAGAAGAGAAATTGGCCAAAAGTTGAAGAAAAATTCGGCTCAAGTAGAAATGAGGAGAAATAAATGGAGAATTCGGCTAAGAAGCAATGTGATGTCTGCACAAGTGTTTCAAAAGAGAAGAGATGAAAATATGAGAAAAAGAGAATACTAGTTTCGGCTTATACAAGTGAAAAAAAAAAGAAAAGAAAAAGAAATGCAAGAGTGCATTCGGCTGCCCAAGAGAACTAGGAAGAACAAAGCAAATTCGACAAAGGTTGTCTGTACTTTCGGTTTCAAGAAAGAAAATGAAAAAGAATTCAATTGGAATTTCGGCTACTATTGTCAAAAGAGAGGAATTTGGTTTGACACAAGGTGACCAAAAATGCACAAAAGTGCCTAAGTGAATTGCGGCTACCACCCCTCCCCACTTACCAAAACCGGCCACTCTCTCCACAAACTCCCCAACATTCGGCCACTACCAACAATTACTCCGAGCCACACATTCAAACTAGTTGAACTAGTCCATCTCCTACAATCACTCTCCATCCACCATTCAAAGTGGTAGACTTAGTCCAAGGCAGAGTTTGAACTGCCTACAACTTCTCCCTTCCATGCCGTCAAAAAGGATGCAAAATAGGAGCACTCTGCAGCTTGAACACAGGACCTCATCCCCTGCAAGTGGCGTCACACTCTCAAGCCCTTAGTGGCGCCTATCCTGCCACTCCACCAGCTCATTTCTTGTGCTAACACTAGCCAAACAAAACCTTTCAACCCCAGCTTCTTCAGCTCCTCTCCCCTAAGCCTAAAAACAAAAATTTTCCAACCTCTCAGGCTTACACCTAGCTCACAACTAAGCCCCAAAACACCAAGAACAACAACATAGCAAGCCAATAACATGCAAACAAAGCCACAACAAAAATAGCCCCTAACCCGGGATATTACATGCCATATCAAAATAACCTTACCATTTGGGCCATTTCTCACATGCATCAAAAACATCTAAATAACACAAATCTAGCCATTTCCAAATGGTTCCAATAACCAACATATATACAAACCATATTTCAATCATGCACATCTGTTCAAAACATTTCCAAAGCATACCATAACTTGACCATATTGAGGTCAATTCATTGCCTAGCATTTTGGCCACTCAAACATGCATTAACACATTGTCAAAATGACACACATCAATAAGGCATTAAAAGTACCAAGGTTACATCAACCAAAGTGACATATACATACCAAACTCATCAAATATCATAAGCCACAAGTCCACCTATACATGCCATTATTGTAAGAATATGCCCAAAGATCAATCATGAGATGGTTGTAATAACATACTTAATTTACCATGTTTATTAATATAAAGCGTTGTCATTATTATTTCAGTTTTTCTTTCCGTGTGTACAAATAAACTGTTTTATAATAATGTCCTGAGAATAATATGATTATTCTTAAAAGATCCTTAGTCAAGTATTATTGTTGACTAAGACAACAATAATGCATTAAGACTAACATGTAGTTGATTGATGATAAAGAGTTGTCATTAATATGGAGTGTCAAAATCAATGCATGAATATGTGTGTTAGAGAACAACATATTGGATTGACCCGCTATGAGTATGTTTCTTGGATTATTATGTAATTGTTACAACATTACTCATAGTGATTAATATGTATCTGATCCTCAGACTTGAGATCATCATTATCCCAATATCGTGAGTTGTATATTTTGATACAGTCAAATGTACACCGTAACAGGTTGTTCTATAAAGGCTGATGTTGGATATACCACAATCTATGTAGAGGGATATGGTTGATCAATATAGGATAAGTCCCTCCTACATAATAGGAGTAATATTTTAGGCCACTTAATTGAGTGAGACTAGAAATGCATGGCCATGCTCAAATAAGTTGATATGAGATGTCATACTAATTTGTATATCATAGTCTACTCAAGATATCAAGAAACATGGGATGGACGATGCAAGTGTGACTATCCCATGACTTGTATCCATTCCAGAGATAAAGGACTTAAGGATTAATGCATGAAAGGTTAATCACAAAAGGTTTTGTCGAATTATGACTTCTTGTAGCTTAGGTAGCAATGATGCATTGCTAGATGCCACTCATTGTTTGTAACATTAGAATCGTTCTAGTATTACTGCTAACGTTGCAAGAACCTACAGGGTCACACCCTATGGTTGAAATGAACGGAATAAAACATAGTTGGTATTGTGTTTGGTTGTCACATGAATTAAATTAATTAAAGAATTAATTTAATTAGTGTAATGGCCTAAAATCAAGGTTATCGGAACAATGGTTTCGCAACCATAAATCCGATTTAAAGAGAAATTTATTTCAATATATTTGCATGAATATTTATATGATAGGAAATATTTTTATAAATATTTATAAAATGTTAGTAATGTGGTATTAAACTTTCGTTAGAAAATTTTAACGTCTGGGTAGGTAATTAAATGAAAAAGACTAAATTGAAAAAGGTATAAAAATTTAATTATAGATTAAAAGAAAGTATAAAGACCAAAATGGCAATTAAGCCATTTGTCTAGTTGAGGCGGTTTATTGTGAAGAAAATCTGAGATTTTTTTTTATGTTTATATATATTATTATATTATTATATAATAAAGATATTTTAATATATTATATTATATTGTTATATATATATTATAAAGAGAAAGTAAAAGAAAGAACAGAAAAGAAACAGAGAGTAAAGACGAAACAGAGAAGAAATAGGGGAAAAAGAAAGAAAAAGGGAGAATAGAGTTTTTAAAGCTTGGAGTTTAATTTGGTAAGTTAATTTAGTCCTTTTCTTTTAATTTTGATGCTTTATAAGTTTTAGAACAAAGTTTTGATGAATTTAAGTTGAAGTTTTTGAAGTTTTAGAGTTTTTGAATATAGCATATGATGAATAAAATGATGAATTAGTGGTTTAATTGAAAGAATTTGAAGTTAGAATTGGATAAAGGACTTAATTGTAAAACAAGCTATAAGAAAACAGTTTTGGGACAGTAGCAGTAGAGTAAGTTTGAAAATTCACCAAAAATCATAGAAGTGGAATTAGAAGTTGAGTGAGATATGAAATTAAATCTTATTGAGTCTATTTTCATATGAAAGAAACAAGAAAAGAAAATAAATTCTGTATTTTTAGATATTTAGATATTTGTAAGACTGGTTCAGAATGAATTTGGGTTCCTCTGTTTTGAATTTAGAAAATCATAAAAAATTGAAGAAAAATAATTAGGGGCTTAAATTTATATATTTGGAATCCTGAATGAATCTATTTTCAATAAAAATAAATGAGAACATCATCCGAATTCTGTATGAGGAGATAATTAATTTTTAGTGAAGAAGGGTCAGAACTGCTAGATAGCAGAACAAGAGTGATTTTAATGAATAAACTGTATGAATTGGCTAAGCCAAAAATTCTGGAAATTTTATGGTATAAAGAAATTGAGTCTAGTTTCAGGGAAAATTAACGGTTCTTCATTTGGAGTTCTGTAGCTCGAGAAATAAATAATTTAGTGACTGTGACTCAAGTAGACAGCTTTGAATAAACTAAAAATAATAATAGAATTATAGAAAATGCTACATGTGAACATGAAATGTATTGAATTGATGATTGAATTTATTTATTTAGATTCCAAAAACTAAAATACGAAGCTAGATCGAGGAAAGGAAAAAGTCCCGGATTAGTAGATTTTGTATACGAACTAGTATCGAGGTAAGTTCATGTAACTTGAATTATATTCTTAAATGCTTGAAATGTATATTATTGATGTGAATATAGTTTGAATGTTCATTGTATGAAAATTTATGCAATATTGATATTTTTGATAAAAAGGGAAAGAAATCCCGGTTGAATGAAAGGAAAATTCGATGGATCTCTGAAAAGGAATTGACGGTAAAAAGGATCTAGCCCGGACGGGTGATCCTATCCTGATATAGCCCTCCCGAAGAATATGTGGAAAATGGATTTAGCCCGGACGGGTAATCCGAATTAGGGTCTGAATTTAGCCTGGACTGGTAATTCAAATCCAAGCTCAATAGAGTAATTGTCGTTGCAGGGGATTTAACCTGGACTGGTAATCCCGATAATACTCTATGAGTTTATATTACAGGGGACTTAGCCTGGACTGGTAATCCTGCTGTAAAGATGAGGTTCGCGGGAGTGTGCTCTCTGAAATGAAAATGTGCGCACATAAATATGAATTGACGGACCCGGATTTGTACACTAAAGTGTACCTCTAAAAAAATCCACCGAAATTTCGAGTAATTCAATGGGATAAATATGGAAAAATAACAAGGAAATGGAAATCATGATATTGATGAGCTCATCAATCATAGTATATATATATATTATTGATACCTGGAAATTAATGAACTAACTTGAATGTTGAGCTTGTGTATGTTAGGGTAATAATGTATTGAATGGATATATGAATGTTTATTACATTGTATTGAAAATATTAGGTAAGTATAATTCTTGTTACATGGGCTTACTAAGCTCAAAGTGCTTACCCTATTTCCTTTTTCCCTGTTTTGTAGTGTTAAGAGCTCGGAGGTCGCAGTCGGAGACATATCACACTATCAACCCCAAGATTTCGGTATTTTAAGAAACTTTATTTTGGAAATCAATGGCATGTATAAGCTAATAAAATAGATGTTAATATGAAATGAATGTAAGGTCAGCCATTGGTATGGCTTATGTGTTAAAGTTATCTTATAAATATGCATGAATTATTTTGAAAATATGTTGAATTGGAATGGTCTCAGTTTAAAAAAAAAAAATTCGTAAACTCTGGTACTGCCTCGTACCTTATTCTGACAACGAATATGGGTAGGGGGTGTTACATTTGTTGGTATCAGAGCTACGGTTTAGCCGGTTCTAGGACCGATATAGCAAATACGGATTAGCTATACATGTCATTTAAATTATTTTTGATAGTGTGATATCTCCTGACCATTTAAATTGTGTTTTCCTTATAGTAATGTCATCTGACCGAGCTCAATCTGAGGAAGCTGGGAGTCATGCTCCGGCTTCAGTACAAAGAGAAGAAACTAGCAGTAGAAGGCCCGGTATAGAGGGTCAAGGGGAGGAGGCAAAATTAGCCTTCTTTCAAATGATGAATGAATGGTTTACCCAGTACATAAGAACTAACCCTACAGTGTAGCAAACTCAAGCTCCCCCTCCTGTTCCTCCACAGGTTCCCGAGATTCCACAGGGTACAGGTACTGAATCTGTCAGAAAAGGAAAAGCTCCGGTCGATAAAATCTGAAAATATGGGGCCGAAGAATTTCGAGCAGCAGTTGATGATGATCCCAAACGAGCTGAATTTTGGTTAGAAAATACTACTCGGGTTTTGGAGGAATTATCTTGCACGCCAGAAGAATGTTTGAAATGTGTTGTTTCACTGCTAAAAGACACAGCTTATCTTTGGTGGAATACTAAAGCTTCAGTTGTTCCGAAAGAAGAAATTACATGGGAATTCTTTCAGACCGAGTTCAAAAAGAAATATATCAGTTAGAGATTCCTTGATCAGAAAAGAAAAGAATTTCTTAAGCTGAAACAGGGCAATAGATCAGTATCTGAGTATGAAAGAGAATTTGTTCGATTGAGTAAATATGCTCAGGAATGGGTACAGTCGGAAGATGAAATGTGCAAACGATTCAAAGAAGGGTTGAATGAAGAAATTAAGCTACTTATTGGAATTCTTGAAATTCGAGAGTTTGCTACACTAGCAGAGCGAGCCTATAAAGCAGAAGAATGGAGCAAAGAAAAGAAACAGGCTGAGAGGGAAGCTCGAATTTTTAGTAAAAGGTCAATGGAAAAATCTCAGTTTTCTACTTCAAAGAAATTAAAGAAGTACCAGGATCGTTCTACCTCAACCACTGGGTATTCGGATAGAGTGCGAGGTTCACAGCGAACTAATTCAAGACCTTCCACTCCCTCAGTGACCAGTGTTGGCAGTGTTGGTACCCCTAAGCCGAGATGCCAATATTGTAATAAAGCTCATTTTGGTGAATGTCGATTTAAGAGTGGGGCTTGTTACCGATGTGGTTCTTTTGACCATTTCCTTAGAGATTGTCCAGAAAGAAGTGAAAAAGAAGTTGAATATATATCGAAGCCAAGTAATCCATCTTTGAGGGGTAGACCATCTCGACCATCCGGTAATGTCAGTGGTAGCCGAGGAGCTACAAAAGATACTGCAAGTAGGCCTGAGACACGAGCGCCTCCTAGGACATATGTCATTCGTACCAGAGAAGATGCCTCAGCACCAGATGTTATTACTGGTACATTTTCTTTACTTGATACTAATATTACTGCATTAATTGATCCCGGTTCTACGCATTCATATATATGTGTAAAACTTGCATGCGTTAAAGATTTATCTTGTAACACCCCAAACCCGGCCCATGCGTTTCGACCTGATTTGGCATGTCACGGCTTGTACTTTGAAAACTTTTACTTTGATGGTTTTTGAAATATGTGAGTTAATTAGACAATATTTAAGTGAGTAAGCGGCATTTTAAAAAAAATAAAATAAAACCTTGTATTAAATATTATTATTGTATAAATAAATCTTATCATAGAATTAATCAATTGCTTAACATTGAAAACGACTTAGTTGAATGAAAACTAGGGCCTTATTACATATATATTCTCGAAATATCAATGAAATAAATTAAACTTAATGAAATCTCAAAAGAAAATAACTTGTAGGAAAAAGAACTTGATGGCCCCTCGAGTCCGTCTCGGCTTCCATGTCCATGATCTACTGTTCATCTGGAAGAGTAGAGAAAAGGAAAGCGTGAGTCACAAAGACTCAGTGTATAAACCTCAAAACACACATCGACCTGAGCCCACAAACACATTATAGGCCCTGGCCCATATAGGAAGGCATAAATCATAATCACATAATAAGCAATAAAGAATGAATAACCCAACCCATCCTAGGTTTCCATCCTCTACACACCAACCCGTACCAACCATCACACCTTGGGGATTTTTACAATCAACCCTCCATCCGCTACACACCAAAACGACAGCCGTACTGCCTATTCCTTTTAAGTAGGAATCGTTAAACGTGGCATAGCCACCGATCACTACGTGACCTTACATTTAAATTATGTGGGATTTCTACCACCGATCACCAAGTGACCTATCATGCACTTCCCCTTCAATTATCATCATTCCCACCCCATTCATACATACATAAAGAAACATTAAGCAGACATATATATTCTTCAATACAGATAGGGAGTTCTATGTTTACGTACCTCGCATCCTTGCCTAACCCTTTTTAGGGTTCCATTCGACTGTCTATACAGCCTTATTCCGGCTTTTTAGCCCATAACATACAAAAATAAATATACATACAGGTTTATCAGTAGCGTGTTAGAGATCTACACACCTGATTAATGTTGATATCCTTGCTAAACCGATCTACAACTTTGCTCAAAAAGCCAGAAGGATGTGAAACTAGGGCCTCTCCTTAAAATCCCGAAGTTGAAGACTAACGATTTTCGGCTTTTAGATCTAGTCGACCAAGCTTCCTTAACTTAGGAGATTCGGCTAGCACTAGAGAGAGGATTCGACAATGCCAATGGAAGATTTAAATGCCGAAAGTATAGAATAATTTCTCAAATAGGATGAATAAAAGAAAAAGTGATGGATGCTTCGGTTTTTTAGAGAAATCGGCACAAGGGAAAAGAAAGTGGGGAAAAGTTTCGGCTTTTGAAGAAATTGAAGAAATAAATTTGGAGAGAGAGAGGCTAGGGAATTTTGGCACCAAGGGAGAGGATTTTAGGGTTTTTCAATGTCAGAAACAAGGAGCTAGCCCCCCATATTTATAGATTTTTGACACCTACTGCTAAATACTGAAAACGCCCTTAAAATTTAAGCTAGAAGGGAGGAGAATTTCGGCACCCTCTATGCCATGCAGTAGCCGAATTTTACACTCCTCTAGGTGGTGGATTTTTGGCCAACACTTCCTTTTAAGATAAGCTCCTAACTTTTCTCCTTTTTATCTATGATATTATCACTTAAAAATCCATATATATCTTCCTATTTTTAAGCCTTGTAGTCGTCCACCTCATTAATTCTAAATGCCGAAATTTAACCCATTTAAATTAAAAGGTTTGGGCTTCATTAAACTTAAATTTTGGGCCCTTAAATCCCTTGTTGTGGCATCACCTTTGCTCCCATTTAATTGCCGAAAATGGCCCAAAAACATGGGCTCCTTGCGACCCAAAACTTGTTCCTTTTTAATTGTTAATGATGCTACCTTAAAATAATTTAATCTGGGCCTTTGCCTAATTCTAAGCCCAAATTTAGACCCCTTTCACCTAAGTTAACATATTAAACAAATTCCTACACTAAATGCATAGGCCCATAAATTTAGGATGTTACAGTTCTACCCCCTTAAAGAAATTTCGTCCTCGAAATTTCCAACTAACTATTAATCGTACTACCTAAGTCCCACTACCATGCTTTCACTGTGCACTCCAATTCTAAACCCAAAATAAACGCTTAGTATTCTATGGTAGAGTACGCACCGGTATTCACATCTAGAGCGTCCTCGTCCCCTTGTACTCATGCTATCGGTTCGCGTTTATCTGATTAAAAATTTTATGAATTATTGGTTTTCTTCCACTGATTAACTACGAACAGTCTTATGAATAGTAGTTGTAGAGTAGTTCTTTCGAATTCGCATTCACAATTCAGTCTCAAGTTCATATCCTCTAAGAAACACATACATTCAATCATGAACTTACGTTCATTAGAGAGAAGTGTTGTTGTTGTTGTTGTTGTTGTTGTTGTTCTCACTACCCAGGGGTATTTTTGTAATTTTATCCTACAGGGGTATTTTCGTAATTTTTCAAAATAAGGTTCCTTGCTGATTTTGTCAAATAAGGGTATTTTGGTAATTTTGCATTTTCGGGGGTATTTTGGTAATTTTGAAAACCAGGGGTATTTCGGTAATTTTGAAATCCAGGGTATTTTGGTAATTTTGGAATTCGGGGGCATTTCGGTAATTTTGAAATCCGGGGGTATTTCGATAATTTGGAAATTCAGGGTATTTTGGTAATTTTTGGAATTCGAGGGCATTTCGAAAATTTTGAAATCTGGGGGTATTTCGGTAATTTTGAAATCCGGGGGTATTTCAGTAATTTTGCCAAACAAGGGTAATTTGGTAACTCTACAAACCAGGGTTATTTTGGTCATTTTGCAAAACAAGGGTAATTTGGTAATTTCCTTCATAGCTGTGAACATTTTCAAATCAAGTGTTTTTTTTTTTGAAGTGTACAAAACTTAGGGGTTTTTGTTTGCAAAATAGGGTGGTTGGTCCCTTTCGGGTTTTAATTATGGGTTCAGCCCATGAACAAGTTCTTATAGCTAGAGTGAATAGTCACTACGCACCAGGTATGATTCCAGCGAAGAGGAGGTGAGTCACTAGGACTGCTTAAATACCAAGCTCTCACTGAATCCACTCCTAGGCATGCATATGCCTATTGCCACACCCTGTTATGGCTAAAGTGAACAATCACTATGCACCAGGTAAGATTCTAACGAAGAGGAGGTGAGTCACTTGGACTGCTTAAATACCAAGCTCTTCCGGATCTACTCCTAGACATGCATATGCCTGTTACCACACCTTAGTCTTGCGACTTGTTTACAGGTTTTGTTTAGTAAAAATTAAGTCTTATGTAATTGAAGAGTTGTTTGTCTAAGCCTAGAGTCCATCAAGTTCTAATCTAGATAGTCTACGTCCCATAAGCCCACTAAGCCCACATTTATATCACAATCAGGAGTTCAGAATACTTAACTGGGTGGATTGGGTGCCGGTAGACTCGGAGGCCATGTCTTCAAACCAAAATCTTAAATAAAATTTTTTTCTAAAACATTTCTAGACCCATTTCGCAGCCTGAGTTTTGAACTGGGCTCTGATACCAAAATGTAACACCCCAAACCCGGCCCATGCGTTTCGACCGGATCTGGCATGTCACAGCTTGTACTTTGAAAACTTTTGCTTTGATGGTTTTTGAAATATGTGAGTTAATTAAACAATATTTAAGTGAGTAAGCGGCATTTTAAAAAAATAAAATAAAACCTTGTATTAAATATTATTATTGTATAAATAAATCTTATCATAGAATTAATCAATTGCTTAACATTGAAAACGACTTAGTTGAATGAAAACTAGGGCCTTATTACATATATATTCTCGAAATATCAATGAAATAAATTAAACTTAATGAAATCTCAAAAGAAAATAACTTGTAGGAAAAAGAACTTGATGGCCCCTCGAGTCCGTCTCGGCTTCCATGTCCATGATCTACTGTTCATCTGGAAGAGTAGAGAAAAGGAAAGCGTGAGTCACAAAGACTCAGTGTATAAACCTCAAAACACACATCGACCTGAGCCCACAAACACATTATGGGCCCTGGCCCATATAGGAAGGCATAAATCATAATCACATAATAAGCAATAAAGAATGAATAGCCCAACCCATCCTAGGTTTCCATCCTCTACACACCAACCCGTACCAACCATCACACCTTGGGGATTTTTACAATCAACCCTCCATCCGCTACACACCAAAACGACAGCCGTACTGCCTATTCCTTTTAAGTAGGAATCGTTAAACGTGGCATAGCCACCGATCACTACGTGACCTTACATTTAAATTATGTGGGATTTCTACCACCGATCACCAAGTGACCTATCATGCACTTCCCCTTCAATTATCATCATTCCCACCCCATTCATACATACATAAAGAAACATTAAGCAGACATATATATTCTTCAATACAGATAGGGAGTTCTATGTTTACGTACCTCGCATCCTTGCCTAACCCTTTTTAGGGTTCCATTCGACTGTCTATACAGCCTTATTCTGGCTTTTTAGCCCATAACATACAAAAATAAATATACATACAGGTTTATCAGTAGCATGTTAGAGATCTACACACCTGATTAATGTTGATATCCTTGCTAAACTGATCTACAACTTTGCTCAAAAAGCCGGAAGGATGTGAAACTAGGGCCTCTCCTTAAAATCCCAAAGTTGAAGACTAACGATTTTCGGCTTTTAGATCTAGTCGACCAAGCTTCCTTAGCTTAGGAGATTCGGCTAGCACTAGAGAGAGGATTCGACAATGCCAATGGAAAATTTAAATACCGGAAGTATAGAATAATTTCTCAAATAGGATGAATAAAAGAAAAAGCGATGGATGCTTCGGCTTTTTAGAGAAATCGGCACAAGGGAAAAGAAAGTGGGGAAAAGTTTCGGCTTTTGAAGAAATTGAAGAAATAAATTTGGAGAGGGAGAGGCTAGGGAATTTTGGCACCAAGGGAGAGGATTTTAGGGTTTTTCAATGTCAGAAACAAGGAGCTAGCCCCCCCTATTTATATATTTTTGACACCTACTGCTAAATACTGAAAACGCCCTTAAAATTTAAGCTAGAAGGGAGGAGAATTTCGGCACCCTCTATGCCATGCAGTAGCTGAATTTTACACTCCTCTAGGTGGTGGATTTTTGGCCAACACTTCCTTTTAAGATAAGCTCCTAACTTTTCTCCTTTTTATCTATGATATTATCACTTAAAAATCCATATATATCTTCCTATTTTTAAGCCTTGTAGTCGTCCACCTCATTAATTCTAAATGCCAAAATTTAACTCATTTAAATTAAAAGGTTTGGGCTTCATTAAACTTAAATTTTGGGCCCTTAAATCCCTTGTTGTGGCGTCACCTTTGCTCCCATTTAATTGCCGAAAATGGCCCAAAAACATGGGCTCCTTGCGACCCAAAACTTGTTCCTTTTTAATTGTTAATGATGCTACCTTAAAATAATTTAATCTAGGCCTTTGCCTAATTCTAAGCCCAAATTTGGAGCCTTTTCACCTAAGTTAACATATTAAACATATTCCTACACTAAATGCATAGGCCCATAAATTTCGGATGTTACATATCTGTTGAACCTACTGAATATGTGGTTAAAGTCTCGAACCCCTTTGGCCAATCTATTTTGGTGGACAAAATTTGTAAAAATTGTCCACTGATGGTAAGAGGCTATTGTTTCCTGGCTGATTTGATGTTACTGCCATTTGATGAGTTTGATGTGATATTGGGCATGGATTGGTTAACTCAGCATGATGCAGTAGTAAAATGTAAACAGAAATATATTGTGTTGAAGTGTCAGAATGGTGAATTACTTCGGGTTAAATCCAATCAGACAGAGGGATTATCTGATGTGATTTCAGTTATTACTGCTCAGAGGTATGTCAAAAAGGGGTATGATGCTTTTCTTGCTTATGTATTAGATACCAAGGTATCTGAGTCAAAGATTCAAGCAGTGCCAGTGGTATGCGAATTTTCTGATGTGTTTCCAGAAGAGTTACTAGGGTTGCCACCAGAAAGAGAAGTGGAATTTTCTATAGATTTGATTCCGGGAACTACTCCGATTTCCATAGCTCCGTACCGAATGGCTCCTATAGAATTAAAGGAATTAAAGACACAGTTACAGGAACTTGTTGATAGAGGTTTTGTCTGACCGAGTCATTCACCTTGGGGTGCTCGGGTTCTATTTGTGAAAAAGAAAGATGGATCTTTGAGATTGTGTATTGACTATCGACAGCTCAATAAGGTAACTATAAAGAATAAGAATCCGTTGCCCCGGATTGATGATTTATTTGATCAGCTGAAAAGTGCTACTGTATTTTCAAAGATTGATCTCCGATCGGGCTACTATCAGTTACGAGTAAAGGAGTCAGATGTGCCAAAGACAGCTTTCAGAACCAGGTACGGGCATTATGAGTTTCTGGTTATGCCGTTTGGGTTGACTAATGCACCTGCAGTATTTATGGATTTGATGAATCGGATATTTAGACCGTACTTAGATAGGTTTGTGGTAGTTTTCATTGATGATATTTTGGTTTATTCTCGAGATGAAGAAGAACATGCAGAACATTTGAGAATTGTGTTGCAAATTTTACGAGAAAAGCAGTTATATGCTAAATTCAGTAAATGTGAACTTTGGCTTCGAGAAGTGGGTTTTCTTGGACATATTGTATCCGCTGAAGGCATCAGGGTAGATCCAAGTAAAATCTCAGCTATTGTCAATTGGAGTCCACCGAAGACTGTATCTGAAGTTAGAAGTTTCTTGGGTTTAGCTGGTTATTATCAGAGATTTGTATAGGGATTCTCTATGATAGCTTCTCCGATGACTCGATTATTGCAGAAAGATGTAAAGTTCGAGTGGACTGATGAATGTCAGCAGAGTTTCAACCGATTGAAAGATCTACTAACGAAAGCACCAGTATTAGTGTAGCCTGAACCGGGTAAGGAATTTGTTATTTACAGTGATGCCTCATTAAATGGTTTAGGTTGTGTCTTGATGCAAGAAGGTAAAGTAATAGCCTATGCTTTAAGACAACTTAAACCACATGAAAGAAATTATCCGGTACATGATCTTGAGTCAGCTGCTATTGTTTTTGCATTGAAGATATGGCGGCATTACTTGTACGGTGAGAAATGTCATATTTATACTAATCATAAAAGCTTGAAGTATTTGATGACACAGAAAGATCTGAATTTAAGACAGCGCAGGTGGCTTGAATTGATAAAGGACTATGATTTGATTATTGATTACCATCCGGGTAAGGCTAATATTGTGGCTGATGCTTTGAGTCGAAAATCTCTGTTTGCTTTGCGATTTATGAATGCTTAATTGTCTTTGGTTGATTATGGTTCAATCTTAGCTGAATTGAGAGCTAAATCAACATTTCTACAGCAAATATGTGAAGCTCAGAAGAATGATGTGAAGTTACAGGTTAAATGGGCACAATGTGAGTCAGGTACTGATTCTGAATTTCAAGTTGGGATTGACGGTTGTTTATTATTCAGAGGTAGGGTATGTGTACCCAAGAATTCAGAGCTCATACAGAAAATTTTACACGAGGCTCACGGTGGTACTATGTCTGTACATCCGGGAAGTAATAAAATGTATAATGATTTGAAAAAGATGTACTGGTGGCCAGGAATGAAACGTGATATCTCTAAGTTTGTATCAAGATGTTTAATATGTCAGCAAGTTAAAGCTGAACATCAGGTACCTTCAGGGTTACTTCAGCCAATTACTATACCGGAATGGAAATGGGAAAGAATCACTATGGATTTTGTATCGGGGTTACCGTTGTCTTCGAGGAAAAAGGATGCTATTTGGGTGATTGTTGACCGATTGACAAAATCAGCACACTTTATTCCGGTACGTATGGATTATTCTTTAGATAAACTGGCTGAATTGTACATATCTGAGATTGTCAGGCTACATGGAGTGCCTGTCTCCATTATATCAGATAGAGATCCCCGATTTACGTCTCGTTTCTGGGATAAATTGCAAGAAGCTTTAGGTACTCAGTTGTATTTCAGTACTGCATTTCATCCTCAGACAGATAGCCAATCTGAGCGTGTAATTCAAGTATTGGAAGATATGCTCTGATGTTGTATACTAGAGTTTGAAGGTAATTGGGAGAGGTATCTACCTTTGATTGAATTTGCTTACAATAACAGTTATCAGTCCAGTATTAAAATGGCTCCATATGAAGCTTTGTATGTTAGAAAGTGTAGAACACCATTATATTGGACAGAGCTCAGTGAAAAGAAGATACATGGGGTTGATTTGATCCAGGAAACAGAAGAAAAAGTAAAGGTTATTCGGGATAGTTTAAAAGCAGCTTCCGATCGCCAAAAATCATATGTCGATCTTAAACGAAAAGAAATTGAATTTCAGGTCGGTGACAAGGTATTTCTGAAAGTGTCTGCTTGGAAGAAAGTTCTCCGGTTCTGTCACAGACCAAATTTGACCCTAATCGGAACGGTGGTTTCAGGACCACGAATCCGAGTCCGAGAAATATTTTAATAGTATATTTTGAGTCTATTATATGCGAGCTAATATGTGTGAAAGTTTCGTAGAAAAATTTTATCGTTTAAGTGCTTAATTCGATTAAGGATTAAATCGCGTAAAGTGTGAAAGTGGCTTACTAAAGTGAAATGTGCTAATTTGAGCATGGCTTTATAATATGAAGTATGGAAAGGGTAAATAACCCATTTTATGAGTTAGTGGCCGGCCATGGACAAGTTTGTCCTTAAGTTTTATTATTTGGTTATTTTAATTTTAAGGTTAGTTTATTAATTTAGTAATAACTTAATATATGTTAAAGTAAAACAAAAGAAAATGTTTTTATCATCCATTTGTTCTTGGCCGAACCTTGGCATGAGTAGAAGGGTTTCATTTCTTTAAAATTTCGGCACTTTGAAGCTAAAATTCAAGGTGAGTTTTTAGTTAGTTTTCGATAAATTTTACGTTTTTGAGATCGTTGCTTTGAACTGTAGTTGACCCATGTTAGAATTTTTGAAAATGAGCATGTATGAGGTTCGGCCATTGCTAGGTTCTTGTGATTTTTGGTGTTTTATGATTTTAGGTAAATGATATGTTAAAGATTAGTATATTTTGCATTGGAAATTTTAGTAAAATTGAGTATTTTGGGTTAATTAGTAAAAATAAAATATTAGTAGGGACTTATTTGCAAAATAAGTGAAAAATATGGACTTGTATAGTCCTTATGGATATTCGGCCCTTGAGTTGATTAGTGAAATTTTGTGTATTTTGAGTTTTATGCAAATAAGACTAGATTGCAAAATTGTGAAATAGTGGGGGTAAAATGGTAATTTGCCCATTTATGTGTTTTGAGACTAAATTGAAATGAAATGTACTTGAATGAGCTGAATTTTCATGTGTTTAGATCAAGAACAAAGAAAAACGGATTTGGACGGGGAAAGACGAAGGTTATCGAATAGCCGGTCTACACGGCCCGTCGACGGTCGAGGTAAGTCCCTAAGCTGGATTATATTAAAGAATGCATTATGAATGTATTTAATGACAATTTTTGATAAATTTGAGTATGTTTTCATGTGATAGCCGAATGTAAAAATATTACATTGAATTGGATATGTTTTGTTATACAATGTTATAATAGTTTTATTTGTGAAAAGTGAATAAGCTTAGTTGAATTGGAAATGTGATAGAATTATGAAATTTAAGTGATAAGTGGTTATGATACTATTGAAATTTTCATTGAAGTGTTGAAAATGTTGATATCTCGGGCTTTAAGCCTAGCAGGCCTAGTGCCGGTGACTTATTTCGGGCTCTAAGCCTAGCAGGCCTCGTGCCGGTGACATATTCGGGCTTATCGCCTAGCAGGCCTCGTGCCGGTGACATATTCGGGCTCATTGCCTAGCAGGCTTAATGCCGGTGTTTTAAGTTACAGATTTTGAGTTACATAGGCCTGGGGCCAGTATGTGAAGTTCAATTAAAAAGCTTAGAAGGTTTTATACCGGTGAATTTCTCGTTTGTACTTTATTTACGTAGTCAAGACCTTTAAGCAATAAAGGTAAGTTTATGTCTTGGAAATGAACTTGTTATTTCGGCCACAAGGTATGCATTTTATATGTTAATACTAAGTATACATGTGCTATGGTTGTGATCGAATAGAAAAAAAAATGAAAGAATGAGTTATATTATATACTTGGTTGTGATGTTATAAATGCGAAATATATATATATTATGTCAAGTGGTTAATAGACATGCGAAATTTGAGTGTGATTAAAATGTTCATGTAAGTAAAGTTATATTACTATGTGAAGTGATGATGCCCTGTTATAAGTACTTGCAAATAAAGTATGAATGTTAATATCATGGATTAGTTTATATTAGGTTTGGTTGGTTAAGAATTATAATAATACTTGAGACTTGCTAAGCTAATGAGCTTACTCCGTTTTTGTTTAATTGTTCTATTGGTTAGATTCTGGTCAAGCTACAGGTTCAGAGGATCAACGTTGAAGTCCACCACACTATCAACTCTTTTGGTACTCCTTTAGTTTGCTTTATTTTAGATAAAGGCATGTATAGGAGGGAATATGTCCTTGTTTGAGTAGAAACCTTATTATTATATGTATTATAGCCATACGAATATGGCTTATGTTCTATATTTATTAATGTGGAGACATATGGTTTAATGATCTAGTGATGCATATGAGTATATTATTATGATGCATGGATATTAGGAATTGTATTTGGGTATATTCGGTTATAATCTAGGTGCTTATCGTATATATATATATATATATATATATACATACACATAGGTTGGTCATGGCATATATGTGTGGTGTGTTTAGTCGTGTAATATCGATCAAATTAAGTATGCATGTTTTGCTTGAATGTGAAATATAGAAAAAAAAAAAAAAGATCAATCTCATGAGTTATGTATTCGGCAATACATGGTATTAAGTAGAAAATGTACTTGGATGTTATATTTGGTTTTGGATTGCATTTGTACATGACTAATAAATACTATATGCTTGGTTTGAATATGTCTTTTCAAATAACTTAAGTATACATTTTGCTTTCATGGATTATATTAAGACGATCTTAAATTGTTAGATCAAAGTATCACTTAATCATGTATATGAATGATTAAATGTCAAGATTTCGTCTGATTTATTAAAGAAAATGTGATTATGTGTAAGATAGGTGTTACATGAATTGAGTACACTATTAGTTGTTTTGTGCTTTCAAATGGTTTAAATTAAAATGGTCACATGCGCATGGTCTTGTAAATAGAAAAGAGGTATGTTTAGTCTTTAATAATTGTGCCAAGTTTATTTGTTCATAATGACCATTTCCAATACCGCATATGATATTGGATATTAAACTTTGTGAAATGTTTTGTTTGGTCTATTAAGTTCATGTATATATTTACGAGAATAAGTGATTAATAGTTATTAAATATTCAAATGTCATTATAATGATAAACTCATGATTTATGTGTGTATTTTAAGGCATTTTGTGTGACTTTAAGACATGTATATTGACTTGAAAATATGGTATAGGTTGGAATGAATTCGATTGAACTTTGAGATATGATTGGTATATTTGGTGTGATTAATAATTTAAGACTAATATTTAATTAGCAAAATGTTATTTATATATGTAATTGTGAATAGGTTCTATGTGATCATGTGAATGTACAAAAGCTGTATTTTCTTTGAAAATGCCTCGTAACCCTAATCCGGCGACGGATATGGGTTAAGGGTGTTACATTTAATTGGTATCAGAGCTTAAGATTTAGTCGATTCTAGGACTACCGTAGCGCGTGTGATTCTAGCTATACATGCCTTTATTATATATCAATAGTGTGGTGACTTCTGACATTCTGAACTGTGTTTTATATAGTAAATGGACACTGATCCTGAAAGAGCCGTAGCGGATGATGTAGAGAGTGTAGTGCTTGACCGTGCACACAGATCAGTGCCGGTAGACTCTCGACCAGTTTCGGGTAGCCACGAGGGGGAGGCTAAACAAGCCTTCTATCAGATGATGAACGAGTGGTTTACCCAGTTTATTCAGACTAACCCGGCTGTACACCAACCTCCACCCCCGAATAATCTAACTCCAATACTTCAGCACCCCCGATGATAGATCCGATGAGATTTAGTAGGCCTCCAGTTGATAAAATCAGGAAATTTGGGGCCGAAGAATTCAGGGCCAATGATGATGATGACACAGAGCGAGCCGAAATGTGGCTTGATAACACTATTCGGGTACTTGATGAGCTATCTTGTACTCCAGACGAATGCCTAAAGTGTGCTATATCTTTACTTCGGGACACTGCATATCACTGGTGGAAGACACTAGTATCAGTGGTCTCGAAAGAAAAAGTGACGTGGGATTTCTTCCAGAATGAATTCCGCAAGAAATATATCAGCCAGAGGTTCATCGACCAGAAACGTAAAGAATTTCTTGAACTAAAACAGGGGCAAATGACCGTGACTGAATATGACCGAAAATTTGTCAGATTGAGCCGATATGCTCTGGAGTGTGTATCAACTGAAGCCATTATGTGCAAAAGATTCGAAGACGGTTTGAATGAAGATTTAAAGTTGCTTGTTGGCATTCTTGAAATCAAAGAGTTTGTGACACTAGTCGAGCGAGCTTGCAAAGCTGAAGAGCTCGGGAAGGAGAAAAGAAAGGCTGAGACAGAAGCTAGAGACACTCGTAAGAGATCGTCGGGTAAGAATTTCCATTCCGCATCTAAGAAGTTCAGAGATGACTTCAGCCGACATAAAGCTACTTCAGATCTACCTAGACGTGATCGACCTCCAGTGGGCTCCCGAGCTACCTCGATGGCCAGTGTCGGTAACGCTCCACAGAATCGAGTTGAATGCAAGCACTGTGGGAAATGGCATTCCGGGAGTTGTAGATTCCATGATCGGTCTTGCTTTAAATGTGGATCGTCAGATCATTTTATTAGAGAATGTCCGATGTTAGCTGAACAGAATACAGTTCAGAACATTAAATCGAGCAACACGTCAGCGTGAGGCAGACCACCCAGACATTCAGGCAATGTAGGTGGTAGTCAGAGAGGAACGAAGAACACTGCAATTCGATCCGAGGCTAGAGCACCAGCTAGAGCTTATGCTGTACGAGCTAGAGAGGATGCTTCGTCCCCAGACGTTATTACTGGTACTTTCACACTTTATGATACTACTGTGATTGCATTGATTGACCCTGGTTCGACTCATTCATATGTGTGTGAAACTTTAGTATCCAGTAAGACTCTACCTGTTGAGTCTACTGAGTTTGTGATCCGTGTGTCCAACCCTTTGGGTCGTTGTGTACTTGTTGATAAAGTGTGTAAAAGTTGCCCGTTGATGATTCGAGATTCTTGTTTCCCAGCTGAGCTAATGTTATTGCCCTTCGATGAGTTTGATATAATTCTAGGAATGGATTGGCTAACTTTGTATGATGCAGTGGTGAATTGTAAAAGAAAGATCATTGATTTGAGATGCCAAAACGGTGAGATCATTCGGGCTGAATCCAATAATTTGGATGGGTTGCCTACAGTAATATCCTTGATGTTAGCCCGAAAGTATGTGAGAAAAGGGTGTGAAGCTTATTTGGCCTATGTATTAGATAATAAAGTGTCTGCAAAACAAATTGAATCTGTATCAGTTGTATGTGAATACCCAGATGTGTTTCCTGAAGAATTACCAGGTTTACCACCTGTACGAGAGATTGAGTTTGGTATTGAATTAGTACCAGGGACAACTCCGATCTCGATAACTCCGTATCGGATGGCACCTACTGAGTTAAAAGAGTTGAAAGCACAGTTGCAAGAGTTAACAGATAGGGGCTTTGCACGACCGAGCTTCTCTCCTTGGGGTGCACCAGTTCTTTTTGTGAAAAAGAAAGATGGAACGATGCGAATGTGTATTGATTATCGGCAACTGAATAAGGCAACTATAAAGAATAAGTACCCGCTACCTCGGATTGATGACTTGTTTGATCAGTTGAAAGGGGCTTCAGTGTTTTCAAAGATTGATTTAAGATCGGGTTACTATCAACTGCGAGTTAGAAATTTTGATGTGCCTAAAACCGCCTTTCGAACGAGGTACGGACATTTTGAGTTTTTGGTTATGCCTTTTGGGCTTACTAATGCACCTGCTGTTTTTATGGATTTGATGAATCGGGTTTTCAGACAGTTTTTGGATCGGTTTGTAGTAGTGTTTATTGATGATATACTGATCTACTCCAAAGATGAAATCGAGCATGCCGAGCATCTGAGATTAGTGCTACAAACTTTGCGAAATCAGCAATTGTATGCGAAGTTTAGTAAATGTGAGTTCTGGATGAAAGAGGTCAGTTTCTTGGGACATGTGGTTTCAGCATCAGATATTCGAGTTGATCCGAACAAAATCTCAGCTATATTGGATTGGAAGCCACCGAAAAATGTTTCCGAGATTCGAAGTTTTCTGGGACTTGCGGGCTACTACAGACGGTTTGTGAAAGGTTTTTCTATGATAGCTACACCTTTGACAAAGTTATTACAGAAAGATGTCAAGTTCGAGTGGTCGAAAAATTGTCAGAAAAGTTTTGATCAGTTGAAAGCTCTTTTGACGGAAGCTCCAGTGTTAGCTCAACCTGAATCGGGTAAAGAATTTGTTGTGTATTCTGATGCTTCCTTAAGTGGTTTGGGCTGCGTGTTGATGCAGGAAGGCAAAGTAGTAGCCTACACTTCGAGACAATTGAAGCCGCATGAAAGAAATTACCCGACGCATGATTTAGAGCTTGCAGCCATTCTGTTCGCACTGAAGATTTGGCATCATTACTTATTCGGCGAGAAATGTCACGTTTACTCGGATCACAAGAGTTTGAAGTACTTGATGACTTAGAAAGACCTGAACTTAAGACAGCGCAGATGGTTAGAATTGCTAAAAGATTACGAATTGGTAATTGACTATCATCCGGGAAAAGCTAACGTTGTTGCAGATGCACTAAGCAGAAAATAGTTGTATACTCTTCGTGCGTTGAACGCACATTTGGTTATGACGGGTGATGGTTCGATCATAGCTGAGATGAAGGCTAGACCGTTGTTTATTCAGCAAATTAGGGATACACAAAAAGTTGACAAAGATACGACTTCTAGACGAGCACAGTGTGAAAATGATACAGAGTCAGAATTTCGAATTGATAAAAATGACTGTTTGAACTATAAAGGCCGATTGTGTGTACTGAAAAATGCTGACTTGATTCAGATGGTGTTGGATGAAGCTCATAATAGTCAAATGTCGATACATCCGGGTAGCACAAAGATGTATAATGATTTGAAACAGTTCTATTGGTGGCCGGGCATGAAACGGGATATATCTGAATTTGTTTCGAAATGCTTAGTTTGTCAACAAGTAAAAGCTGAGCATCAAGTGCCATCCGGACTACTTCAGCCAATCATGATACCTGAATGGAAATGGGATAGAATTACAATGGATTTTGTATCCGGTCTCCCTATGACACCGAGTAGGAAAGATGCCGTCTGGGTTATAGTTGATAGACTGACTAAATCAGCTCATTTTGTGCCGGTTCGTACAGACTTTTCATTCGATAAACTTGCTGAATTGTACGTATAGCAGATTGTGAGATTGCATGGTGTACCGAGTTCCATTGTTTCAGACAGAGACCCGAGATTCACATCGCGGTTTCGGAAGAAGTTGCAAGATGCTTTAGGTACTAAACTTCATTTTAGTACAACCTTTCATCCGCAGACAGACAGTCAGTCCGAGCGAACTATTCAGATACTTGAGGACATGTTGAGATGTTGTGTTCTCGAGTTTGAAGGTACGTGGGAATGATACCTACCTTTGATTGAATTTGCTTACAATAATAGCTTTCAATCTAGTATCAAAATGGCGCCTTATGAAGCCTTGTACGGGCGAAAATGTCAAACACCATTATACTGGACTGAGCTCAGCGAGAATAAGATACACGGGGTTGATTTGATTAAAGAAACAGAACAGAAAGTAGCTATTATTAGAGACAATTTGAAAGCTGCTTCGGATCGTCAAAAGTCCTATGCTGATTTGAAACGTAAAGACATTGAATTTCAGTTTGGAGATCGAGTATTCTTAAAAGTTTCTCCGTGGAAGAAAGTACTCCAATTTGGTCGGAAAGGTAAGTTGAGTCCGAGATTTATCGGACCGTATGAAATCATCGAACGTATCAGGACTGTTGCTTATAGATTCAAGATGCCCTCGGAGTTAGAAAAGATACATGACATATTTCATGTTTCGATGCTTCGCAAATATAGATCAGATCCGTCACATGTGATCACACCGTTAGAGATTGAAATCCGATCCGATATGACATACGATGAAGAACCGATCCGTATCTTAGCACGAGAAGTGAAAGAGTTGAGAAACAAGATGATACCATTAGTGAAAGTATTATGGAATAGACACGGAGTTGAAGAGGCTACGTGGGAGCCTGAGGATTCATTGAGGCAACAATATCCAACCTTGTTTAACGGTAAGATTTTCGAGGACGAAAATCCTTAAGGGAGAGAGTTGTCACAGACCGAATTTGACCCTAATCGGAACGGTGGTTTCGGGACCACGAATCCGAGTCCAAGAAATATTTTAATAGTATATTTTGAGTCTATTATATGTGAGTTAATATGTGTGAAAGTTTCGTAGAAAAATTTTATTGTTTAAGTGCTTAATTCGATTAAGGATTAAATCGCGTAAAGTGTGAAAGTGGCTTACTAAAGTGAAATGTGCTAATTTGAGCATGGCTTTATAATATGAAGTATGGAAAGGGTAAATAAACCATTTTATGAGTTAGTGGCCGGCCATGGACAAGTTTGTCCTTAAGTTATATTATTTGGTTATTTTAATTTTAAGGTTAGTTTAGTAATTTAGTAATAACTTAATATATGTTAAAGTAAAACAAAAGAAAATGTTTTTATCATCCATTTGTTCTTGGCCGAACCTTGGCATGAGTAGAAGGGTTTCATTTCTTTAAAATTTCGGCACTTTGAAGCTAAAATTCAAGGTGAGTTTTTAGTTAGTTTTCGATAAATTTTACGTTTTTGAGATCTTTACTTTGAACTGTAGTTGACCCATGTTAGAATTTTTGAAAATGAGCATGTATGAGGTTCGGCCATTGCTAGGTTCTTGTGATTTTTGGTGTTTTATGATTTTAGGTAAATGATATGTTAAAGATTAGTATATTTTGCATTGGAAATTTTAGTAAAATTGAGTATTTTGGGTTAATTAGTAAAAATAAAAAATTAGTAGGGACTTATTTGCAAAATAAGTGAAAAATATGGACTTGTATAGTCCTTATGGATATTCGGCCCTTGAGTTGATTAGTGAAATTTTGTGTATTTTGAGTTTTATGCAAATAGGACTAGATTGCAAAATTGTGAAATAGTGGGGGTAAAATGGTAATTTGCCCATTTATGTGTTTTGAGACTAAATTGAAATGAAATGTACTTGAATGAGTTGAATTTTAATGTGTTTAGATCAAGAACAAAGAAATACGGATTTGGATCAGGGAAAGACGAAGGTTATCGAATAGCTGGTCTACACGGTCCGTCGACGGTCGAGGTAAGTCCCTAAGCTGGATTATATTAAAGAATGCATTATGAATGTATTTAATGACAATTTTTGATAAATTTGAGTATGTTTTCATGTGATTGCCGAATGTAAAAATATTACATTGAATTGGATATGTTTTGTTATACAATGTTATAATAGTTTTATTTGTGAAAAGTGAATAAGCTTAGTTGAATTGGAAATGTGATAGAATTATGAAATTTAAGTGATAAGTGGTTATGATACTATTGAAATGTTCATTGAAGTGTTGAAAATTTTGATATCTCGGGCTTTAAGCCTAGCAGGCCTAGTGCTGGTGACTTATTTCGGGCTCTAAGCCTAGCAGGCCTCGTGCCGGTGACATATTCGGGCTTATCGCCTAGCAGGCCTCGTGCCGGTGACATATTCGGGCTCATTGCCTAGCAGGCTTAATGCCGGTGTTTTAAGTTACAGATTTTGAGTTACATAGGCCTGGGGCCAGTATGTGAAGTTCAATTAAAAAGCTTAGAAGGTTTTATACCGGTGAATTTCTCGTTTGTACTTTATTTACGTAGTCAAGACCTTTAAGCAATAAAGGTAAGTTTATGTCTTGGAAATGAACTTGTTATTTCGGCCACAAGGTATGCATTTTATATATTAATACTAAGTATACATGTGCTATGGTTGTGATCGAATAGAAAAAAAATGAAAGAATGAGTTATATTATATACTTGGTTGTGATGTTATAAATGCGAAATATATATATATATATTATGTCAAGTGGTTAATAGACATGCGAAATTTGAGTGTGATTAAAATGTTCATGTAAGTAAAGTTATATTACTATGTGAAGTGATGATGCCCTGTTATAAGTACTTGCAAATAAAGTATGAATGTTAATATCATGGATTAGTTTATATTAGGTTTGGTTGGTTAAGAATTATAATAATACTTGAGACTTGCTAAGCTAATGAGCTTACTCCGTTTTTGTTTAATTGTTCTGTTGGTTAGATTCTGGTCAAGCTACAGGTTCAGAGGATCAACGTTGAAGTCCACCACACTATCAACTCTTTTGGTACTCCTTTAGTTTGCTTTATTTTAGATAAAGGCATGTATAGGAGGGAATATGTCCTTGTTTGAGTAGAAACCTTATTATTATATGTATTATAGCCATACGAATATGGCTTATGTTCTATATTTATTAATGTGGAGACATATGGTTTAATGATCTAGTGATGCATATGAGTATATTATTATGATGCATGGATATTAGGAATTCTATTTGGGTATATTCGGTTATAATCTAGGTGCTTATCGTGTATATATATATATATATATACATAGGTTGGTCATGGCATATATGTGTGGTGTGTTTAGTCGTGTAATATCGATCAAATTAAGTATGCATGTTTTGCTTGAATGTGAAATATAGAAAAAAAAAAGATCAATCTCATGAGTTATGTATTCGGCAATACATGGTATTAAGTAGAAAATGTACTTGGATGTTATATTTGGTTTTGGATTGCATTTGTACATGACTAATAAATATTATATGCTTGGTTCCAATATGTCTTTTCAAATAACTTAAGTATACATTTTGCTTTTATGGATTATATTAAGACGATCTTAAATTGTTAGATCAAAGTATCACTTAATCATGTATATGAATGATTAAATGTCAAGATTTCGTCTGATTTATTAAAGAAAATGTGATTATGTGTAAGATAGGTGTTACATGAATTGAGTACACTATTAGTTGTTTTGTGCTTTCAAATGGTTTAAATTAAAATGGTCACATGCGCATGGTCTTGTAAATAGAAAGGAGGTATGTTTAGTCTTTAATAATTGTGCCAAGTTTATTTGTTCATAATGACCATTTCCAATACCGCATATGATATTGGATATTAAACTTTGTGAAATGTTTTGTTTGTTCTATTAAGTTCATGTATATATTTACGAGAATAAGTGATTAATAGTTATTAAATATTCAAATGTCATTATAATGATAAACTCATGATTTATGTGTGTATTTTAAGGCATTTTGTGTGACTTTAAGACATGTATATTGACTTGAAAATATGGTATAGGTTGGAATGAATTCGATTGAACTTTGAGATATGATTGGTATATTTGGTGTGATTAATAATTTAAGACTAATATTTAATTAGCAAAATGTTATTTATATATGTTATTGTGAATAGGTTCTATGTGATTATGTGAATGTACGAAAGCTGTATTTTCTTTGAAAATGCCTCATAACCCTAATCCGGCGACAGATATGGGTTAGGGGTGTTACAGGTTCGGTCGAAAGGGTAAATTGAGTCGAAGATTTATCGGGCCATATGAGATCATAGAAAGAATTGGACCGGTCGCTTATCGGTTGGCATTACCACCAGAACTTGATAGAATCCATAATGTTTTTCATGTGTCTATGCTACGACGATATCGGTCAGATCCTTCACATGTTATTTCTCCGATAGAAGTGGAGATTCAACCAGATATGAGTTACAGTGAAGAACCGATCAAGATATTGGCACAGGAAACAAAGGAGCTTAGAAATAAAAAAATAAATTTGGTGAAAGTATTGTGGCAAAAACACAGGATTGAGGAAGCGACATGGGAACCGTAGGAGGCAATGAGGAAACAATATCCAAACCTCTTCACTGGTAAGATTTTCGAGGATGAAAATCCTTAAAAGGGGGGGAGTTGTAATGGCCTAAAATCAAGGTTATCGGAACAATGGTTTCGCAACCATAAATCCGATTTAAAGAGAAATTTATTTCAATATATTTGCATGAATATTTATATGATAGGAAATATTTTTATAAATATTTATAAAATGTTAGTAATGTGGTATTAAACTTTCGTTAGAAAATTTTAACGTCTGGGTAGGTAATTAAATGAAAAAGACTAAATTGAAAAAGGTGTAAAAGTTTAATTATAGATTAAAAGAAAGTATAAAGGACCAAAATGGCAATTAAGCCATTTTGTCTAGTTGAGGCGGTTTATTGTG
Source organism: Gossypium australe (assembly GCA_005393395.2). NCBI lineage: Eukaryota > Viridiplantae > Streptophyta > Magnoliopsida > Malvales > Malvaceae > Gossypium > Gossypium australe. Next base: position 26,169,300 of record CM016618.1, read on the forward strand.
AAGAAAATCTGAGATTTTTTTTATGTTTAATATATATTATTATATTATTATATAATAAAGATATTTTAATATATTATATTATATTGTTATATATATTATAAAGAGAAAGTAAAAGAAAGAACAGAAAATAAACAGAGAGTAAAAACGAAACAGAGAAGAAATAGAAAGAAAAAGGGAGAATAGAGTTTTTAAAGCTTGGAGTTTAATTTGGTAAGTTAATTTAGTCCTTTTCTTTTAATTTTGATGCTTTATAAGTTTTAGAACAAAGTTTTGATAAATTTAAGTTGAAGTTTTTGAAGTTTTAGAGTTTTTGAATATAGCATATGATGAATAAAATGATGAATTAGTGGTTTAATTGAAAGAATTTGAAGTTAGAATTGGATAAAGGACTTAATTGTAAAACAAGTTATAAGAAAACAGTTTTGGGACAGCAGCAGTAGAGTAAGTTTGAAAATTCACCAAAAATCGTAGAAGTGGAATTAGAAGTTGAGTGAGATATGAAATTAAAGCTTATTGAGTCTATTTTCATATGAAAGAGATAAGGAAAGAAAAGAAGTTCTTTATTTTGAGATATTTAGATATTTGTAAGACTGGTTCAGAATGAATTCGGGTTCCTCTGTTTTGATTTTAGAAAATCATCAAAAATTGAATAAAAATAATTAGGGGCTTAAATTTATATATTTGAAATCCTGAATGAATCTATATTCAATAAAAATAAACTAGAACATCATCTGAATTCTGTATGAGGAGATAATTAATTTTTAGTGAAGAAGGGTCAGAACTGCCAGATAGCAGAACAGGAGTGATTTTAATGAATAAACTGTACGAATTGGCTAAGCCAAAAATTCTGGAAATTTTATGGTATAAAGAAATGTGAGTCTAGTTTCAGGGAAAATTAACAGTTTTTCATTTGGAGTTCTGTAGCTCAAGAAATAAATAATTTAGTGACTGTGACTCAAGTAGACAGCTTTGAATAAACTAAAAATAATAATAGAATTATAGAAAATGCTACATGTGAACATGAAATGTATTGAATTGATGATTGAATTTATTTATTTAGATTCCGAAAACTCAAATACGAAGCTAGATCGAGGAAAGGAAAAAGTCCCGGATTAGTAGATTTTTTATACGAACTAGTATCGAGGTAAGTTCATGTAACTTGAATTATATTCTTAAATGCTTGAAATGTATGTTATTGATGTGAATATAGTTTGAATGTTCATTGTATGAAAATTTATGCAATATTGATATTTTTGATAAAAAGGGAAAGAAATCCCGGTTGAATGAAAGGAAAATTCGATAGATCTCTGAAAAGGAATTGACGGTAAAAAGGATCTAGCCCGGACGGGTGATCCTATCCTGATATAGCCCTCCCGAAGAATATGTGGAAAATGGATTTAGCCCGGACGGGTAATCCGAATTAGGGTCTGAATTTAGCCTGGGCTGGTAATTCAGATCCAAGCTCATTAGAGTAATTGCGTTGCAGGGGATTTAGCCTGGACTGGTAATCCCGACAATACTCTATGAGTTTATATTACAGGGGATTTAGCCTAGACTGGTAATCCTGCTATAAAGATGAGGTTCGCGGGAGTGTGCTCTCTGAAATGAAAATGTGCGCACATGAATATGAATTGACGGACCCGGATTTGTACACTAAAGTGTACCTCTAAAAAAATCCATCGAAATTTCGAGTAATTCAACGGGATAAATATGGAAAAATAACAAGGAAATGGAAATCATGATATTGATGAGCTCATCAATCATAGTATATATATATATATATATTATTGATACATGGAAATTAATGAACTAACTTGAATGTTGAGCTTGTGTATGTTAGGGTAATAACGTATTGAATGGATATATGAATGTTTATTACATTGTATTGAAAATATTAGGTAAGTATAATTCTTGTTACATGGGCTTACTAAGCTCAAAGTGCTTACCCTATTTCCTTTTTCCCTGTTTTGTAGTGTTAAGAGCTCGGAGGTCGGTTTCAGTCGGAGACATATCACACTATCAGCCCCAAGATTTCGGTATTTTAAGAAACTTTATTTTGGAAATCAATGGCGTGTATAAGCTAATAAAATAGATGTTAATATGAAATGAATGTAAGGTCAGTCATTGGTATGGCTTATGTGTTAAAGTTATCTTATAAATATGCATGAATTATTTTGAAAATATGTTGAATTGGAATGGTCTCGGTTTAAAAGAAAAAATTTGTAAACTCTGGTAATGCCTCGTACCTTATTCTGACAACGAATACGGGTAGGGGGTGTTACAATTAGGCAATCAAATATTGAACATATTATATGTACAAGGATGTTGTACACATAATGACAACATAGTTCTATTAATATATGAATTTGATTCGTATATAAATTTAAATAAATATAGTTTACCGAAATCCTTGTTATAATTAATGTAATTATAATTTTTGGATATAATTAATGTAATTATAATTTTCGGTTAAAAACTTTATTGTATTTATTTAATTTTATGATACATTCAAGAGATACCAATTATAAAAGGTATTAAAAAGATACAAAGCTTAGAGAGAAAACCTTAAGGTTTTGTTTGTGGGGTCCAGTAGTCGTCAAGCAAATAAACCTCCAAAATAGTTTTGGAGATTTCTTCCGTTCATTGTCAAACCGGGTGGATTACGTAGAGGCTGACATCGGAAAAGGTTGCGGCTTGGTTCGACAGTAGATCAAAAACTCTTGTTGCCGAGGCGTCGCTGTCTACTCAGATTGAAGTTTCAGTAATTTCGAAACCTTTATTTCACCCCGATTCGTTTCTCACACATGGATTCATGGTTTGGATCGCCGGAATTAATTTTATTTTGCTGCGCCATGGGGGTGCCGGCGTTCCAACAATTATAACCTTGCTCAAGACATCAAAATCTACCAAATAAATCTTTGGATAGTGTGATAGGTCTCCGACGAGCTTCCAAATCGATCGAGCTTCCGATAATCTATAAAGCAAGGAAAGATAACTACGTAAGCAATGAATGCTTAGTAAGCTCGTAGAACATGAAACATAACTTATCACTTTAATACTGATCGTTGTTTTCGTGATGTCAAAGTCTTAAAATTTATAAATGAGAATGATCGAACCTAGAAACCAACTATGACAATGATTTTGAACATATCAAACAGTAGTATAGTTTAGGCAAGACCGGAATGTCGAACCCAAAGGAACCAAAAGTACTAATACTAACTCTCTTTTTATTATCTAGCCTAAGAATAAAGAGTTTTATTTATCTAATCTAAATTAATTAACTACTAAACTAAAGATGCAAAGACAAAGAAGAATGAATTTGGGAAAATAGCTTGGAAGGAAAACCAACTGATTAAAACGACTCCCAAGGAAGAATCCACCTAGACTTCACTCGTTATCTAACTCTGAACCAGACGATTTATTCACTTGACTTGATCCGTAAGATTCCCTAAGTTATATTAATCCCGCTCTCGAGGCGACTAACATCTAACCCTAAGTTGATTAATTGAAATTCTTTCTAATTAAAACCCCTAGAATTGCATTAACTCGATCTATGGACCCCCATATTAGGTTTCACCCTAATCCGGCAAAATCTCGTCACCCTATCTCTAGGCGCACGATCAGCTCCGCTTAATTATGCTAGATCTACTCTTAGGCAGGGACTTTTTGTAACACCCCTAACCCGTATCCGTCGCCGGATTTGAGTTATGAGGCATTACTGAACGAGATTCAGAACATCGCAGGCATTTATAGCAATTCATACATTTATCAAATTCCAAAATCGCATATTTAACTTCTCAATATTCAACTAATAATTCTTACCATAATTCAGATGTAAATCAAATAATTACTCAACTCAAAGTTCACATGAATTTATTTGCATGCATATAAATGAATTTAAGATGTTTATACGGTACATACATCGCATGTTTATGTGATCATATAATACATTTATGATCATAAACAACAGTTTGTAACATACTAATTTCGTTTGCTTTATAAACAAATCATCATACATATAACATTTTATTTCATTACAAAAATTATCTTATAGTCTATAATCGTTTTTAGCAATTCTTGAACATAAGTAACACATCCAAATACACATAACTCGAATGACCAACTAGAGTAGTCAAAATTCGTACATTGAACTAGTAAATAACTACCCATTCGGTTACATACATTATTTCTCACCCAATTTAATCATACCAAGTTTCATATTAATAAGACACTAATAATAGCCTATGGTGTCATTACTCGCAAGACTCAAATTTGTACCTAATACATACACCTAGACCAAGGCCGAATATATAGTAAGCAATCCTTACTACTTTTGCATCACAATGACATAACCATATGCATCATCTAGTCATTAAAAGAAAATCATATATATCCTCATCATAATATAAAATAATAGCCATGTTCATATGATTATAATACATATGACCAAAATTAATATCCATTTGTAAACATATTGGACTTAAAGCACATGAATCATTTTAACCGCAAACATACTCTCTATGTATCATACATTGACCTAGATTAGCATATAACAAGCCAAGAATAAATGTACCAATCACCGAACACATCAAGCATTCAACCATTCATACCTATATCCAACTTGACTATAAAATCCAACCATTATATCAAAGAGCACAACTGCTAAAATTAACCAAAAGAAATAAGCCTTTTTCGCAAGGCTAAGTTATGCTATAAACAAAACCAAAGTTCATTTATTTAACAACTTAGTCTAACCTATACATGCCTTTTTGATTCAAAAACCAAATATATATAAGTACCAAAAAGGGATTGATAGTGTGGATAATTCTTCTGATGACCCTCTGAGCCCGTAGCTTGTATGAAATCTATAACACAAACAAGGGATACACACAAGGTAAGCTTGCTTGCTTAGTAAGTCACAAGCAAATTTTAATGTAATCATCTACATTTTGGCATTTTAATCTTTAAGTTGATAGCAATTAATAGAAACATTTCCACATGTAATTTAAACATAACCGAATACTATCAATTCATTAATGTAAGTGTTTGTACTTTATTACCATACGCATGTAGTTTATTTAAAACACAAAATTTATGCTACAAGTATTAGCATACTTCAAGTCAAGTGGGTACAACATTCATAGCAGTCACATATACTCATTTGTAAACATGTGCAAGTATATTCAAACTCTTTCACTCTTAACACTTCTCACCAATGGTCGATTTTCCCAAAATAACACATTTAAACCCATATTCTATTATTCAATGTTCATACACAACCATGATACTCTCAATAGCATATATCAAATTTCTCATCGAGTCATCAACTATATCATGTCATATCAAATTCAAATAATGATGCATCAACTTACCATACTCTTTATAATTAGAAAAGAGAAGGCTGGTACTTACCTAAGCTTTTAGCTCGTAGCATTACATGTGTTTCACCTTGTATGGGTCATAACTTATCCATTTTTAACACATCACCAGCATTACACCTGCTAGGCATTAAAGCTTGAAATATACACCGGCGTTAAGCCTGCTAGGCAATAAGCCCGAAATACTTCACCGGCACAAGGCCTGCTAGGCTCAAAGCCCGATAAAATTCACCGGCACAAGGTCTGCTAGGCTCGAAGCCCGAATAACAGTATTATTATCAACTCATTCACATTACATGCTATCCAAAATTCCCTAAATCACACATTATTCATATCACTTATCATATCATTTCATTCAAAATTTAACAACATTTCATTTCCATAATTCACTATCCAAATTCGGCTTATCATATTCCATGATCACAAATTTAATAATTCAGCATATAAACCATGATATAGTCGATGTTAACGATATTAAATTGCTTACAGACTTACCTCGAGTCTCGACGGACAACGAAGACCGACTATTCGATAACCTTTGTCTTTCCCCGATCCAAATCCGTCTTTCTTTGTTCTTGATCTTAATTTAGCTAAATAGGTGTCGAACTATGCTTGGCTATTTTCTTTTCTTCTTTTGTATGCATTCGGCCAAGGATGATGAACAAAGCATGGCTTATTTTTTTGTTTTAATTATCATATATATTAACCATTTGTTTAATTACTAGTTTAACCTTCCATTATAAAATAAATAATATTACACTTAAGGTTATTAAGGTACATGGCAGGCCACTATCTTGAAAATGGGTAAATTGTCTTTTAAATACTCCCATTTAAGGAGACAACAACAATTCAGCCCCTACACATTTAACTATCAAAGTTTCATTTTACGCGATTAAGCCCTTTTGTCAAATTAAACACACAAACGATTAAAATTTTCTACGAAACTTTCACACACATTAATTCACATATAATAAACACAAAACATAATATTTAAATATTTCTCAGACTCGGATTCGTGGTTCCGAAACCACCGTTCTAATTAGGGTCAAATTCAGACTGTTACAACTCTCCCCCTTAGGGATTTTCGTCCCCGAAAATCTTACCGTTAAACAAAGTCGGGTATTGTTGCCTCATTGAATCCTCAGGCTCCCACGTAGCCTCTTCAACTCCGTGCCTATTCCATAGTACTTTCACTAATGGAATTCTCTTGTTTCTGAACTCTTTCATTTCTCGAGCTAAAATACAGATCGGTTCTTCCTCATACGTTATATCGGATCGAATTTCAATCTCAGCTGGAGCGATCACATGTGACGGATTTGATCTATATTTACAAAGCATCGAAACGTGGAATACGTTGTGTATCTTTTCTAATTCAGAGGGAAACTTCAATCTATAAGCAACAGGCCCAATACGTTCGATGATCTCATATAGTCCGATGAACCTAGGACTTAGTTTGCCCTTCCGACCAAATCGGAGTACCTTCTTCCACGGAGAAACTTTCAAGAATACTCGATCTCTGATCTGAAACTCAATGCCTTTGCGCTTCAAATCAGCATAGGATTTTTGACGATCCGAGGTAGCTTTTAAACTATCTCTGATTATAGCCACTTTCTATTCCACCTCTTTAATCAAATCAACCCCGAGTATCTTATTTTCACTGAGTTCGGTCCAGTACAATGGTGTACGACACTTGCGGCCATATAGAGCTCCGTAAGGTGCCATTTTGATACTCAATTGAAAATTTTTATTATAAGCAAATTCAATCAAAGGTAAGTGTCTTTCCCACGTACCTTCAAACTCAAGGACGCAGCATCTCAACATGTCCTCAAGTATCTGAATGGTTCGTTCAGACTGACCATCTGTCTGCGGATGAAAGGCTGTGCTAAAGTGGAGTTTAGTACATAAAGCATCTTGCAACTTCTTCCAAAACCACGATGTGAATCTCGGGTCTCTTTCTGAAACAATAGAACTCGACACACCATGAAGTCTCACAATTTTAGATACGTACAACTCAGCAAGTTTATCGAGTGAATAGTTTGTACGAACCGGTACAAAATGAGCTAATTTGGTCAGTCTATCCACTATAACCCAGACTGCACCTTTCTTGTTCGGTGTTGTAGGCAAACCGGATACAAAATCCATAGTGATTCTATCTCATTTCCATTCAGGTATCATGATCGGCTGAAGTAACCCAGAAGGCACTTGATGCTCGGCTTTTACTTGCTGACAAATTAAACACTTTGAAACAAATTCTGATATATCTCGTTTCATGCCAGGCCACTAATAGATCTGCTTCAAATCATTAAACATTTTCGTGCTACCTGGATGTACCAATAATCGACTATTATGAGCCTCATTCAAAATCATCTGAATCAAATCCACATTCCTCGAAACACATATTCGGCCTTTGAAATTCAAACAATCATTTGCATCGATTCGAAACTCTGACTCTGTATCATTTTCACACTGAACTCGTTTAGCAATCAAGTCTTTGTCAATTCTTTGTGCATTAGAAATTTGCTAAATAAATATCGGTCTTGCTTTCAATTCGGCTATGATCGAACCGTCATCAGACATAACCATATGTGCGTTCAACACACGAAGAGCAAATAATGATTTTCGAATTAATGCATCAGTGACAACGTTAGCTTTCCCCGGATGGTAGTCAATTACCAATTCATAGTCTTTCAACAGTTCTAACCATCTGCGTTGTCTCAAGTTCAGATCTTTCTAAGTCATCAAATACTTTAGACTTTTGTGATCTGAGTAAACATGACATTTCTCACCGAATAAGTAATGACCCCATATTTTCAAAGCGAAAACAATGGCTGCTAGTTCCAAATCATGAGTCGGATAATTTCTTTCGTGAGGCTTCAATTGTCTCGAAGCATAGGCTATGACTTTGCCTTCCTGCATCAAAATGCAACCCAGACCATTCAAAGAAGCATCACTATAAACAATAAATTCTTTACCCGATTTAGGCTGAGCTAACACTGGAGCTTCAGTCAAAAGGGCTTTCAACTAATCGAAACTTTTCTGACACTTTTCCGACCACTCGAACTTGACATCTTTCTGTAGTAGCTTTGTCAAAAGTGTAGCTATCATGGAAAAACCTTTGACGAATCGTCTGTAGTATCCCGCAAGTCCAAGAAAGCTTCGAATTTCAGTAACACTCTTTGGTGGCTTCCAATCAAGTATAGCTGATATTTTGTTCGGATCAACCCGAATACCTGGCGCTGAAACAACATGACCCGGGAAGCTGACTTCCTTCATCCAGAACTCACACTTACTAAACTTTGCATACAACTGTCGATCTCGCAAAGTTTGTAGCACTAATCTCAAATGCTCGGCATGCTTGATTGCATCTTTGGAGTAGATCAGTATATCATCAATAAACACTACTACAAACCGATCCAAAAACTGTCTGAAAACTCGATTCATCAAATCCATAAAAACAGCAGGTGCATTAGTAAGTCCAAAAGGCATAACCAGAAACTCAAAATGTCCGTACCTCGTCCGAAATGTAGTCTTTGGCACATCTGTATTTCTGACTCGCAACTGATAATAACCCGATCTCAAATCTATCTTTGAGAACACTAAAGCCCCTTTTTACTGGTCAAACAAATCATTAATTCGAGGTAACGGGTATTTATTCTTTATTGTCACTTTATTCAGCTGCCGATAATCAATACACATTCGCATAGTCCCGTCTTTCTTTTTCACAAACAGAACTGGTGCACCCCAAGGAGAAAAACTCGATCGTGCAAAGCCCCTATCTGTCAACTCTTGCAACTATGCTTTCAACTCTTTCAACTCAGTAGGTGTCATCTGATACGGAGCTATCGAAATCGGAGTCGTCCCTGGTACTAATTCAATACCAAACTCAATCTCTCGTATTGGTGGTAAACCCGGTAATTCTTCAGGAAACACATATGGGTATTCACACACAACCGGTACAGATTCAATCTATTTTTCAGACACTTTATTATCCAATACATAAGCCAAATAAGCTTCACATCCTTTTTTCACATACTTTCGGGCTAGCATCGAGGATATTACGGTAGGTAGCCCATTTAAATCACTAGATTCAACTCGGATGGTCTCACCATTCTGACATCTCAAATCAATGATCTTTCTTTTACAATTCACCACTGCATCATGCAAAGTTAACCAATCCATTCCCAAAATTAAATCAAACTCGTCGAAGGGCAACAACATTAAATCGGCTGGAAAGCAAGAATCCCGAATCATCAACGGGCAACCTTTACACACTTTATCAACAAGAACACATCTACCCAAAGGGTTGGACACACGGATCACAAGTTCAGTAGACTCAACTAGCAGTGTCTTACTGGATACTAGAGTTTCACACACATATGAATGAGTCGAACCAAGATCAATCAATGCAATCACAGTAATATCATAAAGTGTGAAAGTACCGGTAATGTAATATCCTGGATTATGGCTTATGCATAATTGCTTAATTAAATGTGAAAGCATGCTTATGAACATTGTGAATGTGTATTATGAATTTTGTGAACTTTAGAAAATAGAAGAGTGCCTTAGAAATTATTAGATTTTAAGTTTAAAAGAGGGAGCTAAGCCTGATAGGCCTTAAGAAAATAAATAGGGGAGATATGACACATAATTGGGCTTGGTTAAGTGGCTTGGAGGCGCAACTTAAGGCCTCTGGGAATGACGCCACAAGCTTGGTGCAAGTCTTGAGTTCGGGCTGCATGGGAAACAAATAAAAGAATTTTATTTTGCTGCATGAATAAGCAGCAGTGGACGGCATAGGGACTCCATTAAGATGAGGATTATTCTTTTAAAATTCGGCTAAATAAGGGATAAATAATGGATTATTTTTATTAATTTTAGATGACGTGATAAGAGGAGAAAAATGAGGGATTTGATAAAGGAGCATGTGTTGGCCGGCCAAGGGACTCTCTTGGTGATATTTTCGGCTAAGGAAGGGAGTAAGGCCATTATTCTTTTCTCTTTTGAAGCCTCTGCCGAATTCTCTAGCCATTCTTCTCTTTCTCTCCTATTTTGTCAAAAGCAGAAGTACTCTGTGTTCTAGCCGATCTCCCAAATCCCATTAGTGCCGATTCTTTCTAAGCCTCATATCCCTCTCTTTTCATCCTTGTTGAAGTCGAATCTCTTTAGCAATCATCAAAAGCCGAAACTTATTGATCATTACTTAGCCTATAGCCGAATATTGCTAAGGGTCCAAGCAAGGGGTTCAATCGAATTCAATTTTAAGGGTAAGGATTCTTCTATCATCGTTTTATCTCTTTTTCTTTTGCCGAAATCAAAGTGCTAATCCCCTTCATGTCTTTGGCCGAAACTGTGAAGGATTCTTGCGGGATTCTTGCTATAGTCGACTATAAAGGAGGAGATCTTCGGGATTTGATTCATCAAGGTAAGGATATAAGTGTTCGGCCTAAGGCCACTTTCTAATACTTTTGGTATAGAAGCCGATTCTAACATTGGTTAAGCAGGGTATTTCGACATCTCTTTGGTTAAGTGACTATTTCCGGGATTTGGAATCACAAGGTAAGTGAAGGTGCTTATTCGGTCATATGGGTTACTATGTTAGCCGAATCTAACTAAGGATATGTAGGGGGCAGTCGACAGTGGTACACAAGGATTTCGGGATTTCAAATCGTAGGGTAAGTACATATGTACAATCGGCCAAGGCCATAGTAAAGTTATAAATCTATTTCTTATGTTATTCAAAAAGCCGAAAACTAACCAAGTCGAATGATCTAGCATTGGCCGATTGAAGGAAGGAATAACACAAAGTTTTCGAGAGTTGTTGGTAACCTAATCGGCAACAAGGTAAGTTTTGATTGTGATAAATCCTTCGGGATTTGGTCTTATAGCCGAATAGGCTTTTTATTAACATGTTAAGATTGGCCGAATACAGGAATTAAAGATCTAAAGAGATAGATCGGGTTTCGGGATTTCAGTAACTTCGCTAAGTGAACCAGGTGTGTACCCCACACTATCTCTTAATAGATTTACGGTACCCATGTAATATGTATGTTTATAATAATGTGAATGTGGCTAAGAGTACCATGCAATGGTACAAAGTACTCAGGTACGTTTTCCTACTCCTACTGTGAGTATGATATGATCTGTTATGGCACATAAGTGAATGTGATAAGAATTTGAAATAAGGCATAAAGCATGATGTTGCATGATAAGTATGATATGGGGCATATGGGTTATATGGAAAGGGGAAGTGATCTGGTGGTTTATACCACGATATCTGAATGTGGTGACTTCGGTCACATTATCTGAATGTGGTGTCTCATGACACAAAATAATTATCTGGTGGCTATGCCACGAATTTTATAAGGGCGATGAGCACGTCGACTGCAGCGACTGCCTTCGATGATGTGTAGCGGATAGAGGGTTGACTTAGTAGTCCCCACGATGTGTAGGTTGGTACGGGTGATGTGTAGCGGATGGCATCTAGGATTGGGTTCGGGATTGCATCATTTTATTTAAATGCTATATGTGTATGTATGTTCTGATATGCCTGAATTTGTTTGGACTTAGTGTTGGTTGTACACATTGAGTCTGTTGACTCACCCCGTTGTGGGAATATTTTTCAGGTGACGATCAGTGATGGACCGGGTCGGCAGGAGCTTAGTGGTGGCCATGCTCAGCAAGGAAATTTATCTTATTTGGACATTTTATTTTATTTAAGTTCTTTAAATTTATTTTGGGTTCATTTTGATGTAATACGGCCATAGTATGAACTATTTTATGCATGCATGTTAACTATTCTCTTATGATACGAGATTTTTATCAAATTAAAGACTAAGTAAATTTTATTTAAGAATGAATTCTAAACGTTTTGACACCTAAAAGAAAATGATTTCTAACTTAAAGGTAGAACCTAAAACAATTTCGGCATATCTTTTAACTTAACGTTTTGAAACTTGACAATGGAATTTTTATAAAACTTATATTTCAGAAATAAACTTGTTCCCAACTTGAGCCCAACCCAATTCGAGTTTTCTCCCAAAGTCACTCAAAGATTTTCAAAAGATACAAACCAGTTTTGAACCGTTTTACTTTAGGAACATACCAGATCCGGTCAAGGCTCGTGGGCCGGGTTTGGGGTGTTTCAGTTTGGTATCAGAGCCTAGTTTTTAAAACTCTCGGCCTTGGGTTTAAGGCCCAAAACGTTTTCAAAAGTTAAGCCCCAAAGAATTTTGTGAAATAAGCAGGTTTTCTGGCATGGCACCTAAGTCTCCGACCCGAAGTCCACCAGGTAAGTACCCCTATCCATTGTGTGATTTATATTATGATTTGTAGAAGGGTAGAAATGGAATGTAGATTAGTATGATAGGTACTTGAACCATAGGACTAGTTTACCCCAACAATTACATAAAACTTTAAATGCCTAATTAAACAAACCTGTGACTAGGTCGCCGAGTTAGGGTGTGGTAACCATTGTGCGCATGTCTAGGATTGGATCCGGAAGAGCCTGGTACTTAAGCAGTCCTAGTGACTCACCTCCTTTTTGCTGAAATCCTACCTGGTGCGTAGCTACGGTTCACCCTAACCAAGAGGACTCATTCACGGGCTAAACCCAATAACTAAAACCCGAAAGGGATTAACTGTATTTTCATAAAAACTTCAGTTTAAAAGTCACCAAATTACCCCTTTAAATTGTAGCAAAACTTAGTTTGAAAACTTCCCAAAATATTTCTGATTTAGAAAATTACCTAAATACCCCTAGTGGTAAAATTACTAAAATGCCCTTGGTTTCTAAAAATTACCATACTAGCCTCAATTCTAATAAAATTTTCTTACTTTGCAAAAGTACCCAAAAACCCTAACTTGTGAAAATTCAAGATACCCTGAATTGAAAAAATTTTACGAAATTACCCCTGGTTGACAAAATTACCAAAATAACCCTGATTTCCAAAATTTCTGCAACAACACTGATTTGGAAAACAAATCCTCAAAAAGAACCCTAAGTTTCGCAAATTTTGAAATACCTTTGATTTAAAGAGGATTTTTTCAAATTGACCCAAGTTTATTACCAAAATACCCCTGTAGGACAAATGACGAAAATACCCCTGGGGTAGGGATATACAAAAATGTTCAAAGAGTGAATGTGTATGGGAGATACTACGGAATGGATGTGTTTTCTGTGAATTAGGATAGAAAACTTGAAACTTTGATCGCTCGAAAGAACTACTACTAAACTCTTTATATAAAATTTCTTCGCGGATAATCAGTGGAATAAAGGCTAATTGATAAAACTTTCTTAATCAGATTAAAGTGCGATCGTAGAAATGAGCTCTAGGGGACATGGTCGTAATGTACGAGAACGCGGTAGAGGCAGAATGACTGTGTCGGAACCCGTTAGATCGGGTCAAGGATCTGAGAATGAGGTACCACCGCCACCACCACCACCAGCTGTTGGTGTTGAGCAGCAAGATCAGACGGGGGATGATGATGTGTCGCAGGCTGTGCTGCGAGTTCTGGAGATGGTGGTTGGAGCAGGTGGAAATATGGGAGCTCAGAAATCTGTACCCGAGCGACTCCGAGCCAATGAAGCTGAGGTTTTCCGTGGCGTATCTGGTGTGGCACCCAGTACAGCTGAGTATTGGTTGGAGGCAATAGAACTAATTATGGATGAGTTGGATCTGACCCCTGAGGAGAAACTGAAAGGAATGGTGGCGCTACTACGTTATGAAGCGTATCAATGGTGGCTCACAGTTCGGGATGGTGCCGCAGCTGAGGATCTTACTTGGGAATATGTTAAGGCAGCGTATCAGAAGAAGTATGTCGGCACGCGTTACACTGATGCGTAGAGGAAGGCATTTCTGGGTTGGTTCAAGGGAACAAGTCCGTGGCAGAGTACGAAGCTGAATTTCTGAGGTTGAGCCGGTATGCTCGAGGAGTAGTGGCTACGGAACATGAGCGATGTGTCCGGTTTGAGGACGGTCTAAGGGATGACCTGAGGTTGTTAATCGCTCCACATCAGGAGCGGGAGTTTTCTGCATTAGTGGAGAAAGCTAAGGTAGCTGAAGGGATTAAGGACTCTGTGAGGTAGCACACGGATCAGAATAAGCAGAAGAGAGGGTTTGGGCCGTCAGGGTCGTCTGGGAATGTTCCGAAGAGGCCTAGAGTGGATGGGCCGCGAGGTCAGCAAGCTGGTACTGGAGGGCAGTATCGTACTTGTGATCAGTGTGGAAAGAAGCACTTAAGAGAGTGTTGGAAGAAAACAGGAGGATGTTTCAAGTGTGGGTCCAAGGACCACATGATCAAGGACTGTCCTATTAAGATAGACGGAGGTCGACCAGCAGCTCAGGGTTTTAATCAGGCTGGAAGAGGCGGACAGCAGCCTCAGTGAGGTCGTGGTCCGAATGGTAGAGGAAATGGTGCTGGAAGAGGACGTGGAACACCGGCTAGGTAATGCAAAGGCAAGGCAGCCGGGTCTAGTGTATGCGGTTCGTCAGAGGGAGGATGGAGACGCGTCGGACGTCATAACCGATACGTTCCTTGTTTTTGGTAAGCCATACTTTGCTTTGATTGATGTGGGCTCGACCCATTCTTATGTTGCATGTAGAGTAGTTGAAACTCTAGATATAGCCTCTGAACTTTCTGATAGGGAGATGACTGTAGTAAGCCCATTAGGTCAAACTGTAGTGGTGAATAAGATGTTTCGGAAAGTACCTCTAGAGATTCAAGGAGTAGTATTCTCTGCCGATTTAATGGAACTACCTTTCGAAGAATTTGATCTCATACTTGGCATGGATTGGCTGGTAGAACATCGAGCTATTTTGGATTGTGCAGCTAAGCGAATGGAGTTAAGGACCCCAGAGGATAAGGAAGTAGTTATGATAGGAGAAAGAAGAAACTACTTGTCTAACGTAGTTTCCACTTTAAAAGCTGATAAGATGGTTCGGAAAGGGTGCAAGGTATTTTTGGCCTTCGTAAGCGCGTTGGATGGGAAAGAAGGCGGAGTTAGTGGAGTTAGAACAGTAAGGGAATTCGAAGATGTGTTTCCGAAAGAATTACCTGGAATACCCCCAGATAGGGAGGTGGAGTTTGGAATTGATCTGCTGCCAGGAACAGCTCCTGTGTCAATCGCCCCGTACAGAATGGCACCCAAGGAGTTGGTTGAGCTCAAGGCTCAAATCCAAGAATTGCTGGATCGTGGGTTTATCCGACCCAGTGTGTCTCTATGGGGAGCACCAGTCTTGTTCATGAAGAAGAAGGACTGAACTATGCGTATGTGCATAGATTATCATTAGTTGAATAAGCTGACCATCAAGAACAAGTATCCTTTGCCAAGGATAGACGACTTGTTCGATCAGCTTAAGGGGGCAGCGGTTTTCTCGAAGATAGATCTAAGGTCTGGATATCATCAGCTTAAGGTGAAGGAAGTGGATATCCATAAGACAGCTTTCCGGACAAGGTATGGGCATTTTGAGTTCGTGGTAATGCCGTTTGGTTTGACGAATGCCCCAGCTGCGTTCATGGATATGATGAACCGGGTTTTTCAACCATACTTGGATAGGTTCGTCGTTGTGTTCATCGATGACATCCTTGTGTACTCCAAGTCTGAAGAGGAACATGATGAGCATCTACGGATTGTGTTGCAAGTGTTAAGGGAGAAAAAGCTCTATGCCAAATTCAGCAAGTGTGAATTTTGGCTTAAGGAAGTTGCGTTCTTAGGACATGTAGTGTCTGCAGAAGGAATAAGGGTGGATCCTAGGAAGATTGAGGCGGTGTTAGATTGGAAACCACCTAAGTCTGTGGCTGAGATTCGTAGTTTCTTGGGATTGGCAGGCTACTACAGAAGGTTCGTAGAAGGGTTCCATCAATAGCCGCACCTTTGACGAAGTTGTTGAGAAAGGAAGTACCTTTCGTTTAGACGGATAAGCAACAGGAGAGCTTTGAGAAGCTTAAGAGGGTCTTGACTGAAGCTCCGGTTTTGATTCAGCCGGAGGCGGGGAAGGATTTTTTGGTGTATTGCGACGCTTCTCATACTGGATTAGGATGTGTTCTGATGCAAGATGGGAAAGTAGTCGCTTATGCGTCTCGGCAATTAAGGCCACATGAAGTTAACTACCCGACGCATGACTTGGAGTTGGCGGCAGTGGTCTTTGCTCTTAAGGTGTGGAGGCACTATCTTTATGGAGAAAAGTCAGTGATCTACACAGACCACAAGAGTCTTAAGTATCTGTTGACTCAGAAGGAGTTGAACCTGAGACAGCGAAGATGGGTCAAACTACTAAAGAACTATGACTGTTCAATAGAGTATCATCCGGGCAAGGAGAATGTAGTGGCAGATGCCCTAAGTCGGAAAGTAGTGTCGGATCTGAGGGCGATGTTTGCACATTTGAGCTTGTATGATGATGGAAGTCTGCTGGCAGAATTGCAGGTTAAGCCGACATGGTTGAATGAAGTGAAAGAGGGACAGTTGGATGATGATGATCTAAGCGCTAAGCTACGGCAAGTGCAGAATGGTGAGTTAGAAGATTATGGTATTAGTGACGAGGGAGTATTGTGTTTTAAGGGTAAGGTCTGTATGCCGAAGAACGAGGAGTTAAGGCAAAGGATTCTTCAAGAATCGCATAGTAGCCCTTATGCTATGCATCCTGGAGGTAGTAAGTTGTACCGAGATCTAAGGGAACAGTTTTGGTGGCCTGTCTTAAGAAGGAAGTTACAGAATTTGTCGGTAAGTCCTTAACGTGTCAGCAGGTTAAGGCTGAACATCAAGTTCCGTCAGGATTACTTCAACCGATAATGATTTCACAGTGGAAGTGGGAGAGAATCACCATGGACTTCGTTAGTGGGTTTCCCCTTACGCCTACTAAGAAGGACTCAGTATGGGTGATAGTGGATCGGTTGACAAAGTCAGCGCACTTCATTCCAGTGCGGGTTGACTATTCTTTGCAGAAGTTGGCAAAGTTATATGTGGCAGAGATTGTAAGGTTGCATGGAGTGCCGGTATCGATCATCTCGGATAGGGATCCAAGGTTTACTTCTCGGTTTTGGAAAGCACTACATCAAGCTTTAGGCACCAAGTTGGATTTGACTACGGCTTTTCATCCACAGTCGGACGGGCAGTCTAAGCGGGTAATCCAAGTGTTGGAGGATATGTTGAGAGGCTTGTGATAGACCTCAGAGGGAGTTGGGAAGAATATTTGCCGTTAGCAGAATTTGCGTACAACAACAGCTATCAAGCTAGTATTCAGATGGCACCGTATGAAGCGTTGTATGGACGGAAATGTCGCACACCTACGTGTTGGATGGAATTAGGGGAACGTCGAGTTTTGGGTCCAGAGTTAGTGGCGGAATCCGGGGAAAAGGTTGAGATAATTCGGGCACGGTTGAAGGAAGCATCTGATAGGCAGAAGTCGTACGCGGATCTCAAGCGGAAGGAAATAGAATTTGATGTGGGAGATCAAGTGTTTCTTAAAGTGTCGCCTTGGAAGAAGGTGATGAGGTTTGGTCGCAAAGGGAAGTTAAGTCCAAGGTTTATAGGACCTTATAGGGTTTTGAAGCGAATTGGACCCGTGGCATATCAGTTGGAGTTGCCACCAGAATTGAAGCAGATGCACGATGTATTCCATGTTTCCATGCTACGTCGTTATCGATTGGATCCATCTCACGTAGTACCGGTTGAAGAGGTGGAGCTAAGGCCAGATTTGTCCAACAAGGAGGAGACGATTCAGATTCTAGAACGAGATGTGAAAGTGTTACGAAGGAAGTCAGTTCCTTTAGTCAAAGTATTATGGAGAAATCATGGATCAGAAGAAGCTTCGTGGGAGCCAGAAGAGGCAATGCGACAGCAATACCCTCACTTATTTCAGTCAGGTAATTTCGAAGACGAAATTATTTTAAGGGGGTAGAACTGTAATATCCTGGATTATGGCTTATGCATAATTGCTTAATTGAATGTGAAAGCATGCTTATGAACATTGTGAATGTGTATTATGAATTTTGTGAACTTTAGAAAATAGAAGAGTGCCTTAGAAATTATTAGATTTTAAGTTTAAAAGAGGGAGCTAAGCCTGATAGGCCTTAAGAAAATAAATAGGGGAGATATGACACACA